>KE598558.1:1909764-1961943 GCA_000444155.1 Cladonia macilenta KoLRI003786
GGGGGAGGGGGAGGGGGTTTTGAGGAGGAGGATTGGGGTGGGAGGGGGCATGGTTGGTGGAATTTTGGGTGGGTGTGGAAGTGAGGAGATGATGGAGATGAGAGCATGGGTGCGTGGTATTGTAATCTATGTATGTTGGGGTTATATTACGGGATTATAGCCTTGCATGTTAAGCCTTGTCGAGATATTGAGTTGCGGGTCACCGCATTTGTTCAAATATTCTGTTGGATCAAATTTCTCCAGAATTTCCGGACAGCATCGGGTGAGATGCATGCTGGCTTTCTAGATACGGAGGAGATATATTTTCTGTTCCGTGTGCAAGAATTTTGATTCATCTACTGACAGATGCTAGTAAAGGCAACTCTGCACATCATGCACAGAGTTAAATCCTGCTTCGAGCCGTTGGTCTATATTGTCAGACATCGATGAATAATGTCTCTATTCTAATTCGTCACCCATGTTGAATCCAGCACGTCAACTGGCAAAGGCTCTTCAACAATTGCAASGTTTCAAGGCCCTCACTTTCATGAGCAAGCCTTGCGTACATCAATGTATTTCCTAACCTCAGTATCACAGTCGAGTACCACAGCGGTCACATAAAGGCATGAGCACAATGCGACAACTATGTCAACATTTCGTCAGAAATGAGGCCGACACTTGGCCTCACACATCTGATATCCGTCGTTGCATCAAGAAGTCCACCCAATAGTCCTGGTTGGGGATTCAATTTGTCTGTGTACAGCGCTCAGCTAGAGCAAGTTTCAAAACAAAATGCGGTCATGCAGTATAGCCATCGAATGCTGGAGGCAGCATACAGAGGAAGAGATGCTTGTACATTTTAGCCAATGGTGAAGTAGCAGCAACGATGGCAGTTCTGGTGAAAGCATTGTATCGACCCGTGCTGTGTGCTGTGGTGCGAAAAGATGACTAGAGCGTGACGTAACCGTCAGGGGTACAAGTCGTGGGGGCCCGCATCAATATCTAAGCAGAAGGTCCGATAGAAGAGGAAGATGTCTCGAAGATTGGCATCATCAAGCATTAGGATCATGCAGTTTGCGGGTGGTTCTGATGTAGCTCGTCCGATGGCAATAGGCCATTGGATGAGGGTGATTAAAGTGCTGACGGCAGCTCTTCCTCCCGCCGAGGTACCCTATTAACTAAATACATTAGGCACATTAAGGTATGCAACGATATTCAAACCTCCATCACACTCTTCTGCCTCAACCCTGTTAATGTGCGCAGCTCCTTGCTTCGCGACGGCCTCTTGACACCATTTGCTGATAAGCAGGCAGCAATGACCTCAGCGTCATAGCATGGAGTAGTGATCACCTGCAGCATGCGAGATTTTATCATGGCAGCTACCATGGGTGGACGAAAGAGGTAGGAGGTTGTGTGATTATAGCACCCAGAAGGAGCCGCGAGCTTGTTTTCTGCTCTTCTTTGTTCTTACTTGGTTGGATCCTACGTCCGGGGGTAGGAGTGCCGACTAAACGGTTATCAGTCATGCCTGCCAACCTCAATAGGCCCCCCACCCCAACAGTTTCGATATATCGTCCACCAACCATCGTCCTTACCTTCAAATGCAAGCCTGCTGATGCCATTCCCCCTCGTCCGAGTCACAATGGTTCGGAGAATTCCTCAATTTGCCGCTCACGATGGGGAGCTAAGAGCACGAGTGGGTTAATCCCATAGGCTGTCAGTCCAGACCGCTATCACATGTTTCTGTGGCTTTTACCAGCTGGACAGAGGTGCAAAACGCCAAGTCTGAGGGTTGTAAACCGGGCGTTTCGTCCACCTGCGAGTCACCGTTCTCCTAGCCTGCTGGGACATAGGGTCTCCAGGGTCAAAGCTATGGACAAGCATACGCAGTCCGGAATCAACGCCAGCACAGGCTAGCTGATGATCATCGACGATGGTGTCGCCTTGCTGGCACCGCTAACTACGGGAGTTTGCGAGGCACAGGCCAAGAATGAACCACTCAATGGCCTCTTCCTCCAATGACCTTGATCCAATGACGGTCAAGCGTAGAGCCTTCCCGATATAGCTTTACGGAGGGGTCAGGCGCGACCCGAAGCTGATCACTAGCAACTTCCTTACGACTCATGAGCACTATGGCAAGAGCGATCTGGTTACAAGCTGCCATTAGCCTTGGATGCCTACTTAAGAAGCCTCGCCCCCCAATTCCTTCTTCTTCTTTACATTGCCCTTGATACCACCTTGTCTGTCCTTCGTACACAAACTGTTCATCAATAAGGAAGCTCAAGTCTCCTCTATCACTATTCAATCCTACATCTATTCATTCAGTTGATGGTCTTTTGGCGTCCCAAGGCTCTCAATCGCCTTTTTAGCAGAAGAAAATCCACCTCTCCAGTCACAATGGCTCCCCACGCTCACCACGCTCACCTTCATCGACTCAAGATCATCCAAAACCCTAACTACAAGCCCTCGGGCACCAAATCCTATGTCTCTCTCTTGAAGAAGTATCGATTCACTCCCACCTTGGACGGCCCATACATTGTCGGCAACTTCGCCCACCACCAGGGCAAGCATGGACACCAACATACCATTGGTGGAAAAACAACCATGCATCATGCCATCAAGAAGAAGAAGCATCACAAGGCCGGCACCAGCACCGCCGCTACCCCTGGTGATGATGAGGTTGGGGATGTCCCCGCCGAAGATTCACAGAATGATTCCGAGTACCTCTGTCAAGTCGAAATTGGCACTCCCGCCAAGACCTTTACTCTAGATTTTGATACTGGCTCAGCCGACCTCTGGGTAATGATCACTCTCTACACTGCCCTTCTATTTGGTTGCTGCTAACTATGGCATCTAGCTGTGGTCTACTGAACTACCTTCGGCAACCACAAGTGGTACAAGCCACGCGATCTTCGATCCGAGCAAGTCGAGCACCTTTAAGAACAGTGCTGGCTCCACCTGGCAAATCTCCTACGGTGACGGCTCCAGCGCCTCTGGCACTGTTGGTACAGATGTGGTCAACCTTGGCGGTATTGTGATCCAGAACCAAGCTATCGAATTGGCCAAGACCCTCTCGACCCAATTTCAACAAGATACCAGTGACGGCCTTCTTGGCCTTGCTTGGGGAAGCATCAATACCGTCCAGCCCAGCCCCGTCCAAACGCCCGTTCAGAATATGATCAGCCAAAGTGATATTCCAAAGAACTCTGAGCTCTTCACGGTCAACCTTGGTAGCGTAAAAGACGCGAATGATCCGGACAAAGGCGAGTCATTCTATACCTTCGGCTACATTGATCAGACTGCCCTCGGCGGCCAAACCCCCTTCTACACTCCCATCGATAATTCCCAAGGCTTCTGGATGTTCGACTCCACCTCTGCGGTGATCGCTGGCGAAACAATTCAACGCTCCGGCAACACCGCCATTGCCGATACGGGAACCACCCTCTGCCTTGTCGACGACTCTACCTGCCAGGCTATCTACAAGGCCATCCCAGGCGGCACATATGACTCCAGCCAGCAAGGCTACGTCTTCCCAGCAAGCACCACTGCCGATCAATTGCCTGTTATCAGTTTTGCTGTTGGGGATCGGCAATTCCCCGTACAGAAAGAGGATTTGGGCTTTGCGGATGCAGGGAATGGCATGGTCTACGGAGGCATTCAGTCGAGGGGCAGCAACCCCTTTGACATCCTGGGTGACGTCTTCTTGAAGAGCATTTATGCTGTATGTCCCTGAGCGCACTTAACGGCGAATCTTAAACTGCAATTGACTAACTTGATTCCCAGATCTTCGATCAAGGCAACACCCGCTTCGGTGCTGTGTCTCGCTCAGAGCCCACGCAGAACACTTCGGTGCCTGCCGGTAGCTCCTAGACGTGCTCTAGGTAGTAATGGCTAAGCTAGTGTATGTTGATGAAACGGTCGAAGGCGAAAATGATGGGGGACGATGAGCACATCACTATGCTACGAGTACACTGAGATGCAAGGATGATGGGCTTTGTTACTATTCTTACACCTGTCAGAAACGAGTCGCGCAATACAATTATTAGAAATAAAAACGTGCATGCATCGTAACTGTATATCAAAATACATATAAGGTGCAGTGATATGTTTAACCATCTCTAGCTCTGTGTGATCTAGCTAGGTATCCGTTACGGCGTCCCCTCCAGTTCACTAAGTACTCCCGCTCTTATTGGTCAACCCCTGACTCATGTATCTCCTCATCTGATCCTTAGTCAGCCCATGTTGACATAACGTTCGTTATCTTCCCAACTCTGCTCACCTCACCAAGAAAGAGACCATGACGTAAAACCCGATCTTCACCTCACCTGGTTTTGTAGCGGAAGCCAACGCACGCTACAGATCTTTGGTTTTCGTCGTGCATGCAGACTGCTTTAAGCCCCTCCGGGTGTTCCTGCATGTGCGGGAGAGTTACACGTAGTGAGATATCCCATGGCCAATGATGATGATGGTGGTGGTGGATGTTGTATTTTCCCTCCCCCCCATTATTCCCACATATATGCAACAGTGTTTGAGGACACGGGAGAGGTACACGTGGTAAGATGTCCATGACCACACTGGTAACGTATTCGGTGCCGTTTTTTGGTTTTGTGGGATTTGTGTATTGCGTTTCTCCCTCGGGCGGTTCCTGCAGGTTTGCAATAGTGTGGCTGGGACACGGGGTGGTATAGATAGCAACATATCCGTGGGGACCTGGTGCGTTGAGGGCACACTTTGAGATAGGCATGGCATTTCCTGCATACAATGCCCGCCACTTGTTTTCCTTGCTAGTAACCTGGGGTTGGTGGGCAGGATGATTGAACGTGTTTCGCATGCACACACTCCGGCATATTTCATATTTTGCTACTCTTCCGGCCCAGCACCGGCCGTGATGATTGGTCCAGTGTCTGGCACACAAACCGATGCACCTCTTTCACCATGCCGGGGCTCATCTCATGTCCCACGCCCTCGGAAACTATGTCTTCGAGTACGACGTTGCCGTCTTTGAACCAGCCTGTTATGGGTGCGGTGGCGGCTTTCAGCCAGCGCAGGAAGGGCTCGCTGCACTTATAGGGAACGAGTCTGTCGGCGCCGCCGGCGAGGTTGAGGACGCGCTTGTTTTGAAGGTGGGTTTTCAGGAGGGGGATGAGAGCGCGGCGTTCGAGGGGCGTGGGATCACGGTTGTAGATATCCTCGGGGCGGGATTTGACAGGGCCGAGGAGGAAGCCTGCTGGGTCGTATCTCTCTACCGCATCGATTAATGCGTTGGGAAAGTCCTTGGAGCCGAGGAATTGGGAGCCGGGTGGGGTGGATGAAGTCCAGGAGGGGAGTTTGGAGAGACGGGCGCGGTCGCTCATTAGCCGGACGTAGTCGGGACAGCCGATTATGATGATGGCGGTTGTGATGCGTGGGTCGTGGAGGAGGCAGTGCCAGGCGGCGTGGCCGCCGAGGGAGATGCCGAGGACGAGGTGGCGGGTTATGTTGAGGGGGATGTAGGAGGGGAGGTAGGTTAGGAGGTGGGAGGTGTCGATTGCGGTTCCATCTGGGGGGTGGATGTTAGCTGGGAATGATATTGGGGAAGGGAGTGGGGTAGGGGACGCACGATAACTAGCAAACATATCTTGAGCGTGTCTACTGTTTCCAGACCGCCATGCTTCGTTTGCGAGGGTGTCGACTTCTCGCGTACCGTGATTGCGCTGATCGAAGGATACGGCGATGAGGCCGATTGTTCGGTCACCTCTCCTTGTCGCGCGTTGTCGCTCGTTCCATTCATGTATTGTGGAAGAGGCAATTGGTTCCATACATGCTTGAGTTTGGAGCCGCGGGTGGAGGAGCCATAGGCAGGCTACTTCACGGGTTTCTTCGGGGAGTTCCTGAAGTCCGTAGACGGTTGTGAGGATGCCTGCTATGCAATGAGTCTCCTTCGAGATGGCGCGAGGGGCGCTGGGGTAGGTTGAGGCCATAGGGTCTGGCGTTGACATGATTGTAAGTAGGAAGGAGAGGTTCTAGGGGGGAAGTAAGCTTATGAACATGATTGAGGAGAAATATTGTCCGTCTTATTGTGCAGAGATGCAGCGAATAAGCATCCGGCAACGTCATCGCAACGGCCGAGGTCCGGGTAGCGAGATTGAGTTGCCGATGGCGGAATTTGGCCGCGGCGACAGAGATGCGCGTGTAACATTTTGATAGAATACGTTTGAGGCCAGCCTAACAAACCATCATACTGAAACCACACTCTCGAGCTCTAGCCCTTTTCCGCCTTTCAGCTCTGTTCAACTTAAATGTCGCTAAAGCTATATCCATCGGACATGTGGTTGTGAAGCAACAATTGCATCGCTCTGTTAAACAGATCTAGTATCAGAAAGTCGAGAGCTCTAGTCACTCTCTCAAACCAAGCACCAGCTTCCTTCATCATACATCCTTTTGTACGCCATCGGTTTTTCGCACGTGCGACCAATGTTATCTTCGCCTTAGCACTTGCACGAGATACTCCAACTGTTAAAATGCTTTTCATGCATTTATCATGCTCACTGTTTCGTCCAATCAAAACAGAGTAATGGAGTTACACGCGCAGCACGCGGCTATGGATGCTCCGGGAGCCTCTCAGGACCAAGCGATCCAGTTGACTTCGGACAATAGCTCGGATTCCGATGTTGAGCTTGTCCAGAACGTCCAAACGCCTTCTCAACAACTTTCTTCTCACGACACACCGAATGGCGTATCGTTAGGTGTTTCGCTTCTAAAGTTGGGAGAAGCCTTGCAGCCTGAATCAGTACGGAAGCGTGGCATTGCTGTTGTCGTGCACCCTGTTGAAAACCCCTCGGAGTATCGGCTCTACCAGGGACTTGCAGTAGACGAGATAGTGGAGCGGTATGACGATGGAGGGCGTATTGAGTACCTTGTGAGGTTCGAAGATGAGAGTGAAGAAGTGGTGAGTCAGAGTATCTATCTTGTCTCCATGATCTATTTGACAGATTTCCTCTCTGCCAAGCCAGAGGGTATGTATCTCTTAACACTACCGCCAAGTTTGTTCGTCTTTGTCTATACTATCCTTGAAAAACTTGCCCGGTTGTCTTCACCTTTCATTCACTTTTTGCGTTCTGATGATTATTCTCTACCCCACACCGCCTTCTGTATTTATTAGGCTGCAACATCTTTCGTCTGCCTTCAAGTGGTACAGATATCGAGCAACCTATCGAATGAAGCCGGCTAATCCAATTTTCCTTATCAGTTAACCCCCGATCAGATCAATCAGCTAGATAATGGCAGAAGACTCCTGATTGCCTTCAATTCGCAAGGTTCAGCTGGTCTTTCGGGGGACTCAGGATTTTCGACTTCAGACGAACTAACAACCCTTCAAACCACCATGGGTCTAACTAAAAGACGCCGTAATCTGGGAGCATCGACAAATCGTAGGTCGTCCCGACAAAAACATTTCAAGCCCGCATTCAGTTTGCTCTCTATGGCTTCAGAATCCAGCAGCGAAGATGGCAGCCGACGACGTCAGCAGCGTCTGACAACGCGAACACGGGCTGCGGGTGCTCCAAGAACCGCTGCACAGAAACGTATCAATTACTCTGATGCCGCTAGGTTAGAGGATTCCTTAAGTGAAGACAGTGACGGCGATTCAGTACAGCTTGGCAAAAGAAAACGAGCGCAAGGCGGCACTTCAGGCCAGAGTAGGATCACAAGGCCACGCCGCCAAGCTCCACGACTGGAGACGTCTTCAGAGGACGAAGAAAAGGATGTCAGGAGATCTGGTCGAAATATCAGATCCAAGTACAGCATGCGAGAGCTTGGAGAGGATGACATACCCGAGTTAGCTTCAAAAACCGGCGTCGTAAAATATGTTGGTGCAAAAGAATCATTCCAAGCACTTCCTGACGATGACGAATTCCGACTTCGGCACTCTCAGACTTGTGATACTTGCTTCGATGCCGATGATAGTAATGAAAAGGGCATACTGGTCTACTGTCAAGGTTGCACCTTATCATATCATCAAAAATGTTTGGGTCCGAGAAATTCCCGCGACCATCTTGTTACAAAGATTGGGAACGATGACTTCATCCTCCAATGCCGCCGATGCATTGGGTTCTCTAAGCAGAAGGACCCACTCTCTCCCGATCAAGGACTTTGTGTCTCCTGCCTTCAGCCAGGAACATCCACCTCGGTCTTTCGGGAGCGGAAATCCACGAAGGAAGAGCAGAAAGACCGAGAGGAAAACAAAGGCGAAGATCCCATCACTGATGTATCGGCAAATCTTATCAACAACCAGGAGRATATTCTTTTTCGCTGCGTAATATGTTACAGAGCATGCCATATGTACCATCTACCGCCCAGGGGTACTTCAATCCTCACAGAAGGTTCGGAAGAGCAACTTGCCGCCAGTCGTTTCCGAGAGTACAGTCAGACATGGTTGTGTGCAGACTGCTCCGACGCTCCGGCTGAGGTGGAGTCCCTCGTTGCATGGCGACCGATCAATGTGGAACACTACGAACCTGGTCAGGCGACTCATGAAGTAGGAGAAGAGGTCAAAGAATACCTTGTAAAGTGGAAAAAGCTGTCGTACTTCGACGTCCGATGGATGCCTGGGACGTGGGTTTGGGGGGTAACTTCCGGGTCGATGAGGAAAGCCTTCGCGAGGAGGAATAATTCCAACAACCAGCTAAAGATGAGCACCAAAGATGCGGTGCCTGAGGACTACCTGCGTGCCGATATTGTCCTCGATGTGGAGTACAAAGATGTGGTGTCAAAACCCACCATTAAGATTGCTAAGGCGCGTATCAAGGAGGTTACGAGAGCCTTGATCAAATTCAAGGGCCTAGGGTACGAAGATGTCGTTTGGACAGCACCGCCCCGCCAGGAAGACTCTGAGCGGTGGGCAGATTTTCAGACCGCTTACGATGAATGGGTCATGGGGTCGTTCATACGACAACCGGTCCAGAAAGACCTCAAAGCTCACCTCGCCCAGACCCGAAAGCAGAATTTCGAGAGATCTTTGGAAATGAAGACCCAGCCCGAAACACTGACGGGAGGTGAAATGATGGAGTATCAGTTGAGCGGTCTTAACTGGCTCTACTACAAGTGGTATTCGGAGAAGAATGCCATCCTCGCGGACGAAATGGGACTGGGTAAAACGATCCAAGTCATCGGCTTTCTAGCAACTCTCAAGCAGCGTCATGGATGTTGGCCGTTCCTCATTGTGGTTCCAAACTCCACTTGTCCTAATTGGAGGCGGGAGATCCAGAAATGGGCTCCCTCGCTGCGGGTCGTAACTTATTTTGGCTCAGCAGAAGCACGCAGGCTTTCCTACAAGTACGAACTATTTCCTGCAGGCGGCAAAGATCTGGCTTGCCATGTGGTAGTAACCTCGTATGATACAGCCCAAGATGAGGAGTTCCGCAAGATCTTCAGAGGTGTGCATTGGGCTGGTATGGTAGTAGATGAAGGACAGAGGCTTAAGAACGATAAGAACCTTCTTTACGGTGCACTTAATGCACTCAAACCTCCCTTCAAGCTACTTCTGACAGGTATATTGCTTATCACTAAGCGATCATTCATTTGCTAATATGTACTAGGCACGCCCCTACAGAACAATGCCCGAGAACTCTTTAATCTATTGCAATTTGTCGATCCCAAGATCAGCGCTGATGACATGGAACAGGAATACGCTACGTTGACAAAAGAGAACGTGGCTGAACTACATGAGAAGTTGCGAGAGTTCTTCCTTCGGCGCACCAAGGCACAGGTCCTAAAATTCCTACCATCAATGGCTCAGATCATCTTGCCTGTCTCAATGACAACATTGCAGAAAAAGTTGTACAAGTCGATCCTCGCTAAGAATCCAGAATTGATAAAGTCAATCATGAATCCCAACGTGTCAACGGCTGGAAAATCTCGTACAAATTTAAACAACATCCTTATGGAACTTAGAAAATGCCTCTGCCACCCTTTCGTCTACAGCCAACAGATTGAGGAAAGAAACGCTAACTCGGTAGCATCCCATCGCAGCCTTGTTGAGGCGTCATCGAAGTTGCAGCTGCTTGAGATCATGCTGCCGAAGCTGAAAGAGAGAGGCCATCGAGTTTTGATCTTCAGCCAGTTTCTTGACATGCTGGATGTGGTTGAGGATTTCCTTGACGGCATTGGGCTTTTTCATGCACGTCTCGATGGCAGTGTCAGCTCTCTACAAAGGCAGAAACGCATCGACGAATTCAACGCTCCAGATTCGACACTGTTCGCCTTTCTATTGTCAACCCGTGCCGGCGGTGTTGGCATCAATCTTGCTACTGCTGATACGGTCATAATCCTTGATCCGGACTTCAACCCGCATCAAGACATTCAAGCTTTGTCTCGCGCGCATCGGATCGGGCAACAAAAGAAGGTCTTGGTATTCCAATTGACCACACGTGCCAGCGCGGAAGAGAAGATCTTGCAAATCGGAAAGAAGAAGATGGCGCTCGATCACGTGCTCATCGAACAGATGGATGCTGAAGACGATGCTGGCATGGACCTCGAATCGATATTACGACATGGCACTGAGGCATTGTTCAGGGATGACGAGTCCGAGAACATCCGCTATGACTCTGCTTCGGTAGACAAGCTACTTGATCGAAGTCAAATTGAGAACACTCAGACCGACAATGTTCAGTCCGCAGAGTCTCAATTCAGCTTCGCTAGAGTCTGGGCCAACGATAAAGGTGTCTTTGAAGACGGGATGCAAGACAGCTCAGAGGATGCTCACACACCTGATCCATCTGTCTGGGATGCTATATTGAAAGAACGTGAACGGGAAGCAGCCGAGGAGAGAGCGAAAGCGGCACAAGCTTTTGGAAGAGGGAGGCGCAAGCGTCAGGTAAGATCTTACATTGCACTACTACAAGTCCTATGCTGACTTCTGTCCAGAAAGTCGATTACAGTACTCAGGTCGACCGGGCCCTCGATACTCCCATGGGGAAAAAGAGTGCTCGTGGAAGGGCACGTAGAGATTCGGATAGTGATACAGACTTCCAAGAGCAAGAGAATAGCGAGGAAGACGTACCTAGTGGTGACGAATCTGAGGACCAAGAGTCTGTACAGCAGCAGCTGGAGGGAGCTTCTCCGCAACAACCGTCTCGGAGTATGGTCGGCTCACAGGCATCGCCTGTTCCTGTTAGGGGTAAGCCTGGTTACCCTTTAGCTGGTTCTCAAGTTTGACTAATTGCCTGGTCTATAGCGCGCCCAGCCGATCGTCCTGTTGCTGGATCACAGACGTCGCCTATGAAATGTAAATCCTTCAGTTCTTGAGCTGATACTCTGACCCGGCTAATGACTCCCACAGCACGCCCAATCGATCGACTTGCAACTGGCTCCCAAGTAACACCCATACGCAACAAGGGTGAGATGTTCTGCCTTCTACTAGTGGTAGGACGCAACTAACCGTTTTTCGAAAGTACGCCCGTTTGATCGGAAAGTGCCACACGCGTCACCTCAGGAACCCCCGATCCCAGGTTCTTCAGAAGAGCCAATTGAACAATGTCCCGCTTGTGACGGCTTCCACATCACGGGTTCTTGTCCCCTGAAGATTGCCGGCACGGAATATTGTATGCTCTGCGGCCTTCCACATTATGGCCATGCAAGGATCTGCCCGCACATCGGTTCCGTAACACAGCTTCGATTAATGGTCGATGCCCTTAAGCAGTCTCCTGAGCAGGCAGATCTCATAGCTATTGCGAAGAAGAAGGTCGTTGGCGTCATAGGTAGTATTAATCAGGAGAAGAGGAGGAAGGAGCAACAACTGAAAGGAGGTACCCCAGCACATCAGGTGGGAACACCTGAACAACAACAGCATCCTCTGGTGGATGGCGCAAAACCTGTACATCCTTCTGTGCGCATGGATCACCCTCCTAATGGTATGAGTGGTCCACCTGTGGGTACATTCCAAACGCGTTGATTCTTCCAAGCTCCAGCAACACAGACAAACGTGTTCAGAGGCATCCATCTTTAAGGGTTGGTAGTGATCAAGATGATCCTTACCAGCATGCACGGCGTTCGTGATTGAGGGCACTTTCTAAAGGGCATACCGGACGGCTTTTATCATACTTCTCTGCCTTGTTTCTCCATCTCAATCTTCGTCACAGTTGGTGAGATAATCTAGACAGTATTCATAAGCTGGCGCAGTGGCGATGCGGCGGGTATTCGGTACATCCATTTCCTTTGCATGCCATTTACCGCATATCGCAGCATTTACATAGGCCTTAGTTCGTACAGAGGCTTGCATCAATGGTGTTGCTTCTCACGTTTTGACGTCCCAAGCCTTGTTTCCGTTCCGCTCCAAGCGGGCTGGTTCTTTGCCGACTATGTATTGCCCTCCACCTGGGTCATCAGGCGGGCAGCTCTTCGATTCCCTGTTGTTACTAATTACATATCTGTCGGCTTCATTTCCAAAGCACTAGGCAGCGGAACCTGGTCATTTCAAAATGGCAGGGGKAGTTACATACCATTTTCCATTAGCCTTGAGGCTCTCAGACCAAAAATGTGCGAGAGGTCGTGGGCTAACTACCCTCTCATCTGGCCGATGTCTAGGTAATATAAGTTGAGTATTTATGCGTAACGGGGCACCTATACCGAGCTTCTCAGAGCAAAGCGGAGTGAGTCACTGCCATTCTTGGGTTGCTTTTTACTAGCGTCGTTGCTCACGCTTCACTTAAGAACTTCGATCTCGACCTTTCGTTCCAAGACACGTCATACACTATCGAACATTATCTACTATTTCTCCGCTCAAACACTGAATACCAATTTCAAGGTGAAGAATTGCATTGCTGTCCAGCTTTACGATATTTGCAGTCACGTCTCGAACCAGGCTATTGCAGCTTGCACTCGTTCATCACCGATCATGGAACCGCTCACCTCGATAATCCCACCATCAAGGGAAGCCACGCCCCAAGGGTCTCCCCTCTTACGCTTGCCCCTCGAGTTGCGAAGCCGGATCTATGTCTACGTTTGTTCAAAGTCCAGATGTCCGAGCGCAGCAGATGTCTACAATAATTCGCTATCTGCGGTCTGGAAGGACAAGCCTTCTCCTCTTCTAGCTGTTAATGCACAGGTTCGCGACGAGCTCTGTGAGATGCTGAGAAAATGCCCAGTTAGCTTGAGAATCACGGGGCAGGACATGAAGTTCGACAGCATAGGGCTCTCGTGCTTTATTGCGCACCAACAGTGCACGTTCACCGGTAACATACCTGCTCTCATAGTTCAAGTTTGGGCCCCCAACCCGGAACGTCCTGTGGAAACCTTTAACATCTGGGATTAACCTGCGACGGGTTCGAGATGACCTGCGAGCCTACAAACAGATTCGGCGTCTCGACATCCAATTCCGGGATAACGAGCTATATTCCTGGTCTCAGAACGGCGTTCTAGGATATTGGCTATCAACCTCTAAGGATCTGACAGTCCCGCAACCCTGTGACAGTGACATTAGTCACATGATAAGCCTTTTCTTCCGTCTGAACAATACATCTAACGCCAAGATTAAACTCCCTGCAAGCATCCTAGACCATAAAGAGAATGAAGCACTAGCAGAGTATACCGAAGGAATTGAATGCGTCATGGAGTACGAGGAGCTTGATTCTTGTGATTTCCGAGCTGCGGACAGAGTGGAAGCAGTCAGGGGTCTGGCTGAAGGTTTCCTCAAATACAAAAGCGCCGTACTTGCTATGAAAAAGCTGAACGACATAACTCAATGCGGTCGGTTCCGAATGTCTCGAGCTGAATATTTGGACTTTGTCAGAGTGTGGCCGCATTTCGAAGCGCTAAGTTATCTTGTCAGTGGGCAACAATTCCCGGGCTGTACATTTTATGCCGATATCCATGCGGAAGAAGAGGAAAACCATTGGGGGAAATCGTATTGGCATCCTACGCGGGAACAAAGAATGGCTTGGAGCATTTGGCTCGGATTAAAAGGACTATATGACTACGATTTGGAGTCCTACTGGATCTGAGCTGCTGAGCTGCTAACCTTCACTGGGCGTTTCTTCGCGTTCTGTGAGATATGGTTGTAGCCTTTCGGAGGACTCACAACACTCAAAGACATGTTGAATGGCGGACCGAATCCTGGTTTGGTATTCATAGGATGAGAGATGGGAATTATTTAGATATATCAAACCTATTGGATTGTCATCCGAAAAGATTACGAAATCCTTCGTGCACCTCTAATTCGTCAATCAATGCCCGGAAGGCTCCTAAATGCACCTAAATCAGTGTACCTACTCCCCCAACTCCGCTCTCAATGCCTAAACACCTTTCTCAATTTCTTTCGCCCGCTCCAACTGCTGGCCTAGCCATCCAAAACCCGCTGGACTTGATCCGGATGCTGCTCTAGCCTGATCCATGGGTTATACCACTTATATGGATGAAGTTTTCTGCATCTTCGTGCATAAGGTAACTGGCCATAAGACCCTCCTATGCATAGGCAGTCGCTGATCTTCGATGATGGTTTTCTCTCCACAATTACTTCCGGACAGGCAGACTGTCCAGACACATTCATTTCGAATAGGTTGGCCTGGGACTTCACAACATCCGTCAACACCTGTTCGGCATCCGGGTAAAACCTCGGGAGCTGCGAAAAGTGAGTGAATGTCGCCACTTAAATGGCACTAACTTGTTTGAGGTTTTCTTCACTCTGTCCTTTGGACATCGCTTATCGGTCGAGCTGAGACCGATAAGAAGTTGTTCTCCTCATGAGGACCGATTTTGGTGGTGGACGGTTTTTGAGGCGGCGCGGAGGCAAAACTTGGTGTTTTGACTCCCCACGTTCGTGCTTCACTATATCATGTACTGGCTCATTCGATAGCTTTTTCGGAGTATGTGCAGCACTGAGTATTATCATAACAGAGCCTTTCGCCTGTGTCATTATATATCTGCACATCTTGTAACTCATCCGTAGAACAGCTCAATCCGCCACATGAGTGTCTATTGATTCATGACGCGCTTGTTATCGGTTCATACCCATTCTGAATCCGACAATTTCTCGAGTACCTGGTATATCTGGGATAGACATGCTGACATTCAACTTGATCCGATGCAAATTGATAATTGTAGTGTGTATTCTTGCCACGACAGTTCTCCCATCGCGCCGTAATTTCTTACAATCGAATGCAGCACGTTACTTTTCTTGAATTGTTCATCGCAGATGCCACGTATGTATGTGGCCTTCACTTGTGCTTTTCAAGGCCATTGTCGTATATGTGTTGTGGTATCGCAATCAGCAGGGTCAGTTGTGACCGCCACCTGCTCTGAGCTGCTAGTGTCTGTCCCACTTTCTCCCAGAATCCGAATAAAAGGCACAGAATCCATGCATACAAAAAGATTCAGACCCAGGGATTGTATAAGATACTGATGTGTTTACACAATTAACATGTCCTTACAAGCCTCCATCATACTCCTGAATCACTTTAGCTTACGATTTCGATTCCCTGAAAAGTTCTTGGATTGCAGCAAATGACGTTAAGTGCCCTCGATGTACCCTAAGAGATTTCGCCTAGACGACAGAATCAGTACCCAGAGCATTCCAGCACTAGGGGCTATAAAGCACGTCTCTGGGGGCAATCCAACTGGACTAGGGACCAACTAAGCGGCACCGGAGATTGCCGAGCCGCTACTACTATCGTAAGGTAGGTGCGGTCGTAACAACCCGAGCTCATTGTGCTCCTGCCATTCTTGGCCGCAATCAACGTAGTGTGACAGAACAGCTTATAACAACCGAGGACATCCTCGAAATGGCAGGTACTTCATCACATGTGGGGGCGAATCACCATGCATCATACCGCGTCAGCACTCCGATACGTGCTTCCTCTTTTGCCCTGCAGCGAGGTACTTGCCAGACACAGCAATGATTAGCCTAGCGGTGCGATATGACTCTCGGTGACGAGCGGAAATCAGGCACCACGCAACTGCTGGAGCAGGGTCACCAGATACCTGGCCGTCATGGACGGAATAAGAAGTCCTGGTACCTCTGGAGGGGGTCATTTACTGCTATACGTCTTGCTCTGGAGCCACCAGTCTTCATTGTCCTACCTGAATTATGCGTGGTTCTATCTTCTTGAGCATTCTTGCATTAGCTTGCGCCGTTGCAGCAAGAAGCGCCCAGCATGTTGGAAAGACCTTGCCTGAGCTCCCTCGCAGGAGCACACCAAGACATCAACCAGAAGGCCAACTTTATCCTCAAGTGAACAAAAGACAAGCCAGTGTCAATGCCTCGAAATTTGCTGTTGATGGATCTGCCATACCTGATGTACCTTTCGACATTGGCGAATCATATGCCGGCCTCCTCCCTATCTCTTCCAACGCAAATGAAACTCGGGAACTATACTTCTGGTACTTCCCTTCGACAAACCCGGCTGCTGGGGACGAGATCACAATTTGGTTGAACGGCGGGCCTGGGTGTAGTTCCCTTGAGGGTCTACTACAAGAGAATGGTCCCTTCCTTTGGCAGTATGGCACTTTTGCGCCTGTGCAGAACCCCTGGACCTGGGTCAATCTTACGAATATGGTATGGGTTGAACAGCCTGTTGGGACTGGCTTCTCGCAGGGTAATGTCACTGCTACTGATGAAGCGGATGTGGCCGCACAATTCCTGGGCTTTTTCAAGAACTTTGTGGATACCTTCGGTCTGCAAAATCGCAAAGTCTACATCACTGGGGAGAGTTACGCAGGATACTATGTGCCGTACATCGCAGATGCCATGCTGAACAGCAATGACACAACCTACTACGACGTCGAATCGATCATGATATACGATCCGAGTACGAGTACAGAAGCAGTCCAAATGCAGAGTATGTTTTTTGAAGTTTGCAGTGAGCTCTTACTGACAGTCCCTAGTCCCTGCCGTCGCCTTCGTTGACTACTGGGCCCCTCTATTCTCCCTCAACGCATCTTTCATGGACTACCTGCATGAGCAAGCCGATTCGTGCGGTTACACTGCTTTCCTGAACGATTTTCTCGTTTATCCACCTGCCGGTCCACTTCCGAATCCTCCGCTGTCCAACGATACTAGTGGTGAATGCGATGTCTGGGACGCCATCTTCTACGCTGAATCACTCATAAATCCATGCTTCGACATTTACCAAATCGCCACCACCTGCCCTCTTTTATGGGACGTGCTTGGCTTCCCCGGGTCCTTTGATTACACCCCTGCCGGAGCTTCAGTATATTTCAACCGAAGTGACGTACAGAAGGCAATCAATGCGCCGATGGAGCAGTGGATGGAATGTACCAACAACAATGTCTTCGTTGGAGGGACAGATACCTCGCCGCCTAGTGGTCTCTCAATCCTACCGAGTGTGATTGAGGGCTTGAATAAGACAATAATCGGCCACGGTGCACTCGACTACATCCTCATAGCCAACGGCACTCTTCTTATGATCCAGAACATGACGTGGAATGGTGCGCAGGGCTTTACATCGAAGCCTTCAGACGAGTTCTTCGTACCATATCATACGCAAGAAAATCCGAGTACGCTGGCTGGTGCGGGGGTATTTGGAACAACGCATACGGAGCGGGGTTTGACTTTTGTGGAAGTAAGCTTGAGCGGACATATGATTCCGCAATACGCACCAAGCGCTTCGTATAGGCTCGTAGAGTTTATGCTGGGGAGGATTGATAGTATTACCGAGATGGGATGTTTTACTACTGATACTGCGTGTACGGATGGTGCTGGGACGTCTAACTATACCTTGAAGATGTGATAATACATTAATTTTACGTCCCATAGAGAGAGTGTGGTATAGGTAAATTGGACAACAGTGCGCATGTATATAGCAGATAATTGTTGCTGAAGAATATATCAAGACGTTCGTTTCGAGCAAAATCCTCTATAGCGGACAAAATACGCCCCACCAAGACATATAAATGATCTCAGAATGCACCATATCCCCAAGGAAAGCATATCGCACGTTTTGGAAGGATTAGAAGGGCAAAAAAAGGCAAAAAAGAAAGATCGTCCTCGGACAGGATTGAACTGTCAACCTCCCGATTAACAGTCGGACGCGCTAACCGATTGCGCCACGAAGACGTGCTTAATATGAGGAGGTGTCCTAAGCTATTATATATCGCACAAAATTTGAGTGCCAAAAGCCGTAAATTTGCTCGGTTCTGGGGTGGAGCGAGTCAGCTCGTATTGCTGAAGTCCTCTTCCATGATTCAGCTACTTTTATGCTATGACGATGGTACAGTATTCTACGCAATTTCCTTGAGTTATTTCAGGGAAGCTCTATGCTTCTTTAGCCTAAGCAACATAAAATACAATGCAATTCATTGTCAGAATGAGGACGTAGACATAATGAATACAGTAATTATTATCTCGTAGAATTTTTGACCACTGGAAACATTGATGTGTGGTTTGCACGTCAATATAACATCATGGACTACTCTCCGCTTTATTACTGCTACTGATGCCACACAGTATTCTCATCGAAATGTACATTTCAAAGTCGCAACCATTTCCATTCCCCAGGTAGGGCTGAGAAGGCGCTAGTTACGACTGGTGGGGCTAAGGTAAGGTAATGCTCTGACATCACTGCTTCAACACAAAATTAGCTGCATCATTGCTAAAATGTCTTCTCTCTTATTCATACACACTACAAAGCATTTAGTCTCTCCAAGCAACCACCCAACAATCACTTCACAATGTCGAAAGAATACGAAGGACAGGACCCACTAGTTCTCGCTCAGCAAGCAGAACGTGACCTCAACAGCCATGGTGCAAAGCACGGCTGGAGCTCCGGTGAATCTGGTGAGCCATACCCCATGCAAGGTTCCTCACCTGCTGAACCCAAATATAGCGAATGAATCCGGCGTCGATACAAATGTGACCACCAAATTCCCAGGCAGCACCGTGAAAGTCGGCTCTTCAGCCTCGGGAGCTGGTGACAATCGTGAGATTCCCGTTGACGAAGGTGGAGACATCATCTCACGGCCGGGAGAGAAGGGCTCTGGAAAGTGAGTGACTAAGTCGTATCATGACTTGGTTGCACACTGCTGACTATGTCCTAGGCCTACGAAAGCTCGCGATTTTGAGGGACCAGGTGGACCGGAGACAAAACAGGCATTGTATGAGGAAGCCAACCCTGGGAATGATGATGTTACAAGCAATGTACGGCAGGGGAATGAAACTGTCAGGCCCGCTGGCCAAATGAGCGGACACGGCACTTATGGTAGTTCATGAGAAGGTCAAATAGGCGGTTCATAGAGATCATTGAGCGATATGATGAAGACTTTCCTTGTTCCATACGATCGAATATTGATGAAAACCCTCCGGGACAGGAAGGAACTGTTCAAATCAGCCTCGATCACTGACAAACGATTGATAAGGTTGGTCATCTCTGAGAGGATCAACTGGTCTCCAACAAGTGGGTCGAGGGATTAAAGTGAGCGTATGACCTTGTAGACACCGTGTAAGAATCTCGTGGCGAGTATGTCAACCAGTATTTACGCCCATACATTGCTACCTTGTCTACTAATTGTAGTAAGTATTTGTAGGCTATTCATCTGATAAGGTAGTTAGTCTGTGAGTCTCAGTCTGAAAGAAGACAACGAGGAGCTTGCGGGGAAAGACCGGGATCCGATCTCTATTAATAGACCAAGCTAGTATCTCAACTGTCACCGCATGCCTCCTTCAACTAACACGAGCTGCCACTTCGAGGGTCTTTCCATACCGCTCTCCTGTCGGTATGGGTATATTGAAGGCAGAGGAATAACAGTAACCAGGTATGAATAGTTTCGCAAGGAAGAATAGATGCGGAACCCTTTCTTTTCACAATGACTGGAGCTGCTGCAGATGATGTCTTTGCCGGCATATATTTTTAGCAAGTTGAAAGATCACAAAAATTCAATGCTTAGACCCTACTGTTTGACATTCTACGTCGACGAACGAGCTTGATCGTATCTGCATATGCTGGCCACAGCAGACTAGATAACTCCACAGTATCGTTCAATCATGAACGGAAAGCACAAGGAGAAGGAAAAGATGAGGATGATGATTATGATGCCCAAAGAGTCAAATTTGACAGGCTATCGACAGCTGCGCCATACAACAACCAATACAACTACAGTAATCTAATGTACACATATATCTCCTTTAATTTAAGAAACACCTGGCATTCTGGGATGAGACTAAGCGAAGAACGAGTGGACTGGCGATGGCAACAATCAAAACAGTTGCCGCCTAACCCATAACTGTGTGAGACAAATCCAACCAGATATTTCCCAGCAATGATGGAATAAAGGAACTGAAATGGGCGAAGCAAGTGACAAATCTCACGGCCTGCAGGGTTCCTTCCCAATCGATCATTAAGACGTCTAGGCGGGCCTATTTACATGTCTGTCAACACAGGCTGTTCGCCGGATTGTGATGTTGCTCGGCTGGCATATTGTCGGGACGACATGCATCCCTTTATTTCCGGGAATAAGCAGCAGAGGAGCTACGGAGGAAATATCGACGACAATTCACTTCGTTGAGAGGGCCACTCCTTGAGATTAGGTATTTCTGCTTCAAGAGCCTTTGCTTGCCTTGTCAACACTCGTGGATGCCAAAGATACTTCTGATTGATATCGACCCACGACTTGCTGCTTGCCCGACCAGCCTCCACTTTGCTACTAGCTATCGCATATCATTAGCACTCTTTCCCGTTTCCAGGCTCGTGGAGACGAAACTTCTAAGAGAATGGCACAAGAGTAAGTTGGAGTCCTTGGTACTACCCTGATTTCCTGACATTATTTAACTACTGTGGTGAGTATCATGGGGTGAAATGGCTGACGAATATCATAGCAGCCCTAAGCTTGCCCATGACCCGAAACACACATGCACACCCTTGGATCCAACCGACTATCTCCAGCGCTCTTCTATCAATGCAGAGTGGCCAGAGAATAAGATCCTACTCGGTGTCACAATCGAGCTACTCCGATATTATCTCGCGATATCTCAAGATAATTCTGAGACTGAGGATGACGATACCTCTGAGACTGGGGATCACATAGTGTCCGAGACCCATGAGATCGAGTGGATCTGCGCCATTCTCGAGAACCGAAGATTCAAGCCTGAAGACTGCACAGAGGACGCCGTGCGATACCACTTTGCGAATTTCAATTTCCCTGCTTTATCTCATATCATACACACTGTGTCAACGTATGAAACCAAGGAAGAACAGGAGCCCAGCACCTACGAACCGGAGCACCCAATCTATGATGCGTTCGACATATCCATCCAGGCGATAATGTCAGGACAGCTTTTTGACAAAGAAGTGTTAGACCAGCCATTCAATATGAGCGGGTTGATCACAACACTGCGGAGGATTATTGGAACAGCGAGAGTCCAACATTTCACAACGCTCTACGGGCGCTGCCCTAACTTGGAGGAGAAATTGAAAGAGGGAGCCCCTACTTGGGAGGGATACGAAGAAGCGGTGACATTCGACGATTTTGTCTTCGAGGCGGTTTGTACCTTAGCGCAGAATAACATATACGAAATGTAGAGCGATCTGGGCTAGAGGGCCTGGATTGTTTGGAGTTGGATAGATATTGTTCGAAATGTTTGCCTGTTACTGTTGGTCGAGGACCCATGAGAAGCAACGCCTGTAACTTAAATGTCCTTTAGAGAGACACCAAATCTCTCATATTACGCATGAATGAACACTCAGTCAAGAGACTATAACTTGAAAATATTTGAGAATAAACTTATTTAATCGACCCGTAGATGTCAATGCTAGGTAATTTGCCCGGGAGCATTGTCATTTTCGGGAGAATTACCCTTGTATGCCGCATGACCTTCACCTCGAATGAGTGTAGAGCAACATTTTTGTAGTCTACATATGTGGCGTGTTTGTGCTTGTACTAATTATCAACTTATAGCTGGAGCTGATTTCATATACCCGAAATAGTGTTGACTAGGGAGTGATGATAACCCATAACCCTAGTAGACATAGGCATATGTTTGCTAAGCTTTAGAACGTGGATCCAAGCCTTGAACATGGCCTTAGCTTCGTGACTGTGGGCCATGGCGACTCAGCCATGCTAATTTGCTTTCTTGGAGCTTGCTTCCAGTTTCGTTCTCTCTGCCTCTTCGTCGGCTATTAATGCTTCGATGTCTTTAGTCTTTAGCCACTCTTTTACACTATCCATGACTTTATCAAGACTTTCTCCACCTTCCAAGATATCGTCGAGGTTATGCATTGTGATACCACTTCGATGATCTGTAACACGTTGCTGACCCCAATTATATGTGCGGACTTTATTCTCTCGGCCCATCCTAGCTACCCCCACCACGCTGATCCGTAGCTGTGCGATTTCCTCTTCCCTGGCGTCCCTTCTTGCTTGGGCAAGCCTAGCCCGTAGAACTTGCCACGCCTTTGCACGATTTTTGTGCTGTGACCTGCTGTCCTGGATTGCAACGACAGTATTAGTTGGCAGATGCGTGAGGCGCACTGCCGAGTCTGTAGTGTTGACGTGCTGACCTCCGGCACCGCGAGCACGCATAACATCTGTTCTAACATCCTTGGAGTCAACATAGTAATCGCTCGTAGGGTCATCGAAATCGTTCTCTCCATTTTGCCCATTCTGCTCGGGAATATTGGGCAGCACCATTACAGAGACAGCGCTGGTATGTGTCCTTCCTTTAATTTCAGTCGCTGGCACCCTTTGCACCCTATGTACTCCAGCCTCGCATCTGAAAAGATCGTAAGTCCCTGGTGCGTCAATCTCCAGGATTGCCTCCTGAATCATGTCCTCTGAAGTGATTGCAGCGGCAGAGTCAAGCTTCAACAAAGTGGCATGGAGACCCTTTCGCTTGCAAAAGTCGCGATACATGCGAAGCAAATCACCAGCGAAAAGCGCTGCCTCATCACCACCCGCGCCAGGGCGGATCTCTATCAGACAAGACATCTCCGCAAACGGATGCTGTGGGACCAATGTTGTCTGTAGATCTTTCGAATAGAATGCAAGCTTCTCTCTGGTACTTGCAAGTTCTTCTTCCGCAAGAGATCGTAGCTCTGCGTCGGTTGACTGATCTTTGACAAGTTGCTGAAGCTCTGGTAGAGACTACACCACGGTCAGCCATCACCGTCGTTTATCGTAGGTCAGACAGACGTTATTTGCCGCTTCCCACCCATTGAGTGCCTCGGCAATAGCAGAGAGGGACCCTGCTTTCTTGGCTAGTTTCGTATCATATCCGCTGTTGAGGCGTCTTGACAGCTCTGCATGTTCGGCTGCAAGAGCTCGAGCCCTCCCAAGCAACGTAGGAGAGATTAAGGGACTCGAGGTAGTCAGACTGCTTTGGTTCCGCCATAGTCTTACAGCTTGATGACAGTTGACTCTTATAGCGGATCGTAGACCAGGCCATGGCGTCATGGGCATGCTACGTGCAGAGCATATTATGTACAATTGGAGCAAGCAGTTGCTCGGAACGAAGTCGCAAATTATTTCCCTGCGTCGGAAATATTCCGGCTTGGCACCACTTGGTTCACATCTCATTACTTTCGTTCGTCATGCTAGACCATGTTGATTGCACGAGTCATCTCAGATAAAATAGCAGGGACATTTGCATRGCCAGATCGATCCCCTTTGTACTTAATAAAATGCTCATACCCAAAGAATTAGGTGTAACTTGCTCATATTAACATTGCAATAGATCCCATACTCTTCTCCACAAGAATCAACCTGCACTTAGGATACCGAGACTCGTCAGACCTAGAGTCGCAACAGTTGCTCAATGAGAGCATTGATCGTCGCACTCTCAACCCAATGGTATTATAGACAGGCAAAAGAATGGAGAGGAACCGATCCTTCATTACCTCCCTGCTCTGCTGAGCACTGCAGTGTTTGTTTTGTGTAAATTGAGTTGCTATCAAGGAATAACTGAATTTGAGCCCTATCACCCTGAATCTGTTTCTTTTCCCGTTTTTCTTTCATGATATCTGACCAGTAGTTTTCGTATCGGGGGTTGGCCTGATGATGGGCCGACGGCGAGTTGTAGGCCTGTTACTGGTTGTACCGTTGCTGATCATACTGTTGCTGATCGTACCGTTGCTGATCGTACTGTTGCTGGTCGTACTGTTGCTGATTGTATTGTTGCTGGTCGTACTGTTGCTGGTTGTATTGTTGCTGGTCGTACTGTTGTTGATTGTACTGTTGCTGGTCGTACTGTTGCCGACCCTGGTCGTCGTCTGAAGAGAAACCAAAACACATGGTTCCGAAGATCTAAAGGTAATTTTAACGTAATTGGAAGGATCGATGAAGTGGTAAACGTAGGATTGACAGTGGCAGCGTGAAGCAGGCGGTGACAAGGTGATGCGAGGGCGGCGCGGCGGCGAGTCGCTGGAAGACAATTCGGTAGAAGGGGAAATTCCCCTTACTATAAGAGCCCTTTTACTGTATAGCCCTATGCGGCTGGACCTAGAGCTGACCCTAGAAGGCGCCCTCAGATAGTTCCAACGCTCGATTAGTACTCGCCTACCTACTTAGGCCTTTGCCGGCTTTAGGTCCAGCCCCACGGGGCTATACAGTAAGGGGTTTGTGTGTACACATAAGGATTACCTCTAATATTGATATGGACTACTTGTTTGGTATTCTGTGGAGGTGCTATTTTTGCGGCTGCGCTAGGTATAGGGCTGAGAGGTGACATTTCACATCTGCCGTTGCAGCGAGCCAGCCTCATCATCGACCTTCCCCTTTCGTTCATTACGGATATCGTCTACCGGCCTACTCTAGACCCTCGTGATTCCATCCGTCTGATATTGGCCAATCTGTTTTTGTCTCTGAGCTTTCCTTATGGCGAGAAGCTACCGATAGACCGCGGTCCAGCTAATTAGATTGGATCCAATGACGTTGTAATTCTTTGCTTGACCGATGTCGCCCCGCATGTCTACCAAACATGCATTTTTCTTCAACGCTGCGTCTTATGTTGCGAATCTCTATATTTCCTATACGTCTTGCAATTGTCCAAAGCTGACCTTCTCACCATGCCTCTCAA
Source organism: Cladonia macilenta KoLRI003786 (assembly GCA_000444155.1). Taxonomy (NCBI): domain Eukaryota; kingdom Fungi; phylum Ascomycota; class Lecanoromycetes; order Lecanorales; family Cladoniaceae; genus Cladonia; species Cladonia macilenta. The sequence goes on from KE598558.1 coordinate 1,934,738, forward strand.
TGCTTCTGCCATATTTCCTTCTTCCGATCCAGAGTTTATCTCATTTCCTAGTAGACGTAGCGTTGTTCACAGTGCTAATGGCATCGTTGCATGCACGCAACCATTGGCCGCCGAGGCTGGCCAAAGAATACTGAGAGCGGGTGGAAATGCAGCAGACGCAGCGGTAGCCGTGGCAGCGGCCTTGAACATGACGGAGCCGTCCTCAACCGGCATCGGAGGTGATATGTTCTGCTTGTTCTACAACGCGGAAACGCAGAAGGTGGAGGCCATGAATGGATCTGGACGCTCTTCTGCAACTGGCTCATTGGAGCAGATGAGGAAGGATCTAGGATTGGAGGCTGGGGAGAATGGAGCCATACCAATGACAAGCGTGCACGCAGTGACTATCCCTGGTGCTGCAGCTGGATGGGTAGATACAGTTGAAAGGTTTGGGAGCCGTAAGGTCTCTATGGAGGATATCTTAACTCCAGCAATCCAATTGGGTGAAGAAGGCTTCCCAGTATCCGAGCTTTCTTCAACCTACGTGAGTTGGCAATTGCCTATAATATATCGTGTACTGAATAGTAGTAGTGGCGCGCAAGTGAACAGGCCATCCGAAATGCCTCACCCAACTTTGGTGAGATGCTGAAGACGGATAAGAGCGCGAAAGACGGCAAAAGAGCCCCAAGACCTGGAGAACTTATGTACAACCAAACACTAGCCAACACATTCCGGCTCCTCGCAAAGGAGGGAAAGAAAGGATTCTATGAAGGCCATGTAGCAGAGGCTCTGGCTAAAGTAGTGCAAGATCTGGGAGGACACATAAGCGTGGAGGATATGAAGAATCACGCCAAAATTGGCACTGAGCCCACCGAGCCCATTTCCCTAAGATTCAACGGCCAAAAAATTGGTGCCGTCCAAAGCGAAGGCCTGGATGGCCAGCCCAGCCAAAGCGCCTCCGAGCACGGCGTAGATATATGGGAACATCCACCCAACGGCCAAGGCATCGTCGCACTCATGGCCCTCGGCATACTTGAAGAATTAGAAACCACGAACCGCATCCGCACTTTCACTGAAAAGGACCACAACTGTGCCGAATATCTGCACGCTGTTATTGAAGCCCTCCGCATTGCCTTTACAGACGCCGCTTGGTTCGTCACGGATCCTGCCGTCGTGAGAGTTCCCACTGCAGAAATGATATCCCGACCCTACCTCTCCGAACGGGCCAAAATCTTTGATCCCAGAAAAGCCTCGACGAACGTCGTCCACGGCTCTCCAGCCCACAATCACAGCGACACCGTCTACTTCGCCACCACAGACAAGTACGGAAACGGCTGCTCCTTCATCAACAGCAACTTCGGCGGCTTTGGCACCTGTATCATCCCGAAAGGCTGCGGTTTCACCCTCCAAAATCGCGGCGCCGGGTTTTCATTACAAGAAGGCCATCCCAATGTCTTCGCCCCCAGCAAGCGCCCCTATCATACCATCATCCCGGCCATGCTAACCAACCCTGATGGCTCCCTCCACACCGTCTACGGCGTCATGGGCGGCTTTATGCAACCCCAGGGCCACGTCCAGGTCTTGCTTAACATGCTAGCCTTTAAATATAACCCGCAAGCCGCGCTCGATGCGCCGAGGATCTGTATTGGTGCGGGTATGCCGGATGCTGGTAACGTCTTCGATACCGTTTATCTCGAGGAGGGCATCGGCGAGGATGTGGCTCAAGAGTTACGCGAGATGGGGCACGATGTGGAGATTGTAAAGGGGTATAAGAGGGGATTGTTCGGACGCGGGCAGGTGATCAGGTGTCACTTTGAAGGAAAAAGACATATTTACAGTGCCGGAAGTGACCCGAGGGGTGATGGAGGGGCGTTTCCTGTTTGAGTGGCTCGGACCAACGTGAAGAAGTATATTGTTACGCTCTATGCCATTATATATCCATCTGACAATGGAAAGAAGTTATAAATATGTGCTCAATGGTGGCTGTTGTTCTCTGCGATGCGTCTCGTTGATAGGGAGGTGCTTGGCTTACTTTCAGCCATCATTCTTGAAGAGCAGAACTCTGATTGTAAGCGAGCGCTGCGAGTCCTCCTTCCAAGGACTTTCATCATTGCAGTCAAAAGACGACATTATTTCAGCAATCTTTTGAAATGCGAATTCTGGTTGCAATTGCTTTGTCTACCATAAGTGCAATTCATTGACGAATTGCGGGTCGTTTACCACATGGTGTTGGAGCTACGTGGAGCGATGGCGCTTGTCATGGAAAATGGCATCCTTTTCTCCCATGACCATACCTTGGTAGAAGCACACGTGCACCGCACATCACATGCCTTACCATCGGAACTTTGCCCGATTAGGCTGCTCCAGACCGCTTGTATCAATTTCACTTTGGACTTTGGTACCTGATCAATAGTGCAATGCGGGGAAATCCACTATTGACGGGACCCTAATGTACTTCGTAGAAGCAAAGTACGTTATGGATTAGGTCGAGTTATGGCTCGTGAGCAAGAGGGCTGGCTCAAAGGACGACTGGCACAACAATGGAGAAAGACTCTTGGGCCTTGTGGTTGATCAATTGGCAAGCAAAGCACTGCAAACCAAGGTTTGCAAGGCTCCTTCAACGTGCTCGATCGTGTCGATGGCATCATTTACCTTCAATAACGCAATAACGCGTGACGAGGCAGGGAAATGCAAGCATCCAGTAGCGATAGCACGTTTGTTGGCTATGGGTTGCTGAAAGGCAAGTATCGAATAATTATTACCCCCATAAAACTACCCCTCGCAAAGACCAAGAAACGTTGCAAGCAACAGTGGATCCATAGAGTTCAAATTACGTTTTGAGTCGTGGCAGCGATGTAAAAGCAGCGATGGAAAATTTCCGGAGATTTTCCCGATTTTCCCGATTTTCCCGATTTTCCCGCCTCTTGCTGGAAGCTTCTCCCACCCGCAGGCCGCTGCTTGCCGCTGCTTTTTCAGCAGCCAATTCTCACTTACTCATCGGTTGCCGTTAACTGCAAAGTGCGTGCGGCTGACGACGGTGCTGCCGGTGCGTGACCTCGAAAATATTCACATCGCTTTCCAGTTAACGGCATAGTAACATGACATCGTGAGAAAAGTCTGAAATCATGACACGATTGATGCCGCATTGCCAATGCCTGCCAAAGGCAAAGGCATTATTTAAGGAAATGCTTTCGCTCTGGGACGACTGCTAACATACAACAAGAACAATCCATTCACATACATCCCTCACAGACTCTCAAGACATTCAATCGATACCGAATACATATAATAACATCAAGTTATATTAAATAAATCAAATACAACCACCTCACCATTTATGAGCGACGCTCTGATCCTCGAAAGCCTCTACCAGCGCTCCTTCACCGGAGAGCACCAAATCCACTACAAGCACCCCCACCGCCGCTCCCATCAATCCTCCTCCACCACCACCAGCACCTCCCACCCCTCAAGCACAACAACCATGCCCTACAGCATCCACGAGCCCGCCCCCACCCACCCCCAATCCATGTCCTACGGCCGCGGCGGCGCTGGCAACCGCACACGCCCCCTCCCCCCCTCCACCCTCGCCCCCACAACCGACACCCAAAATCTCCACACCTCATACCACAAAAACCATGCCATGCCGAATTTCTCCACCGGCCGGGGCGGCGCGGGGAACATGCACGGCCATGCTGAGGAGAGGAGGATATTTAGCTTTGATGAGGAGCTCGCGAAGGAGAATCGGGATGCGGTGCCTGTTTATCATATTGGACGCGGGGGGCAGGGGAATGCGGTTAGGGATCGGAGGGAGAGTGAGAGTAGTGCGGAGAGTAGGGGGAGTTTGGAGTGGGTTAAAGGGCTTGCGAGGAAGGCGTAGAGCGATTCATGACTTCGAGGGCCAATCCATCAGCACGCCGCTTTGAAAACACCACCTGCAACGGCCTCTCACAATAATAACGACCTGCATCAACTCATCGATCGATCAATCATTCATCCATCCGGGCGGCTAGCGTTCCTTTATCTTTTGATTTTTTTTTTCGGAGCGAGTTATGAAAACCAAAAGTCTTCTGCAACAACATCATTCTCGGGCTGGTTCCCGGTGAGTACCGTCACGGAGTTTCACTGCGGATTAAGAGATACCAGATACGCATATTAGCGAGTCTAGCATTTGAGAAATTTGGGGGTTGTTTGTATATAGGAACTAATGGTGGTGAACCAGTGATAAAAATGGAAATCTGGAAAGTTTTCAAGATGTATTCATGGATCTCCTGACTCCTGATTGAACAAGAGTAAACCCTCTCCTCCGCTCCCACAACGTTTACATAACTTGCAAATAGCTACTCTACCAGCGTACCCAATCCTACCCCAACCCATCCTTCCCCACCACATCCCCACATCCCATCCCAACCCATCCCATCTGCCCCTTTCCCTCCCGCCCTCCCTCCCTCGCTCCCTCTACCCAACATTCCCGCTCTCATACTACCCACCTCCCCCTTTTCTCTCCCCCCTCCTTTTGCCTCCTTCTTTCCAATCAACCCACGCACCCTCTAACAAGTGACGCATCCTCCAACTCCCCCGCACGATACTAAAGCCACGAGCCACATGTCTATTTTCATGTCAAAAAGAAATCGGGTATGAGGCCGGGAGAAAAGCATCAAACAAGGGCATTTTGCGGGGGCCCAGAGGTGGAAGAAGAGAAGGGGGAGGGAGGGGGGAGGTGGGTAAGATACCCGCGCGATAGCTTTTTACAAGGGAATCCGTGGTGGGGGGGTCCTCCTTGTTGGCGTTGGGGCGAATATCGGATGGGAAGGGTAGGGTAGGGGTTTGGCACGATGTTGGACTGAATTGCTCTTGGGTGAGTAGTTTGTGTTGGTAGGGGATGGTGGTTGGGGTGCGTTGAGTGACGATGGGGAGGGGTGTTGGGGGATGGGATAGGTTTCGAAGTCATGCATGGATGGATGGATGGATACCTGCTTGATATGTTTTCGTAGAAAGGAAAGGCGAAGCTCGCAATATGTTCTAGGAACGGGAGGTTTTGGATGGAATTATTCTTGCTGTTATGACAGATTTCGCTCAGATGCAAATACAAAGCAATTGGGGTATATAGCTAATTGAATTTTGTGTGGATAATTTCGGGATTTTCGTGCCAGTCGTCGATGTTGACCCACATCTGTAGATAGCATTTCGTTAGTATATACAAATGTATCATAAGGGAGGGGGAGAAGGAGGGGGGAGGGTAAAGGGGATCATTGTTCAAGTTCCATACCTTCCTAAAAGTACTCAACCCCGCCAGAATACTCCCCCCAATCCACGTACTATACTTCCTCTCCGGCGGCGCAAATATCTTAATCCGCATATCCTTCACCGCCAACCTCTGCACTTCATGTAACAATCTATCCCCAAACCCCTTTGTGAGCGTAGATCCACCTGAGAGGACAATGTTGCCGAAGAGGGCTTTGCGCAGGTCCATGTCGGTGCGATTTATGGCGTCGACGACGATTTGGTGGATCCCGGGGTATTCGAGACCGATGATTTCGGGGTCGAAGAGGATTTCGGGGGCGCGGTAGCGCTCTTGGCCGATCTGGTGGGGTTAGTTAGGATCGTATCACACAGGGAGGTGTGGGAAGTAGGATATTCGTACCTTCATCTTATTCCCGTCGGGAAGTGTGTACTCGACGACCTTCCCCTCCGGCCTTCCCCCATGCTGCAACCACTCCTTCTCCTCCCTCTTCGGATCCAGTGCCACATACCCCGTCTTCTCTTTAATCATTCTCACAACCTCCTTCTCCGCACTCGTATGAAACACGTACCCGCTCTTTCTGAATAACAATTGCATATGCTCTGTAACATCCCGGCCGGCGACATCTATGCGCCGTATACTGCTCGGCATCGCAAATCCTTCGTAAACGGGGACGGCATGTGAGACTCCGTCGCCGGCATCGAGAACTATGCCTGTTGTGCGGCCGGAGGCGTAGAGGGAGAGGACGGCTTGGATGGAGGTGTAGAGGGCGGGGACGTTGAAGGTTTCGAAGAGGATTTGGGCGGCTGTGTCACGGTTTGCTCGGGGGTTGAGGGGGGGTTCTGTTAGGAGGACTGGATGCTATGAAGACCAATGAGTCTGTTAGCAAGAGATTTCTAATTTATAGCAACGTAGGGTGTCCGAGCAAATGCTCTAGCTTTCCTACCTCTTCACTCAGAGTCTTCAGCTCCTCTTGATAAACAAATTGCCATATCCGCTCCATATCATCCCAATCGGTGACTATGCCATGTTCCAATGGGTATCGTATCTTCAACAGCCCTCTCAATTCCTCCGCTCTCTTCCCTATAAACACATCTCCTTCCAATGCTCCAGCCAGTACTCTGAGATGCTTAGGTCTACCCACAAAGGAAGGAAAGTAGCACTTCGGAAGGTCTTCTCCAGCAAAGCCAGCTCGTATCGTTCCACTGCCGTTATCGAGTACTATAGGGGCGTTGTGAAGTGTTTCTGTCATGGTTGAGGGAGGTGGCTGATCTTCGACCGACGAGCGCAAATATTTCACAATTGCTGCCCATGTGCATTACGACAAGTACTTGGAATTGAACGAAAGGGCATAATCTCAGACTTGTGTGAAGGCTACGAATTGGGTAGTTCTAACTCTACACGTTCATGTCAACAGTTTACCCAGGTTCCAACGCCAACTTTAGGGCAAAGCCCTATGCTTTTCGTAATGGACCACAACTTTCTTTCCAGGTCGCAGAATTTCCTGATATTACCAAATCTATAATGGCAATTGGTGACTTCTGACTTTATATCATCAGAGATTTTAAGCCAGATCGTGGTCGTGGAGCATAACCGATGTAGATTACCGAGAACTGAATTGTGGTCAAGGTTTTGCAAAGGTGGTAATTGACCCATAATAAAACCCTATGCTCATGAGAATATATATTCAGCTTTTGGTTGGAAATAATTTGGTATAGCAATGCGAAAAGTATAGGATTTCTTTTGAGATAGGCTTTTACTTTGGACTTCTGATCCAGTCCCAGACATAGGTTCCGTGAGCTTAACTCCACCCTCGATCGTACTTGGCCCATCATGGCCATCTTGAGCTGCAGCCTGCACCTGAGCCCTCAGTTTGCCAATCGAGATCCGCTTGCAGACTACTTTCGATGCAGAGGAAGAGGAATCACCTGATAGTCGCAAAACTGAGATTTGGGAAGGGACTCGACTGTTAGTCGCTCGTCCAGTGGAGGAATGATTGATGGCTGATGGAGAGTTGCAGGCCTTACACCAATGACAAAAGTTCTCGCTCCAGCTATAAAGTTTGATCACTTTCTTCCCGCACGCAGTGTGGTCGCAAGTGTGGTTACAACCCGCTTTCTTGACGGATTGTAATGACGTTCAGGTAACGAGAAGAGCCTACACGAGGCTCAGATTACGGCAGCTCTGCATGATACGCCGCATCCAATTCTGCCAGTCGAATTCCATCGAGCTCCGCCCGCGCTGTCGCACAGAGTTCGTTTGGCTCTCTCGCTCTTTGAGCCATTACATGCCATGATCTTGCAATCCAAGACAACATTAATATCATGGCAAGGCATAGAATGGTACCGATGCCGATGGCAGCTTTGGCAACAGTGCTTAGTCTTTTGGAGGATGGTGTTGCGGATCGCGGTGGTGCTGCGGCCCCTATCGTGGTTTCTGTTGGAGGACTCGTAGGTAATACGGTCGTTAGTGTCATAGGTGATACGGTATTTGGTGTTAAAGATGCAGAGGATGACGTGAAAGGCGCGGGCGAAGAAAAGGATGACGACGAGATTCCACTCCGCGAGGATATACCAGGTGCGGTGACACTAGAGGCTCCAGTCGGCAAATTTGTGATATTGGGGCCCCATGTCTGTGGCGGCATGGCATCGTTTGATGTGATTATAAAGCGGGGAGTGTCCTCCGAATCGTCTCCAGCAAAGTCCTCAACCTGCATGTGACACATCCCACCATTATCATACTCGCTGTATGGGAACGATTGAGGATTCGTGCCGTCCGTTTCCACTTGTTCGTGGTACACTGGGCGCCAGAAAATTGTTAACATACGAATACTAATTTTCAGACGATCTCGCCTTTCCTTTTATTCTGATGAACCAGGTCTTCGATTGGAAAATGGCTCTTACCGTACGTTTTAGATTGATTAGCACTGGGACTAGGCGCGCACCAAAGGTTCATCCAGGGGCCGTCGATGTCAGACGTCCAGGTGAAGTACACAGTATCAATATAATTAAAGATCATGCCAGTCATTTGAGCATTTGGATAGATCCAGTCCATAGATCCGCTGCAGAAAGATATAAGAATCATTCGGACCATTGAGGAAAGGAGGCCACAGCGAATGCTTCTCAGATCACACCACGCCATCTAGCCGTATTAGGTAGCGCTGACAATTCATCAGCATTGGATCTGCACTACTCGAAAAGAATCTCACAATTTGTTCGTAGTGTTGGGTGTCTCGAAGAAAACGTGAGGGCACATATGCTTTCAATCAAGCAGCGCAGCCATAGCGAAGTCGGAGAATGGGGCACCAGTCCTGCGTCTAGGCATTCCATGTAGGTAGATTTGGTTTCAAAATCTGCTGGTCCTAACGCCCGGTCTTCTTACACAAATCCTCTCTAAGCCACACGGCAGTTGTCGCTAGTCTTGGCTCCTCGCCCTCACCCCAAAAGGGTGCCTCTGGGGAGTTTCATCCCTACAAAATGCGCAGCAGGGCCCTCAACAGCGCCGGATCCATGCATAAAGTGAAAAAAAAAAGCAAATATTATATGAAATATAATATTATCACAAGCAAGCCACTTCATTCTTTCGAGGCTAGTAGCCGGTAACGCAATTGTCGCCGTCAGCTAGGCATACTGGACGTATGAAGAAGCTCACTACTGCAATAGCACGCCAAGTCATTGCATCGCTGGCAGGTATTGTCGATGACCGCCACCGCGACTCTTGCTTCCCCAGGGTCACAGCGAACGCGAACGCATGCAGGGCCGTGCTCCTTAACGGAAATGGGCTCCGGTGCATTCGAACAATACACCTTATACTTAACTTTACCAACAAGATTGAGGCTTTGACGAACGGAAGTCACACACACATTGGCACTTTGCTTTCCGGAGTTATGCCCAAAAGTGGGAATCGGTCTCCGGTGGTAGTGGAAGTGACAGGGCTGCATGATGTGCAAGAGATCTGTCCTGTCTGCGTAGCACGTTGCGGACGCTGTGCTATGAAGGACTAATCCAGCGGAACAACGATCAGCGAATAGGATACTTCTAGTCTTGCGTCATGAGTCTCCTTCCCATATATAGCGATGAAGAACTCCACTACATGTCGGAAGGCTTCCGTTGTCTATACGCTCGACTGTTTTGTTTTTGAACACTCCAGATGGAATAGAACGAGCGGGCGAGTCCTTTTGAGCAATGGGGAAAAAATCTTGAGCCTGAGTCAGCTGTTAGCAGCGGAGTTGACCATGTTGCTTTAGGTCCTTACTAGTACGACTTCGCGGTCCTGTTGGCGACCCCAAATAACGTCCCAACATAGCTAGAGTAAGACCACGGAGCTATATGTACTTTACGTACAGCTCGAATCGTAATCAACTATTCCTTTCAATGCGGAATCCAAAGTTTGAATGACCTGTAATAGTGGCAAGTTGCCAGTAACAACTATAGAAAGCATAGAAACCAATATGTAGCCGTATTTCGGAAACGACCATTTGGCAGCATTTCGCGAAAGTCGAAGGCCCAATTTTATCAAGGTCTCGCCATTGCAATCACAGCTCGAATCCTCTGGGCACTAGCCGCTAGCCACGTCCCATCACACCCCCCATCCCCATCAGTACCCTTCTTGTTCTGCTTTTTCTTCGCTTTGGTGATTCTTGCCTTGATGCCCGCCTCTGCTGCCTCATGCAATTCTGGAGTCCACGAGAGGCCCATTTCAGGGTGAGTATCCAGAATGCGTAACAACGTCTCTATGCAGAGGCTTACTTTCGTGTTTTCGACGATGCTATTTCTATTTGCTGGAAAGGGCAAATAGTTTGTAACCAGAATGTCTTGTGAAAGAGTGTCGCTCGGTGGTAAGGGTGCGGATGCGGCTATAAGCGAAAGCAGAACGTATTGCGTGAGCGTAGAGGCTGCCGCGCTGACAAAGGGTTGGAGGCTTGGAGGTGACATTATGAGGAAAAATCCAGGAACAGGCAGAGACCGCAGTTGATCGAGATACATATCATACAAAGCTTTAAGGCTGATGAAGGCGTCGGGCTCGGAAGCCGAGACTTTAGAGAGCAGTGATAGGAGTCGAACTCGAATATGAATTGAGTCCATACCACCAAGACTACCAGCTGTATCTGGGATTGAGTCCACCTGGTTTGAGTTCATATCACGTGCTGGGGAGGAGCGATCTGATGCAGAGTCTTCTAAGTCAGCCTCGGCCTCCTCGTCCATGTAATCACCGTAGTCATCGGCGTCCATGTCGATCTTCTCCGCTTTGTGAACATCGGCATCCTTCTTTAGCTCCTTCGTCTCATTCTTCCAGATCTCGCCAAACTCAGCAACCGATTTCGGTCGACCATTCGCAAAGATGGCTCTCACTATTTTCCGCTCTGCCCCAGAAGCCGCACGCCCGGAGTCAATGTACTTGATAATGAGGCTTTTTGCGTTAGTATCATCTTCTCTTGTTGATTGCCTCGCCTCCCAATCGGCTTCGAGAACGTCAATTATATACGAGAGCCAGGCACTCCATCGCTCCCATCGCTTCTTGTGCAGAACACTGCAATTGCAACACCATCCAACGACATGCCAGAAATTTTCGGCACAGGCCCATAACGACCCTGTGTTTGCTAGCTCGTTACTGATCCTTCCAAACCCACCATCAACAGGGCTCGCCTCTTCGCCTGTGGCTCTCCTCCTACCACCACGACGACTTGGTATCCCCTGCCCTGTAAATGCGAACGCATCATGGAGATTGCCCTGCAAAGGTCCGACATGCTTAAGTACCAATTTTAAGTATTGGAGAGCAAGGTTTGAAGCCTGGATTTTATCTAAAGTCTTGGCACGCGTAGTCAACGTAGGATGAACTGCTAGCGTAGCTATTAGAGCAAGGTGTTGTGATGGTGGTAGGATGACCGGTATCTGTACTGAAGCGGCAGAAGCAGAAGTCAGAAGGGCTGTGAGCAGGTTCAAGGCTTGGCAGTCTGTATTTTTGATCAGCGCAGGAGTTCTCAGCAGAGGCTTTAGACAGCCTACAGAGACCCTCTTCGAAGTATATCATGCAATGCTCTCGGAGCTCATACGGTAGTAACTTCACTTGGCGAGGAAACATTGGCTGATCGGGGGAGTGGTTGACTTCCGCTGACTGAAATGACTGCGGAGAACTGACTGACAGGGGAGACGACGAAGTTACTCGTTCAATATCCATTTGGCTACGAAAAAGTAACTCGGGGCTTGTACACTATAAGACGCGGATGACTTGTGTGCAGGTGGGAACGCGCCGGATTTGCGACGGTCATGACGCCGGTTCACAAAGCCATTTCACGATGCTTCTTTGGGCGCCTGAATTGCGAATCTATCATACGGTTACTTTCTAGGACAAGTCGATGGCAGCCAGAACTAAAAGTCTTTCATTTGCGCTAAAGGTCTTGGCATGCCATTCGCGTTCAGACGCGCTAGCACGTCGCTCACGTGACCCTGCTCTTTTCAYCTGACAATTAGACTTAGGTTAAAATACCATGCTTCGCCACCTTTACCAACCCCATTGAGGGAGAAAGTTGAAGATAAGAATGTGACTGATTTTCATGCCTGCCTACAATAGCAAAGGTGGCCGTGGCTCAGCCACCGCCATGGACGCACGCCCTAATGCAGGATGACCTACCAACAATGCGACGGACACAATGCCACATGCCTACGGAATCAAGCGAGGAAAGATTGCCTCAAAAGCAGCCTGAGTCACATTTCGACGGCCGGGAACTTTTTCCGCTCCATTTTGCGCAGTCTCAATGGATCCTCTATCACTGACAGCCAGTATTCTAACGGTGATCACAGCGGCGCAAGCGGGAGTCCAGGGTCTCCAGAAGCTCAATACCTTCCGTAAGGCTCCGCAAGAGCTGGAAGATCTTGCCTTGGAGCTAGAGAGTATCAAGTCATTATTGCAAGACGTTGAGCACTTTCTAGAGTTGAAMMCTCTGCTTATACAGAATGGAGGTCTCTCTCAATCTGTACGGTGTGCCGCTTCGAAAATTATCAAAATCAACAAGCTTCTGGAATCGGAACCATTCGCACCACTGAAACTTAGCAATGCTGTGCAGGGCCGCTTCGTCTTCTTTCGATACAAGGATAGGCTACACTCCTTGCGCGATGAATTACGTGTGGTAAGACAGGACCTAGCGGTCCGATTGGGGCTGGTCGCCGCGTAAGTTCTCTCTGTCCTCGGTCGCCGTTCCATCTCTTGCTGGTCAAGTTTTTAATATACCTCAGCTCCTCTGTCCGCCGGATCGAAGAGTCTCTAAGCCTCTCGGCCTACGGCCAACACAAAACTATCGATGCATCATCAACAGTCATTGAGGAAACCTGGCCTCTTGATAACGGAGACAAAGTCGTCGTGCATCACAATGACAAGCTGACAGCGAATGATGACGGACGTGAAATAAGCTCGTCGGTGGTAGTTCCCTACAGCGACGAGCAATCAAACAGCCTTKATGAAGYCAATCTTAAGCCCCAGAACACTCGATGCCCGGCGTGGTGTAGCTGCATATGCCACACAAGTAGCAGTCTCAGGTCTCCTCCTTGGGCTTTCAAAACTTTAGTTGGGCAAATCTGCCTTCAATACAGCATTCAACAAGCAGCTTGTAACGAAAAGTCCTGCCGTAGACTAGGGAATTCGACCTTCAACCTCGTGTACCAACTTCCAAGGTTCCTAATGTGCCGATACATTGCGATGACCATGCGTTACACTCCTCTGGATGGGCCATACTTCTCCTTAAGAATGCCGAGGGTTACTACGTGGACCCATTTGCTCTGGAACTACGCCATGGTGGGCAATCTAGKCGCCATTCAGAAGATGTTCGCCGAAGGCCTGGCATCCCCGTGTGATGTCAATGTGCACGGGTCAGGTGCACTAATCTACGCAGTATCTCATAACAGACAGGAAATCGTTCGCTTCCTGTTGGAGAAGGGTGCTGACCCTGAGCTTCCGAACGACTTGGGTCGCACAGCCGTTGATATATACTGGGAAAAGTCGTTTGCTGGACATTACGAACGAGATGGTGCGAAAGACCATGGGAGCCTTTTCGAGGACAGTGACTATGTACATACACGACAGTTGACCATGGTGCATAAGATTATACTCGGGGTTGTTTGCAGGGATCTCAAAGACGAGCTAGAACTGTCTACAGCGAATATAAACGCAACAGATGGCGGGGGACGCACGCCCCTGATTTGGGCCACGATCCGCGTCGATGAATCGGCTGTTAAAACGCTACTTGCTTTTGGTGCAGACCCAAATATTACTGACAATTATGGTTGCACCCCTCTTCATTTTGTGACGAATGTTGGTATATGCAAACTTCTCTTGGCCGCAAAGGTCGATATCAATGCTCGGAATGCGTACTATGGTCGCACTGCCCTGCATACTTACAATACTCGCCGTGAAGTTGGTGTGGTCGATATGCTCGTTCAGGCAGGGATCGATGTAAACGCTCAATGTTCGGGTGGGGAGACGGCGTTGCTGAATGCTACATATAATCCCATTACGGGGATCGCTCGAAGGCTGCTTGAGCTGGGTGCTGATGTAAACGCAACTAGTCGGTCAACTGGTTACACTGCACTCCATTTTGCAACTGAATTTGATCGACATGAACTTTTGATAGACTTGCTGAAGAGAGGAGCGGACTATACTAGAAGAACTGAAAGTGGAAGAACGATCTTACATCTGGCAGCTTGCTACTCTGGGACTAAAACGCTTTCTATTCTCTCAAAAGCAAATCTTGAGGGTTTGGACATGGCGTTGCGAGATCACAATGGCAAGACTGCGGCTGATTATTTGTCAGAGCGTTGCATACTCGTGGAAATCGAAGAGAGTACGCGGCATGAGTTCCATACACTACTACAAAACGTTTCGTGTCAGAATAGGAATACCATGGGATCGAGTAATTCTCACCCGCAGATAGATAAGGCCCACGTCGACATCGTGACGAGATCAAAAAACGGACAACTTCACCTTCCAGGTGCTTTTCCTATAGTTGACGAGACACACGACTAGGCGGGCGTGCCGAAACGGAGCATGAGGTGGAGGATTGAGAAGGAAGACTTGTTCAACGTTCAACTAATGATGCATATAGCGCGAATTTTGAGTTGATTTCTATTCCTATTAAGCCCCTTTAAGCAGCATATACTTTTTATCAAATGCTACTTAGGTACCAACGAACTATAATTCAAGGTCGGAAAACTCTAGAGCTATAAGTTCCAAGGGTATCCATAAACATAATTCTCTTCTTTTCAGCTCTATATGCATGACTTACACTCCATTCTCTTAGTATCAGAACAGGAACTGCATTAAAAAGACTTCCTTTACGCTGGAATCGTGGTGTTTGTGGCTCCGGTCAGACCTTAAGTGGACGAAATGTACGAGTCTCTAATGTAAGAAAACGTGGCATAAGTCGTGCATATAGAGCTAACGGTCGATAAGTTATTACTAAGGTGAAAATATCCCTAGATAATATGACTTTAGAGGGGTTTTATGTTTAATTACAGCTTTATTATACCTGAAAGCATATATCAAAATATATCTACTACTTTAGATGAACTTAACAAATGTTAAACTTAGCTTAACTATTCCCACTATATGCATAACTTATGCTTGATTCTCTTACTGCTAATCTTGTCAATCAAGTTAAGCATAAGGTAGCAATTTTGGAGGTTTTCGTGTAGCTCGTGTCTAAGACTCATGGCACTTCGGAGGTTTTGTTGAAGACTTTTTCGAGCCATTCGAGTTCCTGGAATATCTCATTCATCCTTTCGACCAGCTTCCTCCTCAATTCGTTGTGTTTGCAGGGCCAGAAGTCGCATGAGGGGCATATAGGTGTGGGTTGGGGATGGTAGGCAGAGACCGATACCGTGACTGTCACCATGGGCTCCATTGTGTCCGTATCTGACCCGTACTCCTTTCCTTAAACAAGACGTGTGGAAGCTTGCGAATTCGAGAATATAAGTGGACTATCTGGGGGAGATTTTCGATTGCCGACATCTGGCCCATTGCACTCGACTCCAGTAGGAAGGGAGACAGCGGTCTGGATATTCAGAAAATGTATCTAGAGAACTATTCCGCAATAGTTCAGATAGTTCGCTTCCACCTTATTAGTGAGCAGTGAACCTACTCCGAAGACATCTGCGGAACATCATGAGAACAGTGGATTAAGACAGGCTGAATGTAAAGAAAACACATACCACGGCTGTAAGTCTGTGTGTGGGTCAAAAAAAGAAAGGCATCAAATCAGAGGCAGCAACAGAAGAGGTATGGAATTTCACAGGTGGTATCTGTTAAGCTAAAGCCTTCTACCGACAGAATAAGGCTACCGAAAATCTTGGCTTTCAGGTAGACCAAACAACAAGGAATGCATGCGACGCCAAAATACGCCACTGTTTGCGGCTAACGATTTTCTCGGATGAGATGGCTGCGTGGTACAGCGGTTGGACTGCTATCGCTCGGGTTGCCATTCGTCATCATCGTTCCAGTCGTGTCGGCAGTATGGTCACACTTGTTGAGCATCATAATGTTGCCAATGAGGTCGACCGGCTCATGAAGGTACCACCGGGCATAGGTGTCTTTCCCGAACCTCCCAATTATTACAGTAAAGATGTGTCTCCAAGGGATACCGGAATCAAGAAACAATTCTCTAAACATATCTGCATTGTTTAGCAGGGGTTCAGAAGGCTATACACGTAGAGGGTGGATTACCTTCGTCGGTAACATCATCTCCGGCGCAGAGCACAAAGTTCGGCTCATACTCCCGAGCGAGCCTACTTGCAATGTGACCCTTGTTGATGAAATCAAGGCGAACTTCGACAATGCATTTGCCCCTTTTCACCTCCACAGGGTCATTGGACCCAAGCGTGGTTTCCAACTCCGTCTTCAATTCCTCAGCCGGCAAGTTAGAAGCAAGTTTGGCATTGCGGTAATGCCAGACTACACAGGAGGATTTCCTTTCGATGGCTGAGAGTGGATAAGCGTCCTTGTACGTCCTCATCACTGACTCAACGCGGTCTTGCCAGCCCATATTAACGTCTCCACGGGTATCCTGCCATTCCGTGGTCCCTGGGTAGCGCATGAAGGCTCCATGTTCAGCGATTAAGCCCAATTCGGTTACTCGGCCAGGCTCTTTCTCAAGGAAATATCGATCGCGCCCACTGATGATCCATACCGTGTTCTTGGGGTGCGAAGCAAGTTTTCGAAGCTCATCGAAGACTGGCTCACCAAGGAGCGCATCGCAAGGGTTTGGGACTATGTCGGTAAGGGTTCCATCATAGTCAAACAGCATTAGACGCTGGCTCGCTAGACCATACTCAAGCAGGATATTCGCTTTTTCTAGCGGTTGGACAAAATCTGGCGCACCATCAGAGGATATGGGAGCCGTCTGTTGATCGAGACGGTCCTCCCGTAGAATCCCTCGAGGCTCTATAATTTCAGGTGATAGTATTGGGAGAGATGGGGCTTTGTGCTCTGTCTTAGCTTTGACGTCTTCATGATCCTCCGGTTTGATGTCCGCTATCTCAGATTTGACGTCTTCATGGTCCTGCGATTTGATGTCCTCTATCTCAGCTTTGACGTCTTCGTGGTCTTGCGGTTTGATGTCGTCTATCCAAGCTTTGATGCTTTCATGGTGCTGCGGGTTGATGTCCGCTATCTCGGATTTGACTTCTTCATGGTCCTGCGATTTGATGTCCTCTACCTCAGATTTGACGTCTTCATGGTCCTGCGATTTGATGTGCTCTGTCTCAGCCTTGACGTCTTGATGGTCCTGCGATTTGTTGTCTTTTAGCTCAGATTTGACGTTTTTGTGGGTCTCCGGCTTGGTATCTTCTGCAGTATTCGAGTTCTCAGGCGGCGGTGTCATATATTCCTGCATCATGTTGGTATTGTAATGTCCGAAGGGCAATGGATAAGCCATCTTAAAAGTAAAGGACACAAGAGCGCTGCAGTGCTTGTTTTTATCTTATAGAGAATGTACGGCAAGATATGTTCAAGGAGTGATGAAACACTCTAACGATATCTTCTTGGTAAAGGATGAATGGAGTTTTTGCTGAATGTTGATTGCTTACCATTCTTTGTGTGGAAGGAAGGAATTATTTGTGAAAACTAGCCTTACGTAGAGGGTAGGCACGTTTCCTGTTCTTTATTACCGTAGTAACGATGGATAGTCGATGGCCAAAGCAATCTCAACACAAGTTCAGTAGTTTTTAGATCAAAGGAGTCTGCTTGAGAGATCTTTACTTTGGAAGGGGTACAAGAAAGTACCAAAATTGGGGGTTTGACCTGGCGGTGCGAGTTGAGCCGCACCCCATCCTCTCGGCCGCTATCAGTACCACTGAATCACCAAGCAGAAATCTGTCTAGATTAACAGCATCTCCTTTTAAAGCACTAGAACGTATAATGTCACCGTTGCACAGCGAGGAGGAGCTGATGAACTAGGAATTAGCGTTGTTCGCCGGTTAACGCCACATGTGTGTGGCGAGTTAAGTGTGGCTGCGAATTTCCGCATATCCTATCATATTTCCAAGCAGCCGCATAATCGTTTAACAGAGCCTGATAAACCTGGTGATATGCTGCAAGGCTAAGATGCTGAGCTGAGCCAGAATGCATTGCTCATGCATCGTTGCACGATACGCCCTTGCGCATGGCGTATGTCCAGACAATTGCAAATTTCCAATTGTCATTTTCGGTTACTCTCTAGAGTCAGTGCCGCCAAAATTTCTTCCAGAAACGAGCAGAGCTTGGGGAACAAGAGGGTAGGACGCAAAGGGTCAGGACAATACAATGGTCAAGATAAGCAGCGGGAACGAAAATTGCAGGACCTCGTCTTCCTCGACGATCTGGTAGCAACATTGGAAGCGCATCGTGATTACAACAGAGCATCGGTCATTCACAATGTCCAGGGAATTGTTGACGAGGCAACCTTACCTTTCAAGCGTCCATCGCTGGACAGTGCGAGCTCCGAAAATGCCGAGTCCACGTATGAGAGAGGAGAAGATGGGATTGATACCAACTACCGAAGCTCAATCAGCACGCGAGGATCTAGCCCGTCCGAAGGCCCAGTGAGAAGATGCTTAGGTAGAGAGATCTTAGCAAGAAGGGTTATAGTGGGTATGCCTTTAGTAAGAGAAGTCTTAGCGGACCAAGCTCTGGTGAGGAAAGTCACAATGACACCGGACGAACGCCGACAGGACCCTCATCCCCGGCGATGGCCAGCCGAGTCGGTACAGAGCGTTGAGGAAGGAACTAAGACGAGGAATACTGGCTTTGTTAGAAGTGTGGAACCTCTAGAGTACACAGCAGCGGTGATTCCTATTGCACAGTCGTGGAAATTGGACGGAGCAGTACCACATGGGATGAGTAAACCATGGGCATCTTACGTGGAAGACAGTACTGGTGACAATTATGACAGGTCCATCACGGTCGAGTCCAGACGGAAACTCCGGCTAACATGATCCAGGCTGTCGAATGAAATTCGAGCCTTCGAGGCCTACATGAGACTCAGCCCTGCTGAAGAGGCTGCTGCTCAGCTTGTACAATCCGATATYACTGCASAATTACGGAAGATCTTATCGACAGAGAGCTTGACTTTGCTCGGATCTCGTAGCACTGGTCTTGCCACTCCAACTTCAGATTTCAATTACAGAGTCGACATTGATTCTCCCGAACAGTCATCTACGAAGGATGGCCAGGAACTGACCCCTAAGGCAACGAGGAGTACGACAAGGTCTCTTTTGAAGCGTGTCACCAGGGGCCTCCAAGAATCAGACGATACTGCAATGACTGAGCTGATTATCGATCCCGTACCCATGATTCAGTGTAAGCATCGTGCCACTGGACTTAATATACAGTTCCAGACCATGTCACCGTCTCAAGTATCACAGCAATACACTGCTGCCTACTTATCTGAGTTCCCCTCATTACGTCCTCTCTACATCCTTATTCGCCACGCTCTCGAAATCCGTGATTTAACAACGGTTTCCCGGGGTGGCCTTAGTTCTTACACCATCCTCATGATGGTTGTCGCCGCCCTCAAACACTCCAGAGGGGAGTTTTCTCCCGATGATCTGGGCGGCCAATTGCTGCACGTACTTGATTTTTACGGACATGCCAACCTCTATGAGAACGGCCTTTCTGTCGATCCCCCACGCACCTTCAAAAAATCAAGAGAGAGTAAGCAAACTCCCGAAGAACGCAAGGCCCTTTACTCCGATCGCCAGCTCCAAGGCATCGAATACCTTATCAAGAACAGTAACCCCCGGAAGCCCTATCTCCTCTGCCTCCAAGACCCCGCCGACACATACAATGACCTAGGCAGACCCTCTTACGCTATCAAACATGTTCAAATGATCTTCAAGAAAATGCACACGTCCATTAAGAAAACCCTCTCTCAACCGGAGTTAGCCCTGAGATCCAGGGACTGGTCGTTGCTTGCTCCCATGGTTCGAGCAGATTACTCCCTCTTTGAAATTATCCGCCACAATCTCGAGTGCTGTAACGACCCTGCTAACAAGCTCACCCCCGAAGACACTACTGAGGATACCGTTTCGGACTTACTTGAGCGGCGACTCAAAATCTATAAAGGCGAGTCGAAAGAAGACGGCTTGCCCTCTGCTCCGGCATCTGCTGATCCGGAGCCTAGCCTAATCACGAAATACAAATCGGAAGGATGGTACCCGAAGGAATATGTCATAAAGCCGCATGCGAAACCAAAACGGAGTAGGAGGCAGATGAACCTTAGAGCTGCAAAAATGGTTGCGAAACGGAGAGCGAAGAGAGAGAAGAAGATGATCGGTGATTCTGATGCAAAGGAAGATGAACTTGATGCAAAGCAGGATGATCTTGCTGGAGCAAAAGATGAGGTGCTAGCAGCTGAGGAGACGAGTGACAGCCAGGGGCCATCATCAAAGTGGTGAGGGCTGATTAGAAAACCGGTGTAAATATCAATTGTAAGATGCCATACATAAAGAGCTATACAAATCCCATCAGTGTCAACACTCTTGCCACCACCTTATCACCGCGATAACAATTTGATATTGACTAGTGGCTAAGCCCCGGCAATTCAGCTCATCATAACACAGTAAGCGGACACTATACCTATCTTGAGGTTGTTTTCCCTTCCACTTCGAACGTCGCGGTAACCTCACCTTTTGAATTGGTGGTGACCATACCTACCAATATCCACCCCAACGCAGCCCAAGACTCACATATCAGTGTCGATGAACCTCATCATCCTCACGCCCAAACCCTATGTAAATTGATATAGACAACACTACCTCCCCCTTCCCCTCCCACAGATCCTATCAACATCCATCCTCACCCTAAACCAAAAAATGTACCACATAAATGTTACAACAACCACCTCCTCCCCCCAGAGACACATCCATGCTTTCCCCATCCATGCAATATCCATCCTCCCCCAACACCCAAAACTTCTAGTCCCCCTAAAGTCTCCCAATCCCCTCCGCTTCCAAATAACCTTCCTTTCACCCCGCCCTTCTAAACCCACCACATCCCATTGAAACCAAAAAACACAAAGTAAGAATCTCTCGCAACTCATAGCAGAAACCCACTTTATCCCCCCATAATAAGACCTGCTAAGTCTATTGAAACGAAGGACTCCGGGAAATGGAGTAACCCATATATACGCGTTTGTAGATACGTTGTTTGAGATAGGATAGGGGAGGTTGGGGAATTGTTGTATGGGTGTGTTATTTTTGATGTTGATGTTAGACTTATAGTTATGTAGATTGTGGATGGGGAATGGGATATTTGAGGTGAGGAAGGAGGTGGAAGGAGAGGAGAGTGGGGGAGGGAAGAAAAGAAGGGGAATGGAAATGGAAAGAATATAGAATGCCTGCATGCTCGACTTGTAAAAACGTAAAATAGAGGAGAAGGGAGAGGAAGGGGCATGGTAGGGTGGGAGTAATGATGACGGTAATGTATCAATAATACTAAAGTCGTAGTAACATACTATACTATCACAGACGAGGACACACAGGCGAGAAATCTTGTGATGTGGAGATATAAGGCGAAAAAGTAAAACAGAAAGCAATCTCAAGCACCGGGTGTGCCCCGTTCGTGAGTCAAAGCAAAGTGGTATGATGATGAAATGGATAGATGGGTAGGTAATTCAAGTCCAAGTCCAAGTCATATTACTCCATTCAATAGCTCGGATATCTCGTTAGAGCCCGGCCGAGACAGACAGCAAAATTCTTTCCCAATGATTTCGAGTAAGGTAGAAAGACAATAAAGTAGTGTCTCCCTTTCATGGAAAGTAAAACTCTTCCTCGTAATAGTCAAGTAAGGCTAAACAGCAGATTCCTCTTTCATAGAAAACCAAATGGTATGATGAATAGGTAGATGGGTGTATGAGCCCCCACCGAGTCTAGGTAATTCATAGGTAGCCAAATAACCCAACCCAACCAATCGACCGCCCTACCTCCCTCCCTTGCCATAATGGAACTGTGAATTATCTAAACAGCCAACCCAGCTTCTCGCCCATACATCAATCCACGCATCTACGCCTCACGCCACAACTCCAATTTTCCCTCTCTCGTCTCTTCGGCCCGAAGTATGGTTCCGACTCAAGATTCCCTTAACTCGTCGATGTCTCCGCGCTTGCCTCCCCACCTCCACTGTAATTGTTTCTCCGCATCAAATCCTCCACCGGACCCAACAATCTCTGGAACCCTTGTTTCCCCAAATATGCCACCTTGACCTCCCCTCCCTCCTTCTTCGCTACCACACTCGCCGCCCTAGGCGCATCATTCAGCAGCGCCAACTCCCCAAAATAGTCACCCTTTTTATATTCCTTGAGTACCTTGTCTCCACTCTCTTTCTTATAAACCTCCGCTTCGCCGGATTCGAGGAGGAAGAAATGCTCTCCGATTGCGCCTTCTTCGATTATCGTTTCACCGGGGGCGTATTTCTTTGTGTCGAGGGCGTCGGCAATTTTGGAGCGTTCGTAGAGGGAGAGGTTGGCGAAGAGGGGGACTTCTTCCAGGAAGGACTCGTACATTCGACGGCGTTGGAATGCGCTGTCCATTAGGATTCTGCGAAACGTGACACGATCTAAGGCCCAGAGTGTCGATTCTTTTTCCGTGCTGACGACGGTGGCGGCACGAGGGGCATTGTACATGAGTGCTAATTCGCCGAATGAACCGCCTGGACCGATAGTATTGACTTTGTTTCCCATGCCTTGTGGGCCCGGGGTGACGTGGCCGGCAGGATTAACGTAGATGTCGAAGGTGCCGCGCTCGACGACGTAGAAGTAGTCACCCGCGTCACCTTGGGTGATTACTTTGATGTCTTTTGCGGGTATGGGTTTTTCAACGAGAGCGCCAAGGACGAGGCTCGAGCTTTCTTCGTCGAGGTGGCTGAAGAGGAAGTTCTTGGATACGGAGGCGCGAAGACGGTGGAGTTGGTCGTCGGTCTTTTTGTGAAAGGGAGGTTTCCAGTTGGAATCTTGATGTGTACTCGGAGTGAGAGATTCTGCGGAGACTGAGGTTCGGCGGTTCATGTTGTAGTTGTTTGGGAAGCCTTGGTCGTTGGGGCTGGGTGGTTGGAAGGAGGATGGTGCCGAACCAGGGTTAGAGGCAGCGAAGCTGAAGTTTGAGGACGAAGAGAAAGGTGAGCCTGCTGGAGGTGGGGCGACAGCGGCAGCGGTGTTGGTGGGGGAGCTGATTGTGTCGTTTTCGTCTTCTTCATGAACNACAATGGCAGGCACATCTACAGAAGAGGCTCTGATAAGCTGTAGCATCTCGAGCATAGCATGTGGTACAGCCGCCTTCAAAGCCCCGATATTCCGGGGGGGGGTGGGGAGGGAAGAAAAGAAGGGGAATGGAAATGGAAAGAATATAGAATGCCTGCATGCTCGACTTGTAAAAACGTAAAATAGAGGAGAAGGGAGAGGAAGGGGCATGGTAGGGTGGGAGTAATGATGACGGTAATGTATCAATAATACTAAAGTCGTAGTAACATACTATACTATCACAGACGAGGACACACAGGCGAGAAATCTTGTGATGTGGAGATATAAGGCGAAAAAGTAAAACAGAAAGCAATCTCAAGCACCGGGTGTGCCCCGTTCGTGAGTCAAAGCAAAGTGGTATGATGATGAAATGGATAGATGGGTAGGTAATTCAAGTCCAAGTCCAAGTCATATTACTCCATTCAATAGCTCGGATATCTCGTTAGAGCCCGGCCGAGACAGACAGCAAAATTCTTTCCCAATGATTTCGAGTAAGGTAGAAAGACAATAAAGTAGTGTCTCCCTTTCATGGAAAGTAAAACTCTTCCTCGTAATAGTCAAGTAAGGCTAAACAGCAGATTCCTCTTTCATAGAAAACCAAATGGTATGATGAATAGGTAGATGGGTGTATGAGCCCCCACCGAGTCTAGGTAATTCATAGGTAGCCAAATAACCCAACCCAACCAATCGACCGCCCTACCTCCCTCCCTTGCCATAATGGAACTGTGAATTATCTAAACAGCCAACCCAGCTTCTCGCCCATACATCAATCCACGCATCTACGCCTCACGCCACAACTCCAATTTTCCCTCTCTCGTCTCTTCGGCCCGAAGTATGGTTCCGACTCAAGATTCCCTTAACTCGTCGATGTCTCCGCGCTTGCCTCCCCACCTCCACTGTAATTGTTTCTCCGCATCAAATCCTCCACCGGACCCAACAATCTCTGGAACCCTTGTTTCCCCAAATATGCCACCTTGACCTCCCCTCCCTCCTTCTTCGCTACCACACTCGCCGCCCTAGGCGCATCATTCAGCAGCGCCAACTCCCCAAAATAGTCACCCTTTTTATATTCCTTGAGTACCTTGTCTCCACTCTCTTTCTTATAAACCTCCGCTTCGCCGGATTCGAGGAGGAAGAAATGCTCTCCGATTGCGCCTTCTTCGATTATCGTTTCACCGGGGGCGTATTTCTTTGTGTCGAGGGCGTCGGCAATTTTGGAGCGTTCGTAGAGGGAGAGGTTGGCGAAGAGGGGGACTTCTTCCAGGAAGGACTCGTACATTCGACGGCGTTGGAATGCGCTGTCCATTAGGATTCTGCGAAACGTGACACGATCTAAGGCCCAGAGTGTCGATTCTTTTTCCGTGCTGACGACGGTGGCGGCACGAGGGGCATTGTACATGAGTGCTAATTCGCCGAATGAACCGCCTGGACCGATAGTATTGACTTTGTTTCCCATGCCTTGTGGGCCCGGGGTGACGTGGCCGGCAGGATTAACGTAGATGTCGAAGGTGCCGCGCTCGACGACGTAGAAGTAGTCACCCGCGTCACCTTGGGTGATTACTTTGATGTCTTTTGCGGGTATGGGTTTTTCAACGAGAGCGCCAAGGACGAGGCTCGAGCTTTCTTCGTCGAGGTGGCTGAAGAGGAAGTTCTTGGATACGGAGGCGCGAAGACGGTGGAGTTGGTCGTCGGTCTTTTTGTGAAAGGGAGGTTTCCAGTTGGAATCTTGATGTGTACTCGGAGTGAGAGATTCTGCGGAGACTGAGGTTCGGCGGTTCATGTTGTAGTTGTTTGGGAAGCCTTGGTCGTTGGGGCTGGGTGGTTGGAAGGAGGATGGTGCCGAACCAGGGTTAGAGGCAGCGAAGCTGAAGTTTGAGGACGAAGAGAAAGGTGAGCCTGCTGGAGGTGGGGCGACAGCGGCAGCGGTGTTGGTGGGGGAGCTGATTGTGTCGTTTTCGTCTTCTTCATGAACRTTTTGCATGCTGCTTTGACGACCAGGACTGAAGCTGCCACCACCGCCAAAAGGGTTGCTGCCTCCTGGGAAGGTGGACTCAGCCATTATGGTGGACGGAAGGTGAGTTTAGGTGCCAAAGGAGGAGAGGTAGTGGGGAAGGACAATGAAGGGAGGAGGGTCGGTAGAGATTGAGATAAAGCGGACCAGTTGAGGATGATACAAGTATGGGAATGTGATATGATCAGTAATTCAGCAGGTAGGAGAAGGAAGGAGCGTTATGGTACTAAGGAATGGATGTTGAAGGTGCGTATTGTATTTGGTAGTTTGGGGGTAGTTGTGTAGGTAGTGGGAGTTGCAGGTGAAGAGGGGCAAGTTGCAGTCATTGATGGGGCCAAAAGATGCAGCAATGATCCACGCACCCATCCGCCCCCAATTGACGTAAATGGTGAACAGATCTGCAGTACCTCCTGCAGTACTATTACAGCGAACAGCAATTGTAGCCTATTGCTATTTTATACGCCTAATATGACGATGTTGTGCTTGATCCAATTCGTTTCAGAACTTTAGCTAGGTCGTGAATCATTCAATCAATCATTCATTGTTCGCCCATTGATTCCGACTAAAGTATTAGCCTTTCACCGCGACATCAGACTTAAATGATAAATCACTACCTTACCACTACTATGTGTATGGATACATGAATGTTGGTTGAAGCTTTATAGTTCTATTGATATCAGTTTATCATTTTGTCCCGATGGCTACCCCCGTTGAAAATGCAGGTCAACCCTTGGGGGCCCCCAATTAATCTCGCTTGTCCGCACGGACGTTGTGGGGAAGCATTCGAGAAGGCGCCGAGAAGATTCGAGAAGTTTTCCCCTTCCGGCTGCATGCCTGCCTAACCTGCCCTATTGTACAGCCCTAGAAGAAGACCCTGAATGACGGCACTGGGCTACACCTTAACTGATGCATTCAACCATCACGATACCACGTATGAACATATTGATTAGAAGAGAGGTAACAATGCCTTTTCTTTGTTCACCCCCACCTCAAAACGGTCAGTCGACTGACATGTTGGGGTCGAAACATGGTCCACTCGTACCTTCATGGATCCTTGTTCTACCAGTCTCATTAGAGTCCATCGTCAGACAACAGCCAATATAAAACCATGGTGCCTGCCAGGCTTCCCAAATGCAAAAGCCTCGGCTTGTATATCCCTACCAATCGCGCCAAAGGCTCTCGTGTGAAAGCTTACTAGAGTTCAACTTGTTTGTCATCAGCCAAGGTTGGTCTCCCTACTTTGGTCGTGGTGCATGGAACTAATGTAAGTGTGTCCGTCAACTATTGGCCTCAGATCCATATATATGAGGCAGCTAAGCATCTGAGTTATTCTCTGTAATTGAAGGCCTCGTACTTTTGAAGTGTAAAGAGATTGCATTGAAAAGCTCGACGTGAACTTAGGACGCTTTGTGAAGCCTCTGCAATTGCAGCTAATTGATTGACTTATTCTATGCGATAGAWAACCTCGGACTTTTGAAGTRTAAAGAAATTACATTGGAACATTCGACGTAWAACTAGGACGCTTCATTGAGTCTCTGCAATGACTTACGGTAGGTATGTCTAAACTGCTATTGATCTGTAATCCATACCTCGAGGCAGCTCAGTATGTGAATTACTTTRTACAATTGAAGGCCTCATACAGTAAAGGTAAAAAGAAGTTACATTGAAAAGCTCGACGTAGATCTAGGACCCTTCGTTAAGGCTTCGCAATGAATATTTTGCATTGGTATAATTTACTCGGGGCACAAGAATTGGTCAGGACAGAGGCATCCACTCTCCTTATTGAAATCTTAGAAAGAATGCTGCGACTCGAGTATTAATGGCTGTAGTATCTAATATTCTAGCCTTCTAGACTTAACAGCTTCTCATACTGCTGTATGCCAGCAAGGAGATTTTCCTCACTGCCTGCCATAGACTCCCCGCCCCAAACACAGTTTACATGCCATATCAATCAGCTGTCCAGACCTCTGCCCATAGCATACAAAATGTGTTATAGCTCATCCCCATCACAACCCTGTTCTGCTATAGAAAACCGCCTGAATCCACCACTCCCCACGCAAGCCTAACCATTCCTTCACCTCATCCCATCCCCTCGCCCACACCCACCATCCCTCTCCCTCTCTAAAAAGAAGCCCCCCTCATCACCTCCCCCTCCTCATCTCCTCCCTAATCTCCCCCTCCACCCTCCCCACCTCAACCCCCACCTCCACACACCCCCTAAC
>KE598558.1:1962393-1989654 GCA_000444155.1 Cladonia macilenta KoLRI003786
GTGGGGAGGAGGTGTCGGGGGGGAGAGAGGAGCGGATTAGGTGGTGGGCGTGGGCGGTGGAGGTGGGGGTTGGGGGCCGGTCGATGTCTGGGAGGGGGGGTTAGTGGGTACCATGGAGGGAGAGGAGGGGGGTGGGAGGTGCGTACAGGGGAGGGAGTCGTGAGAGGGGTTTATTAGTGGCATTTTTGGGTGGGGTGAGTGTGGTTGGTTGGGGATGGTTTGGTTTTTGGAGGATTGCAGTTTTTATGTTGATGGCGGGTTGTGATGGTTTGGGGGCTACGATTGACGAATGAAAAGCGTTAATTAYACCAGAGATTTCTTCAAGACATTACAGTGAACTAAATTTTACGCCTAGAGAATATATCGATCTATTAAATACTAGGTATAGCGGTCAATCCAAGATAAGCTAAGATTGACAGAGGAAAAAATATAACGCAGAGCCGTAACAAAAGCGACACAGGTATCACGCAATGACATGCAGTAATGTCGACCAACCCTTGAAAGCACATAGAAATGCTCGCTTGCCATCGCCTGCCATACAATATGCAGTACGCATGATCCCCTTTCAATATATCACTATACGTCCTGCTTTYGTCCTTCGCTATTTCTTATCCTTATCACTAAATTTAGCCTTCAACTTTCCAAAGAATCCGCTTGCTCGTTTCGATTTCTTATCCGTAGATGCGGATGCAGTGCTGGTTGATGCAGGGCTCGCTTTGGCTGCGGCGGGAGCCTTGTCGGGCGTTTGCGGAGTTGGTCTCGAAGTCGTTGGAGCAGAGCTTGCACCCACACCTGTAGTAACAGTGGGCTGGGTTTGCGCCTGGGTCTGTGCAGATTTGACAGGCTTAGACATTGGTGAAATGTCTCTAGAATCGGGCTGGTTCTGCACTGCCTGCTTCATTGCATTGCCCGTCGCTGGTGTTTGAGCAGGAGCGGCAGCCGTCGTCATTGGAGCAGATCCGTTAGTAACGGGGGAAACATTCTCAGTGCCGGTTGGGGCTGGAGCGGTCTCGGCCAGCGCAGCAGTTGATGATGGGGCTGGCTCTCCGACGTCTTCCTCTTTTGGCACCTCCTTCAGAAGTTGTTTCTCCATCGCACTCTTCTCTTCTACCATGGTCTCGTCAGCGGCTGCTTCAGGAGACTGGTGAGACTCGGCAATGGATTCTTGAACAACATCAGGGACCCCTGGGGCGATAGCCGAGCCCTTATTCATCTCATCAATCGACTTTTGCACAGATTCTGGCAGTCCATGATGTGCTGCGACGGCAGCTGCACCACCGATTGCGGCACCTCCTACTGCTAGACCTGCAACCTCACCCCCCGTTCCCTCCGAAGCAGGCTCCTCCGGGACTTTGCTCTCAAGCTCCTGCTCTACTTCCGCCTTTTCCTCGACAGCTTCTGGGTTTGCGCTGGCTTCTGGGTCGAAGCCTGCTTCTTGTTGGCTTTCTGAGACGACTTCAGGCACGCCTCTTGGCTCTAAGGGCACTTGCCCTGCAAGGGCTGCAGTAGTGCTATTTGGTCCAGCGGATTGTATCGTGACACCTGGGTCTGGCTCTGAAGCAGCTGCTCCACCCATTGGTAAGCTAGATTCAGGTATCATATTCTTTGTAATGCCTGGCAAGTTAAACATTCCGCCATTGGCTTCACCGTCTTTCCCTAGACCCGCGAAATCCGGTATTTGAGGAGCACCTGTGCTCTTCTCGTACGATTCTTTGTCGGTGGTCACGTTGGAATTGATGGTGTTATCGGTAAAGGTACTTGGGTGGGGTACCTTTTCACCAGGCTGCAAAGAAACCGGGTTACCGATGCCAGAAGTTGCAGGAATGGGAGCTACACCGAAGGTCTGCTCAGAATCTTCCGCACTCTTTGCCAAAGAAGGATCATCCTTGACGGTAGAAGAAACAGTATTGGAAGTTAGAGTATTTGGGTGAGGTACACTCTCACCCGGTGCAAGGTTGATCGGATTACCGATGCCGGAAGTAGCCGGTATTGGGTCTACAACGTACTCGGACGCATCATGAAAAGGGGTCTCCGGAAAACTGCCTGGGACGCTTGATGACGTTGTTTTGTCAGATGGTGCTGTTTCTGTTGCCAATCCCCGCTCTGACTCTTTTGGGACGTTGCCCGCCAAGGCTGCGGTTGTGGATTCAGGTGTTACACCAGACATTATACCTGCAGCTGCTGGACCCGAAGGTGGATGGACGGAAGTGATGTTTTCCGGAAGAAGTACGTTATTTACGTTATTTTGCCCGTCTTTCTCTTGAGGGGCAGTATGATCAGTGGTCCATTCACCGTCGACAACAAACTAAAACAAGTGATCCGTCAGTCTCACTGTCTGAGGACGAATGATTGAATCGGGCTCAAAGAATTTTGTTGAAAACAGTGTCCCTGGGGAAGGTTGGGTACTTGAAGGTGTTTTGAGCAACGAGACGAGGTTGAGTTGTCAGCAGTGTTGCCTCGCCGGCTGTCGGTGCAGCCCGGGATGCGCGCTTGCCACAAAGCTAGAAAAGAGGGGAAGGAATACACGGAATCAAGCAACTCCATGGTGTCAAGGGTCTCCAGGGTCTTTCTGACATGGCCGAAGCAAGGCGGACTTATCATCATTTTCTGAATGCACCAGCTGGGGCATTCCAAATAGCGGGCCTAGAAGATCTTCTTGAGATAGCCGGAAATTAACACACCTTGTATAATATCTTCTCAGAGGATAATGGCAACTCCACAAGCTTCTCGAACCCATCGCCCTTCTTCTCAAGCTTTACACTCCGAGCCCAATCGTCAAAGGTGCCGGTAACGTAGACTTCTTTCGCAGCATGGCCCCTGCACGGAATAGATATGCATTAGCAATCTACAATGGCAGGCACATCTACARAAGAGGCTCTGATAAGCTGTAGCATCTCGAGCATAGCATGTGGTACAGCCGCCTTCAAAGCCCCGATATTCCGATTGCTCTTGACAGTATCTTCCCCACGTACCACTTGAATATGAAGCTTCCCTTGTTGTCCGCCATGCCAAGCGACCCAGCCTCCGACGACTGAGGGCTCTGTTCAGGGCTCTGTTCAGGTGGTGTTTGAGGATATCCAAGAGCGAATTGATAGATCTGACTAGTGATATTACTTCGCCGGCTCGCCTGTTGCGGGGTGGGCTGGGTTGTATGAGCTGCAGCGGGGCTTTTGCGTGAGGCAGAGCGCGTAGGAATGGGCGGTGGATATGCTGAGGGATCAATGATCGCGGTTATAGCTGTAGACGCGGTTCACACGTCCAGCTGTAACTCGAATATAGCTCAGCAATGCACACAGCGATTGTTATGCTGGCAATGAGGAGGTGAAAAGACGTAATTTTGCTTCGCCCAACCAGCAGTCCCGGCCTTAAGCTTCAGGGTTCACGTTTAGCGCCGACTTGTGGCTTGCAGCTTCCACGTGGGAAATAGATGATCCTCTTCCACCCTTCGTCAATCTTCACTCTCCTATTGACCAGTCTGTAGGTCTAAATGTAGTTGACCGACTGATTGGGACCCTCTTATCTCTAATTGATGCCCAATGAGCAACGTCGCTAGTCATGAATGGGACTGTGCAAATCACAAGCACAAAGGGTTTTCATCCCACACTCCTTCTCATGGCCAAAATTACTATGCCCCAGTAGATGGTCTACGGTCGGCCCAGACACCAAGATACGGAGTCTATCGATCTGTAGGCAGGACTATCCAAACTTCTTGACATGGAGATCAGTTACGGCTTCGTCAGTCTCTACTGGAGGTCTCCGCTGGATAAACACAGAACGATCAGCATGTTCGAAGAGCCTTCACGAGAGAGCGAGCACAAGTTATGGCTGTTGAGTCAAGTTCTGCGTATGCTCCACGATCTTTTTGCTTTTGCGATGTGCCTTACCATTCTCTGCATTCACGCTCTTTGCATTTACAGCCTGACGTTGGGGAAAGCCATCAGCTGCACACATGTTGTGTGGATCCTAACTTCCGAATTGGGCTTTCACCGAACCCAGCCCTTCTTTGACTTCCAACGCCTGAATCAAGATAATTGTGGCAGCTCGATTTGCGCGAAGCCACAAATTCGATGCACAGCCGCAAGTAGATTTTGGCCTGGAGGATGCCAGCCCACGAAGCCTCGCAAGAGCTATACAGACACGCATGATTTCTATGTGCTTGGATCCGTTATGTTTTTTTCTAATTCGGGTGGCTGGTCATTCGTATCTCAGATTTGCAATACTACTGTTCAGGTAAACAAAAGTGGGCAAATATATAAGGAGAGACTTGACTCCTCGATGCTGTGGGCTAAGTTTCATTTACCGTACCACCGCATAAGTTTTCTCCATTATTGTTACTTAATTCAGCCCCCTTTGTTAAGCTTTCTATATCTGGAGAACGCAGGAAAGGTCCCCGGAGCAGCAACATTGTTCCATTCCCTACAAGAGATGGATAGTCCTCCTAATGTGGAGCGAGGCTGGACTAGGCGCTTTGTCCATGCCGTTCCGGCGCACAAGGGCTAGCTTATGGAAAGGGTATTGATTGTTTCAGCTCCATAAACATACATGCATGAACCGTTGCACAGAAGGATGCGCTATTGAAGTGGTTAGCAAAGATTGCTAAGGAATCCCACCAGCGCTTTCTTCCCCGCTTCTTGTGTGATGTCACACTAGCCGGTAACGGTATATCAACAGCTTTCCCTAGGCTAAATTAAAACCAGTCAATTTGTTTTGTATACTTCTTACTATCTTTCTCTGTGTCGTTCCTGTTTCTTCAATTTGTTCTCACCATGGCTTCAGCAGATACTCAGACAGCTCCCCTCCCAGCTCACGAAATGACCGCCTTCCCGAGACAGCTCCCATCTCTTCGCTCAAACCAGGGACCGCAAGTCGGCTCTTCCTCTACAGCCTGGATGCTGCCTACATCCTTGAGTGTACCTACCTTGGAGATGCGCGCCCGCTATGACAGGGACGGTTACATATGGATCAAGAATCTCATTCCACGAGAGGACGTCCTCAATATGCGAGAACAGTACTTAATCTATTTGATCTATGACTTCTACCTACACCAGCCCTACTAACCGACCAAAGCTACTTCACCCAATTCGCCCACACCGGTATACTCAAACCCAACAGCTCCCCTCGTGACGGCATCTTCAACCCGGCCAACGATCCCCTCCAACACCAAGGTATCGGCGCCGCGCCCGACGCCCAAACCCTCGAGCTCCTCGACATCGCTCACACAACACCCCATTATCGAAAATTCCTCGAGCACCCATCCCTGCGCGCATTCGTCCGCGACTTCACAGGCTGGGACAAAGAAGTGCTCGTCGACCGCGCCATGCTCCGACACAACGTCCCAGGAAGTTTAAGCACAGCCGTCCATTACGACAAACTATTCCTCCGCGCAGGAGAAGCAGAATTCCTAACAGCCTGGGTACCAATAGGCGACTGTGCAGCCAACGGCGGCGGATTAATGTATCTCGAAAACAGCAACACCCTCGGCCAAGAAATCGAAGCCGAATTCCTGCGAAATTCACAGCATATGCCCGAAGCGGAACGGATTAATGCCTTCAACAAGAATATGGCTGCAGGTGGCTTCCTGTCTCATGATGCGGAAGAATTTGGGAGAGTGGAGGGGAAAGGGGGGAGGTGGTTGGTGGGCGATTATGAGGCGGGGGATGTGGTGTTTCATAAACCGTATATGGTGCATGCGGCGACGAGGAATGAGGATGAGAGGGGGAGGATTAGGTTGGCGAGTGATTTGCGGTTTTATGAGGAGGGGACGGGGTTGGATCGGAGGTGGTTGAGGGTTTGGAGACATGATGATGGGTTGTGAGGGTTTTGTGGTGATGTTGGCTGTGGGGTAGGTAAGGTGGTGTATGGTTATGTTAATTGAGTGATCTTTACMCCTCCAGCCACTTTGCGCCCGATATGACTCTTATGGGAGGACTGTTTGGAAATGTAGATTAATAGCATGGAGATGTTTCAGGTGTGGTATGAGTTCTGGTTTTCTACGTTGAGTCGGTAGACTCCAAACCGACTACAGAGCAATGGATAATGAATATTCGGAACGGAAAAGTTTTGGTTCGTGACCAAACACCAAAGTATACAGAGCCATTCGCTTGCTCTCCACTCACATGCTAATTCTCGCTGCTCAATCAATGCATACCTAATATCTACCAACTTCCCAAACAAATCCCAGCACACTCAACTCTCCTTCCCCGTCCACAAACTCGTAATCCCCGCCATCGCATTCTCCATCCCCATCGTACTCATCCCCCCTCCACCCCCATTTTCCCTCCGCCGCTGCCCACTCAACTCCATTTGAATATGCCGATGCAAATTAACCAGCCAATCAACATAACTCTGCGCCTCATTATTCCGATCCTCAACCAGCATTCTTGCAAATTCATATTCCGATCCATCCAATCCTTGCCGCGCGATTTGTATTGTGATGGCTTTGCTACCACGCACGCTGCCCCAGTAGGCTAGTATGTTGCGGACTTGGGCGTTTAGATGGGTTTCGAGGACAGGGAGGGAAGAGGTCATGGGGTCGAGAGATTGGAGGGAGGTTTTTCCGGGGCCGAAGAGGTCTTCGATGAGGTTGGGGGAGACTTGGGCGTGGAACCAGAGGAGGCAGATTTGGCCGTCGTCGACGAGGTAGGCGCCGCCTTCTTCGATGCGGGAGAAGGATGCGCGGATGGTGGGAGGGACGAGTAAGTGGCCGGTGTTGGGGTCTGGGAAACCGGATTCTGGGGAGAGGGAGTGTAGAGGGATGATACGGGGGTAGAGGAAGAGGGAAAGCTCGAGGGGCGACATTGACTTGAGTTGGCGCATTGTGTGGGTACGGCGGTCTGAGGGTTCGTGGCCGGCTTTGAAGGCGCGGCATTTGGTGAGTCCGAGTATATACATGCTGAATTCTTTTAGATTTTCGGGGAGGACGAGTTGGCCTGGGGGGTGGGAGCCTGAGATTGTTTTACGATATCCAGCGAGGATGTCAATCGATTTTTCGGTGAGTGCGTTGCGAATATCTTTCAATGGGCGTTCAGTCATTCTTGTTGCAGCTGGTAAAGCTGTTAGCGGTCTGAGACGGCTTGACGAGCTGGTATTTACGTACCTTCTTTAGCTATAATGTTGACCACAGCCTCTTGATCGATAAACTTCATACTTTCCGAAGCATTTTCACTAACGCTGGCTACTGTGTTTGTGCATCTAACTCGTCTTTCTCCACCAGCTGTAGTATATAGCAATGCACACTGGAAGTGGGCGTCTAACTTAGCGTCCAGCTTGCCATCATAACTGAACATCACGCCAACAGCTTTGTCGGCATCAATGACACCGAATTCAAGGTCTGCTCCGAATGTGTGCTGTAAGAAATTGCCATGATACGAAGATACTTGCAGACCATTAGAGCACCGCACTTTCATTAACGCTTGGTAGCCTGTATCCCTTTTTACGGTGTGTTTGATCTCTTTCGAGAGCTGGAGGGAGTCGCGTGGTGCTACGTAGTTCGGGTAGAAGAACGTCTCACCACCAGACATAGCAGACAGATGACCTATATATACAATGTCAGTAACGAAAAAACAATGGCGTACCAGCTTACACGAACCTATGGTAGCAATGTCCATATATCGGCCAGCAGGGGCAGCAATGAAGAAGTCAATGCCAACACCGCTTTCAACCATTTTGCCAGCAAGCTTTCTAAATCCAGGATGCTCTGTCTGGAACAGCTTTTTCTCGGTTTCAATGCCATGTAGGTCATTCTTGTCTCTCAGATGAAGCCGACCCGGGCCCCAAGTTGGTAATGATGCCAGGGAGCAGACGATTTTGCCGCCTGTACTACTTAAAGATGAAACTGCAGACTCAAGCGTCGGTAAAAGAGCAGGCTCTGGGCTTTTGCCATGTGAGAAGAGCTTAGGTAAATTGGTAAGTAGAGAAGTGATAATGGATCTAGCAAGTCAGCATTAACCCCAACCAGTGGGACCCATTGTGTGGGAACATACTTCGATTTATATGGGTCAACGAAGAGCCCATCACTCCCTAAAGGAACAAATGGATCTTCAATGTCTGACATGACTAACATCTGGGCTTGTTCCAGATTTTCCTGCCGACTGTGAGCTTTTGGGTAGGCGCATGGAGAAAGAGCACTCACATTACAATTATAAAAATGCATTGCTTTATCAAAAGTAACGAATCCGACTTTAGAGCCAGTGGGAATCATTCTTTGCTCTCCTGTAGCCTCGCCACCTGACTGGTCATCTTCTACAGTCTCCGTATCATCGTCGTAGAGAGCATCCAGAACACCGGAGCAGAAAGCTGCAAGAAATCCTTTATTGACAGCATCTTGGCTGACATCGATTACGAACAGCCACCGTAAACCGACTGGCTCTTTTGCCCAGTATTCTTTGGGCACCAAATACTCCACAGTCCCAGTTGTCAGCTCAGGCCTTTGTGCACGATCCACCCTAACACCACTTGGGTCCGTGGGCGCAAAGTACTCAGGGCTGACGTCATTGGGAAAGGTGCACATGTTACAAACAAGCTTATTACCACCGGACTTGAATGTCATGAAAGGGTTGATGTAGGCTCTACATCGCCTGCAACGAGGAGGACCAAGCTCTCCGAAGTCAAGTACTGGTATCGAGTTTTCGCCAGCCTGTAATGGGGCTAGCGGTTGCAGTACCAATCCTAGTGGTAGACCAGTCGCGCTCAGAGAGTCTGCTGTCGCTGGTATATTGTTGAGGGTCAAACGCGCAAATTTTGGCGACGAGTTGCCCTGATCTATAGCGACAAATGGCACAGCTCCGGGCGGCGGGAGATGCTGCTCCATTGTAGGGTATACATGGTTCATGTAATACTGGGTTGCTCCATCTCGAGCCCTTGGAATACTTGGTATCTGTTCGGGGTCTACTCGGCCCTGAGCTGAGACGCCTGGTCCGCTCGGTGTAGGTATTGCCTGGGGCGAGCCCCCAAAACTTGGAGTTTGACCTGCGGACTGCAGACCAGGAGAGAACGCAGGACTGGCCTGTGCAGGGAATTGATTCATACCAGGCGTGATCGGCTGGCCCGCGTATGGATGACCAGCGCTCATTGGTTGAGAGGTATCCTGATTTACATACTGTGCAGCATTGCCAGTGCTCTGGTTGAACGCTTGTGCCGCCACAGTCGGCTGATCAATGTTATGATATGCGTGCCTGTGCTTCTTTTTACCTGGTCGACTTGTAGTAGCCACCTCTCCGCTTAACCCCATGCCTCCCATTTGTGAAGTCAGCCCCCCCATTGTCCCTGGGTCGTCCATTGGAGCTTGCCCCTGTGGTGGAAAGTATCCTTGATCCTGTACTGGAGTGCCACCATACTGATAGCCATTCTGCTGCGTTTGATTGTATTGATTTTGCTGGAGATTAGGAGTACTTTGAGGATATGGCGATCCTCCTTGCTGATATCCTGCAGGCCCAGCGGCAACTGGGGGTCGCGGCTGCTGTGTACCAGGCTGTGACTGTCGAGGATCACCTGCTGGAGCTTGGTAGGGTGGTAAGTGTCCGTAGCTGGACATTTCTTAAAAAATTTCCTGCGCCCTCCCCCCCTCAGGACACTGCAGCATCAACAGAATTGGCGGTATTACTTGCTGCAGAACCTTCCGCGCTTTGGGACCATGTCAGATCCTCGCCATTACAATATTCCCAATATAATGTGGAGGCTGCTCGCAAACTAGAACAAGCAACTTGGCAGGATCAGATGGCTGYAAAGGGTAGTGCATTGTAGAAGTAAGTTATCAAGAAATCTTTGCCAAGGCTGCGTGCGGACTTTGCGTCTTCTCCGCCCCCCAGTTAGCGCCCCAGCTTCAACCATGTACAGCGGTCTTTTACAACGTCGTCTCCCATATGACGCAGTTTCATTGCCTTGGACTCTAACACCTGATTGTCCACAGACACTGCTGTCAATGTTCGTCCCAACGTCGCAGTACAGCCTTCAACAATGGCACGCCCCCATATCGCCGCCGCCCTGGCGACAGCAACCCTCGCCTTGATCATCATAATCCAACTCTTGTCACAATATGGCTGGCCCAAAGTCGACTTCCTAAAGCTTAGATACTACTACCCAACGATAGCTTCCGCATCCAGCCAATTCCCTATCAATAAGCCGTACAATGAAGCATCGTCATCGGAACATGCAGCGCTTTATTTATTGGGAGTTGGCAAGGCCGACATTACGGGGCCTGTGGTGGAGATCAACATGATGGGGTATGCTGACCCGAATCAAGTTGGATCTGGCTTGAGACAGCGGCTGTATTCTCGAGCTTTCATCGTCGGAGATGTTGATAAAGTCGACGACCGTTTCGTCTACTTGGTCCTGGATACTCAGTCGGGGGATACGGCAGTACGATATGGAA
Source organism: Cladonia macilenta KoLRI003786 (assembly GCA_000444155.1). Lineage (NCBI taxonomy): Eukaryota > Fungi > Ascomycota > Lecanoromycetes > Lecanorales > Cladoniaceae > Cladonia > Cladonia macilenta. The sequence goes on from KE598558.1 coordinate 1,972,763, forward strand.
TACTGCAGGGCCTGAAAGGGATGGGCGCGGAGTACAACGTATATGGTCAGAGGAATGTTGCCGTTACAGGCACACATTCACATTCAGGGCCAGGAGCTTGGCTCAATTATTTGCTGCCGCAAATTACGAGCAAAGGGTTCAACAAGCAAAGCTACCAGGCTATTGTGGATGGAGCACTACTTTCGATCAAAAGAGCTCACGAGACCCTTCAACTTGGCCACCTCAGCATTGGTACAATTGACGTTGAAGATGCCAATATCAACAGAAGCCCTTTCGCTTATCTTTCCAACCCGAAAGAGGAGAGAGCAAAATACAGCCATGATGTAGATAAAAGTCTGACCATGCTGATGTTTCGGGGAGCCGAAGATGGTAGAAGCCTCGGTAGTCTGACTTGGTTTCCTGTACATGGCACATCTATGCTTGGAAACAATACCCTTATTACAGGGGATAATAAAGGCGTAGCAGCTTACCTTCTTGAAAAAGCTGTGCGAACTTCGGAAGGGGCAAGAGATGACTTCGTTGCTGGGTTCTCACAAGCCAATGTCGGAGATACTTCGCCAAATGTTCTAGGCGCGTATTGTGAAGATGGTTCTGGACAGATTTGTAACTTTGAGGACAGTACTTGCGGTGGGAGAAACGAGCCTTGCCATGGTCGAGGACCTATGTTCAGAGTGAAAGATCAGGGTGCTTCGAGCTGCTTTGAGATTGGCAATAGGCAATTTGTTGCTGCCAAAAGTTTGTACGATGAAATGATCAAGGGTGCAGCTGGCACGCCCGTACGGGGCAATTCGGTCAAGTCACTTCATGCCTTCCATGACTTCTCTAACTACACCTTTGTGCATCCGAATGGGTCGATTGTATCGACATGTCCTGCGGCACTAGGTTACTCTTTTGCCGCAGGTACAACAGATGGCCCAGGCGCATTCGACTTCAAGCAGAACAACACCGGCTCACCAAACGCAAATCCGGTGTGGTCGGTAGTATCTGGCTTCCTCCGCGAGCCAAGCGAAGAACAGAAGAAGTGCCATCATTCCAAGCCAATACTACTCGACGTAGGCGAGATTGAAAATCCCTACCTCTGGACGCCCAATATCGTCGATGTCCAGCTTCTCCGAGTGGGCCAACTCATCATTATAGTAAGCCCAGGCGAAGCAACCACAATGGCCGGTCGTCGATGGAAGGATGCCATCCATACATCTGCCAAAGCCGCCTCCTTGACAACCCTAGACGAGCCTATTGTTGTCCTTGGTGGCCCCGCAAACAGCTACACCCACTATATAGCAACTGAAGAAGAATACGGCATTCAACGCTACGAAGGAGCTTCCACACTTTACGGGCCACACACCCTAAACGCTCATATCAACATCACAACATCCTATCTTCCCTTCTTGCATGCCGACTCAATCCTCAGCCCCCCTCATGGCCCCAAACCCCCAATTTATACCAACGAATCCCTCAGTTTCATTACAGGCGTCGCCTTCGATCGTCCTCCTTTTTTCAAAAACTTCGGCGACGTCATTTCCGACACCGTATCTTTCTACCACCCAGGCACCAGCGCAAAAGCCACCTTCGTAGGTGCTAATCCTCGCAATGATCTCCGCCTCGAAGACACCTACGCTGCTGTTGAAAAGCTTGACAAGAATCGCAACTGGATTAAAGTTCGGGATGACGAAGACTGGAGCTTGATCTTCAAATGGAGACGCACGAATAGTGTATTAGCTACCAGTGAAGTAGATGTCGAGTGGGAGATCGAGGAAGATGCTGAAAGGGGAAGGTATAGGATTAGGTATTTTGGGGCTAGCAAGACACCGGTAAGTGGGRAAATTGTACAATTTGAGGCGTCGAGTGGGATTTTTGATGTGAAATGAACAAAGTCATGCCTCTTCAGCGCTTGTCGTATCCAGCAATTGCTAGTATAGATAGTTGGTTCAATGCATCTTAGTCTATATCAAACATGTTATGTTTTCCGACGCCTCCCTTGTGCGCTCTCTACTGAGCATGTTGGTGAGGGCGAGTCGGATCCGCCTCATGTTACTATGGTAGTGTAACCCGCTTACTGGAATGCGGAGTTTACCTGTATTCAGCATACATTGGTCAGTGCCATCCGCACCCAAACCCAATCAATAGCTCCCCAAACAAAGCAATCTCAGTCTCAAAATCCCCATGCATCTGTCTCAAAACAGTACCTAGTCATTCCCCCCAACCCCACCAATATCGACCCAACTTGCACATTCACCCCAAAACTCTTTCGCCACTATCATCCTGATAAGAATCTGATATTGACTAGTGGGTAAGCGTCGGAAATCCAGGTCATCACAACACAATGACCAGCCACTATACCTATCTGAGGGTTCTTTCCGTTCAACTTTGAACGTCGTAGCAACCTCACCTCTTGAATTGGTGGTGAGAGTACCAACTCACCACCCCCACCTAGCTTCCCCTCAGCCCCATACATTGATGTCAAGACACATCAACCGCACCCCAAACCCTACATATTAGTATAGGAACACCGCCTACCCCCCCTCCCCCCGCATCCCCACAACGCCACCAACATCCACCCTCAATCAACATCAACAATGTCCTCCTCCATCCTCCCCAAACGCCCCCAATATCCACCCAACACATCAACACAACATCCTCCCCCTAGCCACGAGAAACCCCGTATATCAATATTGGAACACACTACCGACTCAAACCCTTCCCCCCCAAACCCTTCCCCCCCGCCCCATCCTTCCCCCCATATTCCCCCCAAACTCCTGCAACCCCCTTCCCTAAAGACCCCATACATCAATACTGAAACATCACCTTTCCCCCCATCTTCGCCACACTTATACAGATATCCTTCCCCCAGCCCCAAGACCCCATCGGTGTTAGGACAGTACCTCAGGACAAAAGCTGCGAGTCTGTATACCTGTCATAGTAATTAAGCCGAAGAATTCAGTGTTCGAAGTTGGTAAGTTGAGTGCTGTGACTGGGAAAAAAGACGATCAGGGGGGAAATATCAAGGCATCCGTCAGAAATCAATACGATGGCCGAACGGTGTGAATGCCAGTGTGCTTGAGTTATGATATCTCTGAGGTAATCTCAGTATTAATGCCCTTATATACAATACACCAGCCTGAAAATTGAGATCTGGGGTGGATTAGGAGTCTTCATCATTCGTTATATTTATACGTGAACCCTCTATTCCCTGCCGTCATGTATATACTACCTCTTCACTAGAAGGGTACTGCATTGCTAACTTGGCCATTTATATCCACTGGGACCGCTAGCATCCTATACCCATGGTAAGCCCATACCCGTATCCCATACAGAACCGCAGTTACACACCTCTTCCCAGTGTCAGTCAAGCAGCATCCACATAGGATAGCTCCGGGCCAGCAAATGACCTGCAGGACCCTTAGCTAAGTTGCATAGGCGGTCCTTCGTTCACAGTTCTAGCGTACAGCTGCGACGATGGAGGCGGCAAACCCTGCTCATCTTAGCTGAAAGCTCTCCACTTGATGCACGTGCACGTTCATACCCAGAGTTGGACCCACCACCTTGCAATGGCAAGGATTCTGATCAGTGCCACATTGGAAACAAACGAACGGAAGTGGGAAGCAATCCATGACTGTAGGGAAGGCTGTAGCAACAACGACCTTATACTAGGGAATGATTTACCGTAGGGATCGACTGGGATGCATGTGGCTGAGGAATTGGGCAGATATCTAATGCATGTCGCATGCAGGATTTAGAACGACATCTACAGATGACGTCGTTTCACACCCCGGGAAGATTCCGCGCCGGACCTTCTATGATATTTTCTCGCATTCCGGCTTAGCGTCTTGGACTGAGAATTCTTGGGGTCCTTCAACAAGGTGTTTTGAATATCTCTACAACAAGTATCAGGGAAGTGAATCCTTGAATAGCTCCAGATAGTGCGCGGGATGATGACGTGGGGTATATTGTGGGGGATCTAAGAATGAACATGTGTCAACAATGTAAGCAATCGGGTGCTCATAGCATAAAGGCACAAGCAGACTCGGCTTAGCTAGGTAATACTACGAGCATGAGGTAGGGCAAAAACAACTATGTTTCTCGAAGGCGTACCGTTGAGTTTATTTGTCTGGCTACCTCGGCCGTGATTACTACTCTAAGCTCAATCACGCAAAAAACCCTGATTACTATACAAGGCCGAGGTGGGTCTGTCCATTTCACAGTGCACGGTTGCACGAAATGTTGGAGCAAGTAATCTAGTGATTCATTCTATCCCTATTATAATCAATGGCTTTATAATGTGTTGTGAGGTGCTGCATATAAAATATTCCGGCACTTCTTGAATATGCATTGTCATTTTTATTTCGCCTGTCTGTTTTCGTTGGATGCTTCTTCATATCAAAAATGTCCACATCTACTTTGAGCACACAAACTTTGCACGTCTCCAAGACAGCTCTGAACCGACCGTTTGATGCCATCAACAACGAAATGCTGCCAGATGAAGCTGTCGACGTTACGGAGAAAGGGCTTGTCGCTGCTCAGGAGGACAACTTTGCACTTCGAGATGGAGCGAATGGACTTCAAAAAACTGTCACCGCTCAAGACTGGACCGGGCCTAATGATCCCGAGAACCCAATGARCTGGCCGCTATGGCAACGTATTTACCACACTACCGCGCCAGGGCTGGTCGCTTTTGCTGTTACGTTTGGTACGTCGGTTTACACTCCCGGGTATCCCGAAGTGATGGAGCAATTCCATGTTTCCTCTACAGTAGCCCTTCTTGGCCTTTCACTCTTTGTGGTTGGTCTAGCATTCGGGCCGGTTTTGGCAGCTCCAATCTCAGAGACCAAAGGACGGAAAGTCGTATACTTGGTCTCTTTGCCGCTAGGCGCACTGTTTACCTTGGGGGCAGGACTTTCGAAGAGTTTTGCAGCATTGGCCATCACGCGCTTCTTCGCTGGCTTCTTCAGTTCGCCTGTACTAGCAGTCGGCGCTGGCACAAACGTCGACATATGGGCACCAATCGATCGCGCCGTTACTACCAGCCTGTTCATACTTGCAGCATTTCTAGGACCCGCGCTTGGTCCGGCCGTGGGTGGCTTTTCAGCGCAACATAAAGGATGGAGGTGGACACAATGGGACATTCTTTTTTTGATGGTTCCAATCTACCTCTACTGCCTGGGGATGAAAGAGACGTACAAGAAGATCATCTTACAGAACCGTGCTAAGAGGCTGAGCATACCACCTCCAGCGAAGACTGGCCCGTCCGGTCTAGCACAGCTCAAATTCTTGCTCACGGTCACCCTTCTACGCCCAGTTGCGATGATCTTCACCGAGCCAATAGTCTTTTTCATGAGCTTGTACGTCTCTTTCAACTTCCTAGTTCTATATGGCTTCTTCGCAGCGTTTCCCATTGTTTTCGAGGGAGTCTACCATTTTGACACAGGAATCTCTGGTATCACTTTCTTGGGCATAGCCTTTGGTTGCTGTATTGGCTTTGTAACGGCAGTCATTGTTGATCGCGCGTGGTATCACAAAGAGCACAAGAAGAGCCACCATGAGGGAAGAGCCGGCGCTGTCGCACCTGAGCATCGACTATACACGGCGATGATGGGAAGTTTTGTGTTACCTATCGGCCTTTTTTGGTTTGCCTGGACAGCAAGAGCGGACGTTCACTGGATCAGCCCAATTCTAGCGTCGGTCGTATTTGCATGGGGCAATGTATGCATTTTTATCGCGACAGCATTGTATCTTGTCGATGTCTATGGACCTTTGAATGGTGCGTCTGCTCTAGCTGCGAATGGCCTCATGAGATACAGCTTTGGGGCCGCATCTCTACTCTTTACTGTGCAGAGTAAGCCATTTTCCTGGCATTATCCACCTCATAGATTGGTGCTGACCTCGGGTAAATAGTGTATGATAGGCTCGGCATCGCATGGGCCACGAGTCTGCTTGCATTTCTGTCACTGACAATGTTGCCGATACCCTGGATCCTGTTCAAATACGGCTCGCAAATAAGGAAGAAGAGTAATTACGATACGATCAAGGCATAGACATAGAGACCAGTCGCAGCGGTTTGGTTAGAATGGAGCAGATCGTAACATTATAGTGTCCAGAGCAGCATTGCGCCTGATCTTCTTGCAGTGTAGATCAGTCATCTGAGCCCTGACGATTAAAGTATATTTTCGCTGTGCAGTGATCTACGGCCGATGTCTGAGCCCGCAAGGCATATGCTAGCTTTTCCGCAGRGGCCCCTGTAAGGTATGCACGCTCTAGAACGTGCGAAGAAGTTGCCTAGGCGAGCTTAGGGATCGCTGGTTAAGGTAGGCCTTGGGCACCACTGAGTGTTTTAGCCTTAAGATCAAATATCAAAATAGCGGAACCTTCATCGTAGTCACCTCCTTCATATCTTACATAACCCGCGACAATACTCAACTCTGTGGGCATGAGATTCCGAGATCTCTCCACTGGAGCTTTGACCTGTCTCAGAAGATGTGGAATGTTTACAAACGCCAAAGTGATGGAAGTAGAGCTTGCGCACGCTTGACAGCTCGGCTCGTTTGATCGACTACCCGCCCCACCAGGATTCGTTTAGGGCACAGGTCAGCGCATCTCATAGGACCTGTTCCCGCTGCAGCATTCAAACCGCTCCGCCCGTTGAGGCAAGCTTGTTTCCCCCCATCATCTTCGAGTTGCGTGTCCTGTGATCCAGCTCCTCTCGTCGGTCAACGAACCGCTGTGGGGGAGCTGTAGCACGACACGACCGAGCATCTCCGTGTCTTCTTGCCTAGCAGTCTTCCGCTCACCTCACAGAACAGTCCTCATTGGCCTTGTTCAGTAGCGCAGACCGTGTTAACCAGCTCTGGCTGTGAACCCCGACTATGGACATCAACTCGCTGCTTTCACCGCAAGAAACACCCCGGGAAACCCCCACCCCCACCTTGTCTGCCAAACCGCCAGCGAAGAAACCTAGGAAAGCGAGAACCTCCAAGGTAGCTCAACCATCACCTCTCGCTAATACCACTCTTCCCCCCCCTACACTGCCCCACAATGCTGTGGTGCAAGCCCAGCATGGAGCGGTATCGCCATCCACCATGAGCCCTTCCTCAGGCAATCGACTTAGTGCCACCAGCACACCTCCAGCCGATGGCAGCCATACAAAAAGGCAGCCGTCCACGCCGGGAATGGACACCTTGGCAGACCTCGCTTCTATGCAACATCATCAGCAGACGGCACGAGCGAACGCAGGAGGTCTACGGAGCGATGCGATATACGAGAACCCGACATCTTCGGCTTCAGTGCTTCCGAGTCTGCGCACAATGTCCAGACCACGAGCCTCAAGTCAGTTAAGAGGAGGTTCATTCGATGTCAATATGAGCGATGGACCTGCTAGTACACCTTCAAGAAGACTGTCTACGAGCGCCCTTAGCGAGGAGGAGCTTCAGGTGGTTGCACAATCGATCGACTACCTCTCCTCAAACCCATTCGCATACGAATCCCATCTGCAGCTCATCAACCTTCTTCACCGAGGACTCTTGAATTTTACTGGTTCACAATCGTCATCTGCTGCTCCAAATGATGCCCATGACTACGATCTACTCCAAGACCTACAGAGTGCCCGGCAAGTTATGAATTCTAGGTTTGCAATGGGGGAGGATCTTTGGGCTGACTGGATCGACGACCAAATACTGCTGGCAAGGTCGCTTGATGATAGAATATCAATAATGGAGCTATGCCAGAAGGCCGTGGATGAGGAGTCGAACAGCGCCAAGCTGTGGCTAAAGTATGGCCATTTCATGCTTTCATTATATCAGAACGCGAATCCACAAGACCAGAGGATTGCCGACATTGGGGAAGCGCCTACTTCGCATGAGTGGTCTGAAGAGGATAGGATGATGACGAGAGAAGTCTTCACCTGGCCACAGGTCATAAATGTATGGGAGCGTGGGACCCAAGAGACCTCTTTGCGACTGAATGATAGCCACTTAGTTTGGGATACCTATACCCAACTGTTATTACGCGAACTTGCATCCTCTTCGTCACAGGAGCTCATTGCTAGGATCAATTATCATTTCATTACACGACTGCAGACACCACACGCCGCATGGGATCAGACTTTTCAGGCTTATTCCAACTTCATCTCACAGTACGAAAACGCATCTTACGAATACACGATGGTCACGGCGAATCGCCTAGGGGCAGAAGCTAAAGATAAATGGAGCAGGCGCGAAACATTCGAAGCTGCAGTGTCTCGTGCTATCCAAAGGGCTGACCGCGATGCTGAATTGAAAGCATATAGCGACTACATCGAATGGGAGCTTGGTCAAAGTCACAAGAAGAATACCTTCGACTTCCCGCTCACGAGTGCTCTCTACCAACGCGCGGTCCTCAGATTCCCCGCTAACACTGAGCTTTGGGAAGGCTATGCTATGCTATTGTACGAAGAAATAACCTACCGCCAACCAGATGGTATATCCGTACATCCTGTCTTGGAAAGGGCAACGCGACACTGCCCGTGGTCTGGTACCCTTTGGTCGCAGCACTTACTCGCCGCAGAAACAAGCAAATTACCCTACAGCGACATCGAGGACATCAAGCATAAAGCTACAAGCTCCGGCCTACTTGATGCTGGAGGCATGGAGGAGGTGCTAAAGGTCAATACTGCTTGGTGTGGTTTCCTGCGGAGACGAGCTTTCCATCAGGACTCTACCGATGAGGAGATGGATGTGGCAGAAGTCGGAATCCGCTCAGCGATCGAGGACATGGAGACTACTGGCCGCCACAAATATGGGAAAGAGTATCAGGGAGACCCTGAATACCGTCTAGAAAAGATTTACATCAGGTACTTGACGCAGTCTCGCAATTGGGAGAGTGCTAGAAAGACCTGGACAAGCTTGATTCCGCAGAGAGGCGACAGTTATGACTTCTGGATTCGCTATTACATATGGGAGATGAATACGTGGTCCACGATGGCCTACAATGAGAACAGCTCTAGTGGGATCGGGCTTAGTAAACCTGTTGAAGCCACCAAAGTACTACAGCAGGCGATGAAGCGTCCGAAGCTCGATTGGCCAGAGAAGATCATAGAATTATATCAATACCATTGTGAGGACAATGAGGACTCTCAAGAACTTCAATCGTCGCTGTTCCAGGCGTGGAAGGCTAAAAGGGCCGTGCAGAAGAGGAGAGAGAAGGAAGCTTTGGAGGCATACGAAGCAGCTCAAGCCGGAGCGTTGCAGCAACAGCTGCAGGCCCAACAGGACGTGGCAGCTACTAATGGGGATAGTGTCAATATTGGCAAGAGAAAAAGGGAGGAAGATCTAGCAAGTGGAGATAATAAGAAAATGAAACCAGAGGTGGCCGAGTCGACTGAAACCCAGGTGGAAGAACAGCAGCCTTCAGCAGTACCATCGCTACTCAAACGCGATCGTGAGAATGCGACAGTCGTAGTCAAGAACTTGCCCGCGAGTACCACAGAGCAACGACTACGACAATACTTTCGAGACGTAAGTATAGTAAATCGATCTTGCCCAAAACGATGTGCTAATTGTATGCTAGTGCGGCACGATTAATAGTCTGAAGCTCACACCAGAAGTTGATGGCCTGTCAACAACAGCCGCTATAGAATTCGACTCGAAAGAAGATGTTTTGACTGCTCAGACGAAGGATATGAAATTATTCGACGGCAATGCCATCGAGGTTAAAGTTGGMTCAGGCTCGACGCTGTATGTGTGCAATTTTCCTCCTACTGCAGACGAAGCCTGGATGAGAAAGATGTTTCAGAAGGTGGGCTTTTCGTTCAGTCAATAGCTGTTTCTATGGCTGACTCCCTTGTAGTATGGAGAGATAGTCGATATCCGTTTTCCATCTTTGAGATTCAACGCACACAGACGCTTTTGCTATGTGCAGTTCAAGTCATCAGACGATGCTCAGGTCGCTACTGAGCTTGATGGGGAGGATGCTGGCGGGGAGCTTAAGCTTTTAGTTAAGCTTTCAGACCCTACTCACAAGCAAGAGAGACATGGGGCTCTCTACGAAGGCCGTGAAGTATACTTGGCCAATCTGGCCTGGACAGCAACGAAGGCAGATGTCAAAAAGGCATTTTCCAAGTACGGGAAGGTAGAGAACGTCCGAATCCCTACCAAAGTGAACGGTTCAAGTAAGGGCATTGGATTCGTCGCTTTTTCGACCAAGGTACAGTTCACCGTTCCTCTAATCATGTGCAGAAAGTCTTATGCTAATTATTGATAGGATGAGGCCGAAGCAGCCCTTGAGATGAACTTGACAACGTTCAAGAACCGTATTCTCAATGTTTCGATGGCGACGAATGACATGGCAAAGCGCCAAGCGAACCCAATAATCACCTCTAGCTCACAACGCTCAACCGTCTCCCCTAACCCTGATTTAGCATCCTCAATAACAAACGGTAATGCTCAAGACATGGCTCCTCCTACGGCTCCCGCCGATTCTCTCAATAAATTCCATGACATACAGTCGCGTACGCTTGCTCTAATGAATATTCCGGACACCGTTAACGATGCTCGTATTCGCGCTCTTGCCGAACCCTACGGTGAGCTGGTCCAGCTCCTGCTAAGGCCAGACCACCAGGGCGCTATACTCGAGTACAAAGACGTTGCCAGCGCTGGCAAAGCAGCATTGGGTCTCGAAGGACAAGAGATTGCTCCTGGACGAAACATCAAAACCGGTAGTGTAGCCGATATGAAACAGCTAAAAGCTGAGCACAAGATCGATCGTATCGTTGTTGGATCTGGGAAGCCAAGTGCTGTGCTTCAACCTGCCGCGCCGATTCGAAGACCTAATCAACTTGGTGCGCGAAGAGGAGGGAAGGGCGGATTAGGCGTCAAAAGGGCTGGTGTGGGGCTTAGTGGGGATAGAGCAAAGCCACATGGAGGGGATATTGACGGGGGTGGAACGATGAATGGTGATGCGGAAGAGAACGGCAAGGCGAAGAGTAACTCTGATTTCCGAGCTATGTTTATTAAGAAGTAGCTGGTACAGAAGCATGGGTTGATTATTCGTGCAATATACTAGGCATATGATCGCACGATGCCATGGACAGAGCTCAGAGAATGGGAGGCACGATTACACGTGAGTAGATTCTTGTTACCTTTCATTTGGGAACGTCGCTATGGCTGATCAGAAGCAGCGAAAAGTACCATGTCTCCCGTTAGCAAAATCGCTGTTTACGTTTCAGTCCACATGACTTTCCTTGACTCTATGACTGACCTTTATCCTTGAGGCGTTTGCTCATGCCACTTGCATTTCACAAACATGGAAAGCCGTTGTAATCATCGACCTTTGGAAAGAGCGAACGATGGTAGCCCCAGGTATAATATAATAACACGCGTCCCCGTCTCCTTTCAATTACCAGAAGCAATTATTCTACATTCGTCGCAAGTCATCGCGTTCGCTTACTGGACCAAAGAAAGTCTTACGCAGTATTTATATCGTAACGTCTACTTACTCGAGCATTGCACAACATGGAGCCGGTCATAGTCCTCGTCCACGACATRTGGCTCACGCCCGAACATTACCAGCCTTTCATCACCGCACTCGAACAATCACTTTTCCAGGTCCATTGTCCCCTGCTCTCGATCTCCGATCTATCTGTGCCGCCCAGTCTTCGTACACCAATGTACGACATATTCCACCTAAGCGACTTGGTAACGTCTCTCATCTCTGCTGGGAAAAAGGTGATCATGGTTATGCATGGATATGGCGGCATGATCGGCTCCACTGTACCGGAAAACCTATCAATCGACTATCGAGCAGCCCGGGGTAAACGCGGTGGCGTTATGCATCTGTTTTACATGAGTGCATACGTTCTGCCAAGTGGCCAATCGCTGGTGGAATATGGTCTGTGGGGCTCATCCACTAGCCCGGAAGTCATTCCAGAGAGTGACTTCCTTGATGGTCTTCTCGGTCCAGGAGAAGTTTCGCGGCGTCAACCCTTTTTCGTGGCAGTTCCTGAGCTGGTTTTCAGGGTCAAGATCATGCAATTTGCGTGGAAGTATATTCCATGCACGTATCTGTTCACCTGTCACAACCGCGCGATTTTCCCAAGAAGTCAAACCCTGATGGCTCAGCCGTTAGTGGAGGGCGCAAAACAATACAGAGCGAAGATGTATTCTGCAGGTCATGGCGTCTTTCAATCGCATACCAAGGCCATGGTGGAAGAAGTGCAAGCAATCAGTGGAGTGTTCTGGGAACAGCCTCCGACTCTGTTTGGAATGGGAGAATACATTGAGCTTTGAAGGTCGTGAGATAGTGTCTTAGCACATTATACTAGAACTAGAAGAAAGAGATAAAGTACAATACTACGGACCGAAGACTGCCTACTAACATACCTTACTGTTCCAGAAGTATTAATGGCCTACTGTATCACTCCATACGGTGTATAGGGCAAGGCTCTCCGAAGCCCAAGCTTGTACTCGACAATACCCAAGAAGGTGCGGCAATGCCCCCGGAGCTGGCACAAGAGGCATGCCTAGATTCAGCCTCAAGGCCGCCGCAAGAGGCTTCCAATGGGCTTGGTTAGCGGAGACCCCCCGCAACCCACTATCCTGGAAAACGCGCTACTGTAGGGCTGACTTACCTAGTCGCGTCTCCCTGCGCGGGTCGACACCCGCCTGCTATCAACATCTTACTCTGCCTCACAACAGACCCAAAGCAGCTTTGACTGCGGGGATGACACAAGTTCAGTCTTCAATGTCTCAACCCACCACTCCCGCCCGCTCAATTGCGCCCTCAGCTTTCTCTACACCATCAACGGCTCACAATGGCACATCCCCACGGGAGCTCACGCCGAGAAGCAAAATCAAAGCGATGCTGGCGGCAATTGACGATGAATCCGATACTGAATCGCACGCTGACCAGCGTGATAGAGATCCCAGGAGAGGAGCCCTGGCAACAATCGCTGGGAATGCACAGAAAGCACAAAAACAGAAGACCTTAAACTACAAGTCCACTGATGAGGTGGATGAGGCCAATAGCGATGAAGAGCCGATTGTTCCAAGAGGCCGACTGGCGGCTCGTCTCCAGGCTAAAGCCTCCAAGGGCCCAGACTCCAACCCAGATCATGGCAGCGAGGACAAGGAGAACGCCTACGCAAGGATCAAAAAGCAGCTTCTACAGAGAGAACCAAAGAAAGCCCGAGAGACCACCTCCGACTCCGAAGCAGATATTGCTCCTTCGAAAAATAATACGAGCAGAGCTAGCCCTACAGAGACTCATGAAACTTCTGGTTCACCGCGGAATCCAGATCCCTCCCATAAGGATACTCCGACCGGAAGTAGAAGATCCTCACCAGGCCTATTTCTAAGTCCTCGGTCACCATCAGGGCCTCGCAGAATCTCCCAGAGCACAGCAAGCAACGACAATTCTGACTCCGACTTACCCGCAAATCTTCAGACAAATAGCCGGTTTCTGAAGCTCGTTGCACGTAAGAGAGCTGAACGAGAAAGCAAACAGGCAGAGGAAGACAAAAGGAGGGCCGAAAGATTTGCAAAGCAGCGGTCATTCCAGCAACAGCTGTCAAGGGATGCTTCGTCGGCCTCGGGATTGTCTGATGAAGATAGAATAGTGGAGATGAAATTGACCCAGCAAGCACGACCAACGCGCAAAGCGAGCAAAAAAGCACTGGAAGAAATGAACCGAGAAACGCAGCGAATGAGCCGGAACATGCAGCTCGCCCATCAAGCAAAGACTAAGAGGAAGATCACGAAAGATAGCCTCTTCGCCCGCTTTAGTTTCCGTACATCTGCCTCTCCAATTGTTGAAACTCCTCCGGACCCAAGTTCTTCCACCGTAGCCAGCTCAAGGCCAGCATCGGATGTGGAAGGCGTTGTTAACGAGGAAAGTCCTCCCACAAGCCCTATAAGACCCGATGATCTTTCTATGGGTGCTGTAGATTTGGATGCGCAAAAAAATTCCACAACACTGGACCCCGGGACTTCGCGTATCGTGTCAGAGGAAGATGACCTACCAAGCATGGTCGATATATTGAGTCAGCCAATGCTGAAGACTAAAAAGTCTAAAGGGAAAGCCGTGGAGCAGAGTGATCCAAATACACGTCCTGAGACGAAAGGAAATAAGAGCACTTTCGCACAAGCGCCAATTAGAATTCGCCCACCAAAGCCCTCTATGGCTAGCACAAATCGAGATTCGGACAGCGATCTAGAAATYATRCCAACTGGAAAGAGTAGAAAGGCCAGAACTGACGTCTTCGATCGTTTACCGGCCGCAAAGGTTCAAGATGCACGGTCATTGCAGACTCTCCGTGCCTTGGCGCAACTCAATTCCCCAGAAAAGCGAGCTCACGGAAAGAAGGCTACTATTTCATTGGCAGAAATGCAGTCCTCATTGCAGAGGCGCGCTAGGCAACAAGCTACAGAAGAGAGAGCTGAAAAGATAGCAGAGCTGAAGAGCAGAGGCATTATCTTGCAGACCGCAGAGGAGAGACAGAAGGATCAGGCAGAGGTAGAAGACATGCTCGAGAAAGCTCGTAGGGAAGGAGAAGAGCTAAAGCAGCAGGAGAAAAGGGCGGCTAAGAACGAGAAGATAGCGAATGGTGAGGTGGACGGCTTGCCAGACACAAGCGATGAAGATGAAGATTATCAGGAGGATGAGGAGCCTGATGTTGAACTCTCAGGGTCTGAAGACGAGCAACAGATCATTGATGACTGTGGAGAATCGGCATCAAACGCTGAAGAGTCCCAGAACGAAGAAGAGGAAGAGGAGGGTCAGCTAGACCAAAAAGGATTGGAGCTACATGGTTTGATCGATAATGAAGCGTCTGAAGATGGGGATGATGAGGAAGAAGCAGAAGAAGACGATAACGTAATGATCGATGACGACCTTGACGAAGATAATGAACCTCCCACATTGCCCCTTCATCGATCACGCAGGAGTAGGTTAGTGGTTAGAGATGATGAAGATGAGGATGAGACGGCGAGAACGCAATCTCCAAGTCAAGACCTGCAACCCCCTGGCGAGGTACCCATGTTCCCTCCCGGTCTCGGGTCTACCAAGCTTGATTGCGAACCAATGGGTATGACGCAAGCGTTTGCAGCCACAATGGCCGATACGCAAACGCAAGTAGAAGCTATCGATGAGGAGCAGGACTCGATGGCATTCCTTGGTCCCCCACCTGAACCAAACTTTCCGATGTTTGATGTCCATGATTCTCCGCAAGTGATAGAAGACAGCCAGAATGGCCAACTTCAATCTAATGGGAACAATGATCAGAACACCGGTCTCCAGGAGATACGACTTGATTTCTCGCAGTCACAAATACAGTACGGTGTCGCGGGAGACACCCAGGACCCGGCTATGGCCACTCAAGTATCTGAGATGCCAGACCCCACTCAGGATGTTGGTTTTGTCCTATCTTCGCCTGCTCCTGAGCGTTTTGTGGATATGCCTCAATCGACTGCAGACACCGTGCTTCTAACGCCTCTTAAGAAACCCCGGAGACGCTTGCAAAGAAGGTTAGCGGCCAGAGAAGAATTATCAGATGTTGAAGAGGTCCCTTCTTCACCTGCGCAACCCGATGCTGGACTTGATGTGCCTGCCAACGCATTCGATGTGATGAAGAAAGCGAGGAAGGATACATCTGCCGCTAACATGTTCGACAAAAAGAAAAGTGAAGCTAAGACTATGGTCGAAGAACAGGCCCAAGAATCTGAAGATGAGTACGCTGGACTGGGCGGCGCTAGTGATGATGAGAGCGGCGGAGAGGAAGATGACTATGCTGGGGAGATCATAGATCAAGGAGAGGTCAACGTCGACGAGAGACAATTGGCAGCCCTCCACGCGTAAGCATATCACTGCAATAGATACTGGGGACACGTCAACTAATGTTATCACAGAGACAAAGAAAGGGCAAGTGACGAAAAGGCAGTACAGAAGCTTTTCAAAGATATCAACAGCGGCATGCTTCGACGCAAACGTGGTGCCGAATTCGATCTCTCCGACTCGGAGGATGACGCCGAAGCGCGACAGAGAAGAAAGCGTCGAGAATTTGCCAAGATGAGGAAAGCATTGCTCGAAAATGAAAACGTCGGCAAGATTGCCGAAGATCCCAAGAAACTCGCTTTCCTTCGAGCCATCGAGGACCGCGAAGATGACGAAGACCTCGACTTCCTCGACCGCCCAGCAGAGGACTCCTTCCGCATCGAACCCGACACTCAAGAAGTCCCCGACTCCCAATCTCAACGACCCACACTCCCGGAACCCTCCCTCGGCAAACGTAAACGCCCCCTTCAAGACTCCATCCCCGACAAAGCAAACATGCGCCCACCAGCACCAGCCCGCCGTACCGCCCCTCCCAAAAAACCAGCCACCCTAGCCGAAATCCGCGAATCCGTCTCCTTCCTCATCGAAGACCCCGGCTCCATAAATACCGCCCCACACCCTTCCTCCTCCGCCTCAGAAGAAGACGAAGACGAAAATGAACACCACCAATCCAACCCCCACCCCCGCCCCCGCCGTCGACCAAACCCAAACCCCAACCCCAACATCATCGACCGCCTCTCCCTCAAACGCGCCGAATCCGCCTCCCTCTCATCAACCTCCCGTCTCGCTTTCCACGACCCAGCATCCACCTTCTCAGCCGGAGGAGGCTTCAAAGTCCCCACCCTCCTCCGCCGCGCTACTACTAGTCAACTCCTCAATGGCGGCGCGGACGCGAATGGTATTAGTACTAATAATAATAATGTGACTGCGACTGCGATGACGGAGAGAGCGGCGGGGGGTGGGGAAAAGGGCGAGTTTGTGAGGAGGGGGGGGACGAAGAGGTGTAGTGTTAATTTTTGGTCGAGGGAGAGGGAGAAGAGGGGGGTGGTGGAGGGGGTGGAGAAGAGGAGGTGGGAGAGTAGGGAGAGGGAGGCGAG
>KE598558.1:1989699-2055196 GCA_000444155.1 Cladonia macilenta KoLRI003786
GAGTGGTGGACTGGGGGGGTTGGGGGTGGGGGGGTTTGAGTAGGGGGTGTGTGTTTTGGATGGGGTTGAGGGTTTGTAGAGTAGAGTGTTGCATAGGGGGGGTGTTTTGGGAATGATATGCTTGGTTAGGTCCCTATTCTTTCTGAACGGAAGCAAATAGAGCGCCTTTGGTGAATTACATGCTGTCGCTATTACCTTAGAAGGTTCCAAATCGGTCTTCGGAGAGTGTACATTGACCTTTAACCCCACTAACACGTAGCAATCATCTCATCCTGAGTGTGTGGTATATCTCAAGAGACACACAAATCGCGGTCCCATGTGGCATGTTATATTGAGGTAGACCGTTACTAGATCAGCAAAAGCCCCGCTGGAAGTCAGTCGTCTTGAACGGTAATGATAAGTCGTTACAAGCGACTTTTTTTCCTTTGCGCCGGGAGTAAGACTGACCTTTTCTGATTCTTCACGCAAGGAAGATCACCGCTCTCAAAGCTATAAGGGGGGGGTCCTATGGAAGTCGAGTCGTCAAGGAGGGTTGATCGGTAAGTGTGACCGAGTCGGAAAGGCATTTGATGCCTTTCCATTCTTTGCTCCCATAGCTTGAGTCTTTCTCCTTCCTCGGTGCCTGTTTTGGAATCGATATACATGGCAGCTTCGCCTTCGCCTTCACTTTTCCAACTCTTACCCATCAACAACCCCCCATTCAACAGCGACCCGCCATCTCTCCCCGCCCACCTCAACATCCCAAACCGGCTCCCTAACACCAACCACCCTCCCCACCCCAACATCACCCTCTCCCTTCCCAATCCCACAAAGCACCCACCCCCTCGCCTCCTTACCCCACTCCCTCACCAATAGTATACCAAATCCTTCCACGCTCTTACTGACTCTAAATCTCGTATCCCACGCGCCACCATCTCTATGGCTCCGTTGGTTATGCGCCGTCTGTCCGGCTTCAACGATCCAATCGCGTACTGTAGCTGCCATTCCACCAGGGATGTATTTCTGTCCGCGGCGTTGTGGGGAGAAGAATGCGGGTAATGCTGCTGGTGGGGGGGTGGGTGAGCGGGGTGGGAGAATGAGTGGGGGGCGAGATGGGATGGTTGAGGTGTCGGGGTCGGTGGGGGGTTTGGAAGGGGGTAAGACGAAGCGGGGAGGATGTTGTACTGTAGTTGTATTGTGAGTTGGTGGGGCTGGGGTCGGATCGTTGTTTTCGTCTTCGATTGTGGGATGGAGGGGTGTTGTGGGTGGCGTGGGGGGCGATGGTGGGTCCGAGGATATAGTTATGGGTTCTGTTTCTGCGGGGTTAGGCCGACGGCGTTTCGATGATGGGTAGGCCGTTAGAGAATCATTGGGGGCTGTCTCTCCCGCATCTTCCTGGTCCGAGCTGGGTTCCTCAACATCCTCTTTGTTGTTCACCGGTAGTTGAGGGGGCCAGTGGGGCCGCCGTGAGAGGGGCGAAGACCAGTCTGTTGTGGGTGTGGCATCCTCTTTAGTCGTCTTTTGTGTGAAGATGGAATTGAAGCGTGGCGTCGGGGCGAATTGCTGGGAGGAGGATGGCTGGGCAGAAGGGTGCTGAAAGCGAAGGGATGAGGATGGTTTGGGCGCGGAGTTGTTTTGCTTGGATTTGAGGAAACGGTGCGGGGACGGCGTCTACTCTGCATTAGCATCATGTGGCTGCATAAAGAGAAGAGCATAGTGTACAATAGGAGGCGGTGCCATGACCGCTACGCCGATTTGTTTCACATCTTGGTCTTTGATATGTGGTGGGGGTGGGGGTGTGGAAGGTGTTGCATTGATGACGCTTTGATGCTAAATCTTGCCCTAAAAGTGTCCCCGGGCCGACCCTAGAAGGGCTCCCCTATGAACTGGAAGCACGTGATTTGGACCTAAAGCTAGCGAAGGGGGCTCTAAAAGAGCCCCCGAGGTCCCCTTGAAATCCAGCTTTAGGGTCCATCTAGCCTTTAACATAATAGGTGCTTCCAGTCGATAATGAACCCTTCCCTTTCTAGGTCGAATTATCATATCTAAGAGGTTTTTTTGATAAATCTTGAATTTGATTTAACCTCGTTTTCCATTTTCCATCCTCCTCCTAATCCTAAATCCGGCCTTATCCATTGGCGGTAACGCTCCAAACCCGTACTTCCCCATGTCGGGCTTTACAGTCTTGTGTGGAGCTAAGAGCTCGATGTCGAACGAAGAGCTGATCATTGCAAAGGTCAGCAGCATCCGTAGCTTCACCCAGTGTCGTCCGGGGCATTCGTGAACCCCACCGCCGAAGGGGATCCAGCTGTTGGCATACCCATTGAGCGAGAATTTCGGCTCGGGCGAGTCGGACATATCGCCATGTGGGCTGGTGGTGACAGAACTTGTGCTGACGGCTGATGATGAGGCAGGAAATGACTGCCGAGCGCTTGGGCTATTGTAGGTCAGGAATCTCTCAGCCCAGAAACTTTCCACAGGATGCTCCTCCATGGGCCCCAAGTTCCAATTGCGCTTGTCCATATGGGAAAAGGCGGTGGAGATGACTATTAATTTGTCTTTGGGGATTCGATAGTCCAGGACTTGCCCATCTGCGAAATCGGGCCTGCGAGTAACGCATACCGAAACGTATAAGCGGAGGGTCTCGGCGAAGGCGGACTGGAGAAAAGTTTGATTGCATAGCTTGGTCATGTCGAAGCCGGGGGCCGAAGTTGCATCGATAGTAATGCGGCTGGCCTGGACTTCGGAGGTGGCCCGGGTGAGAAGGTCGCGATCGCGCAGTATGTGCCAGGAAAGCCAGAAGGTGGCGGCTACAGTGCTGGGAATCATTCTGTAAGTAGCACATGTTAACAGTGTGTCCCACCCACATGCATAAGTTCACCTTACGACCAAGTGATGCCCAGATCTGAACTGGCGGCACCATCGTCACTGAGTCCTTGCGTTTTAGAGAAGAACTCCCATCTTTCTTGATATAATGCGTTGACTTCGGAGTCTTCTTTCTCGTGGATCCTACGCCACTGTTTAAGGGCTGAGAGGCAGTAATCCCGTGCTTCCCACGCTTTAGGCATCATCCAGCGGGGCCAGCCCACAGCTAATTTCCGCATCTTTCGGTGGAAGGTCCAAAAGCTTTCAGCAAAGTCTGGGAAGATTTCCAGAAATTTGGAACCGAACATCGCTGCGAAGGTAGATTCTGCGATGAGGGGCAGTAGAAAGCTGTAAAGATCATCCATTTCGACCCATTCCTCGTGCACTGGCACAGCGTCTATGCGTGTCTGGAGCGCGGCCTTGAAATTCTCTCCTGCTTTCATAAGATTGCAGCTTGTCAGGCCGTGTGTGATTGCCTTGTACATAGTGTGGTGACCACGGTTCTCTGGTCTTACTGAACTTTGAGGGTGCGGGTCGATAGTAATACCAGAATTGTCAGAGATCCAGTATTTCAAATCTTGCTTGGATGATCCGAACATACGGGAAAGGGCAATATGGATACCATCCACCTGGGTAAAACCCTTGGTGTCTTTGTAGAGAGCCCCAAGATACTCAGCTCCCGAGACAACGTAGATATCTTTGTGGAGACAACTGAGGCGGACGATTGCGGATGAGCCAAACTCTTTACTGTGAAAACGTTAATATATACTGTGGTTGATTACACTGGTCACACTGCTGTAGAAGGACTGGGGAAACTCACGTGATTGCAGAAGCCAGCCCGGCTGTGTCATATAGGAATAATACCAGATGACCAATGATCGGTATAGAGTACGAAGCCGTTGGCGGGAGCCCTCTCGCCCGGTCTTGGGAGGAATGTTTAGAAGCCAATGTCGCAAATGAATACTTGACCACTAGGAAACCTGCCAGTGCTAACACCAACGTAAGCTCTATTGCCCATCTTTCCGAGATAGCTGATTTGGCGAGTGTAATGTTTGCTGGCGAGTCACAACTGGACTCATTACATGGATTCACGCGAGTTAATGAATGCAATTCGTCCCTGCCAGTTACATTGCAAGCGTACACATCGAATATATCCATATTGACAAACAACACGACTATAAGGTGACGACGAAGTGGGGAGACCTGAGCTCAGACGAAAAGTTCATGTAACAAGCAAAAAGGGACAAGTGGCAGAACGTGATGAGAAAGAGGCCCTGACGCGATTATTGGATACAAATAGTGTTGGAACATGTTTCTTCAATTGCTCGTCTTGTATGAGAGCAGAGAGGCTTTTTTATAGACAAATATATGGTCTAAGCTGAACGAGCATACTGATTGTCATTGGCCCCATGTCGTCCGTCTTCCAATACAGATAATCGTTCTCCTGGAGATGCTCGTTTCCCACTACAGTAGACTTTGTGAACAGAACTCGCCGTCCAGCATGATGTACTCTGATTCGCAGCACACCATTCTTATCAGTTGATATCGAAGGTTATGCATGGGGAATCATACTAACGCTTTTTAGCGTAATGGGGAAGGGTTCCCGTAAGATGTCTATGGCCGGCCATTTTCGGTCGAGATTCAGACGACGGTAAGTGTGTGCAGTATTGCATCCTACAGGTTAGGGAGTCGCGAAAGGGTGCAACCATGATCATACTGATCTTCGCCGGGGTGTACTGCTCTCGGTCAAGGGTGTACCTCCTTCCACCCGCGCCAGTCTTATCAAGCGGCCAAGAAGCTAGGAACAGACTATCATCATTGCTACCAGACTTGAATATGCATGACGATGTTGTTGCAGTCCGGATCTCTGGCTGCTTTCTGCCAACGAAACGCATTGTTTGCGGTTTGACACTTGTTTGCAGTAGGCTCGATTCCTAATGGCGCTGGTACAATGAATAGCGGTTTGGTACTTTTCTGATAGCGCTATTAGCTCAGGTTATCAAAGTTCTTAACTAGGAATGACTATAATTCAAATCTCAGTATAGCGCTTTTTTGCCTACCAAAAAGTTCGTTAATCAGCTTACCGTCCGAGGCGGACACTTGTCAGTTATAGTCACGTTTATGGTTCAATACTTATAATATTAGTTTCGATCCCTAATGGCGCTGGTGAAATGGTGTAGCGGTTCGGTACTTTTCTCGTATATACAGTGATGTTTCTTTGTTGTCAATTCTCTCGCTTCCTACAAGGGTCCTGTGTGCAATGATCAAATTACGCCACAATTGCTCTGGTGATACACTGCGTCGCTGCTAGGCTTATGGAATCGTATGACCCGACCTTGATCGATTATGGCCGCTTCAATGCTCCTGGAGATGTCGTACAAGGCAAGTCGTCCCTCTGCATCGGGTCTTGTGATCCAAAGACGTGCGCTGTCAGTATATCAATGCATCAATCTGTCTCAACCGCTGGAGTGTACGTAACTTCCTTGTGATCCAAGAGTGGTGACCTGCAGGCGAGAAAGGAAACTTTCAAGGGGCTCCCACGGCCCATGACCTTATCATACTTCCGAGAGCACTTGAGTCTTCAGAGGAGTAGAAGACCTGGAGGTCCTTATCTCGCCTTGTCCAGCAAAAACCCTCCGGATAGGAAGCTTTCCCGAGAGAAGTTTGGCACTATGTGCGAAGCTTGCTAAGTCGGGCAAAGATAGGGCTATCTGAGCCAAAGAGCCCACAGCAAGGATCGATGCACTGCTCTCTCAAACCGATCACTGGGGAGGCCTCACCGGTTTGTTGGCATATTCGAAGGAAATGTGGTTATCGTATGTCGGTCATCTTATGAGCTTCCAATATCACTCTTACTGGTTTCAAGCTGAACAAAGCCTCTGTTGTTGTTGCTCGCAATCGGGTTATCGACGTTCCCTAGGCGAAAGTCCGCCGGCGTGCCCATTCGGTCTGACTTCTTTGGCGTAGCGAAGAAAGTAGGCGCATAGAGTTGAAGAAGATGCCTGGTCAGACTGAAGATGCATGGCTCGCAACAGCTGATTAGAGTATGAGCAATCTCTGCGGTAAACAGATCTTGAGCATTGGCGAAATTCCCTGAATCATTTAGCCCATATGCGTTTGTGGGATTGCGATACTACTTTGAACCCACAAGTCAAGTCCGTCCCCAATTTACTACCTATTCCGATGATTGATAGCAGGCGTCTTACAGCTATGGATGGTACACTTGTTCTCGTTAGCCCTTCGGAATAAGCGCTTTCCGTAGATCTTACCCAGCTCCTGAACAGAATACAACAATTAAGCCCACCCTGCTCGAAGTACTCAAACTCAATTTCCAGATCATTGGTATTGGTATTACCAGGAGTATAATATCAATCAGAAAATTGAGTATATTTGAGCCAAGGAAGGTTCGACTAGGATCAAGACAATGGCCCGGTGTTGCTGGATCCCAGGCTTTGTGAATGGGAGTGCAGGAAAAGATGGCAAGGAAGTTGGTAGCTATGCACGAGCCTATAATGAGTGACCCCACAGCCCAGAAAACCATGCGATATGTATGAACACTCCGGAAGATGCGAACATAGAAAAGGAGCACCGAGAGCCTGGCCACGGTAAATCCTGTGTTGAATAGAATTAGGTTCACGATGAGCAGCTTTGATAGTCGTGTGTGCGGTYCAGGGATCTGACTGATGTGTCTGCCTAGGCCTATGGAGACCCAGTAGAGCGAGACCCCACAGATTGACCAGACAAATGGCTGCAGTGGAAACAATCATAGTCAGTGAATGCAAGCGCTTGAAGGGGCTTACACTGACAAGAGCTACCAGTGAAAGCCAATCGTCCCACCAGAATCCAGTAGTGCGAGTTGCGTAGCGCCCACAAAACCTCAAAATCACCGCTATGGTAGCTAACACACCCCAGACGCATTGGAACCTGACGACCTCAGGTCCTCGATCTCCGGTGAAATCAGAGCCCATTATCGGATAATGGTGATGTCTCCTCAGATATCTCGAGTGGAAGTCCTACCAAGCTTGGCCGCTAGGGAAAATTGGCTGAGAAAATGAAAGTGGGGGGCCTTTGATTATTACCAAAAATACTATAAGCGTTTGCAGAATAATCCCACCCCGTCGGGATCACGAATGCTAAGGCCTGCCATTATTTCTGCTTCGCCTATTCAGCTTAGCAAAGTCGAGAGCGGTGTATCTGTGGTGCATAAAGGATTGAGGAAGAAAGATCCAGGATCTGCCAATGCACGGACATTAAGGGGCACAGTGTAGTGGCAATGCAGATGGTCTCGCCGTTGATGTACGTTGACGGAACACGCTGACATGCGCTTTGGTAGCGACAGCTGGTTTGAGCGCCAAATACAAGATTGACGTTATCATGCAAGGGGGCGGTCCCGTTGTCCCACCTCTTCGATTGCTGAGCCTGGTGGGTGCTTGCATGCTGCGCCGCTGTGGAAACAACGCATGCATTGCTCGTGCGGATACTTCCCGCGCGCAACCTGTGATGTCACCCATCAAAGTTTTCTCTGTATCTTGCAGATGACAAGTGTAATGCTCGACCATCAGTCATCTGTTTTCCAAGGGCGGTTACRGTAACCTCATGAGATGGCATGGAAACAGGAGATCAGGGATTGGCAAATCGTAGATTCGGATGGAACGTGGTCTGCAAATATGTCGCTCTGAGTAATGTAGGAATTTGTAGTTTTTCGATCCATGCACAACTTTAAGACACAGTAACCGCGTGTCCCATCCCGTAAGAAAGTAATAGCCAATTCGGATCAGAGTGAGTAGAAAATGTGCACCTCCGTTCAGCTTTGGATATGCGTGGCAACCATTCCTGCTGATGATCTGTCCATCTTTAGCCTACTCGAAAACAATTTCTTCCGAATCCAGTATACAGTCTTGGATTGGTACCCCACCTGCCCTATACGGGGAATCAGACGGGAAGGTTGGACGAGAGCAGACGTTTGGGACGAATGTTTGTGAACTGGACAACATAGTATTATGACGACTTCGAAAAATTCAATGAGACAAGAACAGTATTGAGGGTATCACAAAGGAACTCTTCCTCCTCACAACACGCTCTTCATAACACATCACTTCGACAGAGGCTAAGGTATTCAGACACCCAGGAAAAGACCACTTCATCAGAGTCCAGCCATAAGCCTCAATGCTTTGCTCTCATCGACCTGCCACCATGCCGACAGATGGCCTGTCTTCGACTTCGGCGGCTGAACCAAAAAGCAGTCACTCCAAGTCGTCGAATTGCCTCCTAAGAAGGGAGCATCCCAACCAGTCCCATTATGACTTTGGTTCCACGCCAAACTGGGCCATTGGCCATCGATCGCATTTATCGCACTATAGCGACCGTAACCCCAATTTTCTCCATCGATAGGATCGTCATCACTGTCGAAATAGGTGGCGTTGATAAGCGGGCCCATGGAATCAACGTAGGTGAATTTGGGAGGGTCAAGCTCATCGGAAATGTGTAAGGGGACCGCGATGATGGACAGGATGAGGACGAGGGCGAAAGCGAGCATCGACATGGTATAACTCACGCGGCGGAGGAAGGCCATCTGAATGGCTGGGAGTGGCTTAAGGAGTAGTCGAGGGGCAAAAGGCAAAAAGTACATTGGAATGGCCATGAATAGGGCTATGAAACCATATAAGATGCCAATCAATTTGAAGTCGAGTCTGATATCGTTAGCTTGAGGTATATCATAAATCTCACGGAAAATACAGGGGGCGGTTCTTACTCAAGGGTTAGAAGAGAATTGCCATGTGTGTTGGGGTCCGGATTACCAGTGTACCACCAGGCAGTGCGAGGGTACTCGTGGATAGTAGTGTCCCATGTCGAATTAGTAGAACAACCAAGCGTGGGCCAGTCCCCATTGAAACAGCCCCCATGATTATAGGAATTGGTACCCTGGAAATAAGGACAATTGCCGCCCTGAATACCGATCTTGCCATAATATTTGACGGTACTGCCAGGTCCAAAGGAGGCCAATACGAATGCAATCCAGATAAGCAGAAGGTCGTACGCAAGGATGACATTGAARATACGAGGCATGCCACGCCCTGCAAGATAGGTCTGCGCCGAGGCGAATAGGATCATGACACTAAGAGGGCCAGGATACGAGTTGGTGCTGACGCCAGTGGCTATCTGAATAGCCAGCGAAAAGATGGAGATTGAGCGAATCGTGGTCCAGCAAACGCCAAATATAGTTTTATACATGCTGAATTTTCCAACCCCGCCATCCGGCCTGTTGTCGTCTTCTGGATCAAATGACTGGCCCGCAGCAGCATACTCCGCCTTGGTAGCGCGTTGGGCGTCAATGGCAAGATTATTGCTTCTGTCATTTAGAYAGGCGCGTCGTTCTTCTTTTGTCATTTTATCCAAAAGCTGATTCTGCTTGACCAAGCCATCGAAAAATCCTCCATTCTTTTTGTCGTYAAAGATTCTAGGCTGTTCTATAGGCTCATGATCTGTGCTATCGACGTTAGGTTGCAACATCTCAATATCGTCGTTCGACGGGAGAAGCGTATGTTTGTGCATAGGACGCCATGACTTGGCAGAGGAGCGGAATCCCAAGTATCCTAGGCCTATCGAAAGCGCAACACTGATCAGAAGGTAGGGCCATGGAGTGGGGTAGTTGATCCAATAGCCAGAAAGGGTCGAAGTATGCGCACTATTCAATTCTCCGTGCAAGATGTTATGAGATGCATTTTGGCCATAATATGAGAAAGACGCATCCACGCTGATGTTGATTGAGATGTCACCCATGGAGGCTTCTTAATATAGCGCTTCAGCGTAACCTCAGTATCCAGCAAGCAGTTCAAGAATAAGGAAAGACAGGACTGAGGCATGCTAATATATCTCTTGGGGGCCATGGTAGAGAGGAAGAAGCAACTGGCTGCGAATGTCCAACGCTATTTTGAGCTGAGGTGAGGTCTCAAGCCACAACGGCTATGCATATTGAAGGGGATAGTCGTGGCTGAACGCCAGAATCTCGTTATTTCGCGCATGCCAGTCAAATCGGTAGAAATGCCCAGATGCATTCTGTGTGTGTCCTTGCGAGATCGATTGCTTCGCTAAAGTGAATCGAAGACATGTGTAGACACAACATAGCACGCATGCTTGATTAACTTGGATGAGGGCATTCTGCAGATAGATGCCCGGAGGCAAAGGGAGCGAGTTAGGGATGCTGAACACCGATGTCCAACGCCAAGGCCACTTGAGACCAATAAGTTATAGCGCGCTCGCTATGTTGACCCAATCACAAGCCTGGGTATGAAACATTCGGAAGAAGCCGCAATGCTATAAATGGGCATCAAAGCTACCTACCTTAGTAGCTTCGTCCAGTATGGTTGCCAAGGTCATGCAAATTTCCGATACGAACCAATATCTGGACTTGATACCTGAAAAGCCTCAAGGCATACCTTTGAAAAATCCACTGGCGGGAAGTAGAAGGGTTCACCTATCAACCGTATACACCCCTCAACCGTATAGCCCTATAAGGCTGATGCCTGAAGCCCCCTGAAGCGGGTCCCCTAAAAAACAAAATCTGGGCTAGGAAACCCGTGATTTTGGGGCTAATACTGTCGCCTAGGCGACCCAGCTTTAGGGCAGCTCTAGGGGGCCATACGGTTGAGGGGTGTATACGGTTGATAGGTGAACCCTTCTACACCTTGACATGGGCTTTCTTGCTGGCGGATGGATACATAGGGACTCCTCCCCATCTTTTACATCATGTGGCTGGCCATCGATCACAAGAGACCGGTGGTTGCTGGGCCACTCTAGACTCCAAATCATTGTCTTCAGCTATGTCTGGAGAAAATCCCAAAAATTAGTCCAGGAAACGCTGCGTTTGCACATTTTCCAATACGTTGCCTGGATATTACCACATCGGGCTTGAAATATGACTACTTTCAAACGTTYTCATGCCTATTCGAGACAGCATGTCATCGCAAATGGCGGATTATCCAGAGCTCTCCCACTAGCGTAGCATCTATGGTAGCAACTTTTTCACGAATGGTGTATTGTAGACGAAGGTGACGGAAAGTTATGTCAAACAAGACTTCGCATAAACAGCTTCAACCTCACTACCGTGTCACAAGAGCCTCGATCCATCACCAACCAACATGTGAACATCAACGCGTTCGAGTCTCTTGCTTGAGCAGAGTATGTAGGACCAATGGAATCCAATATCGAAAGAAAAACTACAAACCGTTGCAAATCCCTCAGTGTGCTCCGTCCACTAAGAGACCTCTCTTCGAGTGTTGAGATGTCTAGAAAGGCTGCCATTGCCGAGTTGCATTAGACGAGTACTGATGTACCGATACAGCGGTAAATTGCGGTGGAGATCGAAAGAATTGGGATGCAACGCAAGCAACTTCCTTCGTCCTAGGATTCTGTTCATGGAGCCCCGCAAAAGACGATCTTTGCTTTGCTTCTGTTTGATTTGACATAGGAGAAGAATTTTTGAGTCTCAAGATCCCAGGCCGCCATTACATGAACATCAGTATTCTGTTGAGACCGGTAACCAGTCGAATTTTTCATCGTAGGTTGTGTTATCGTCGCAGTGAAGGAGAAAGCAAGTGTGGTAATGGCCCCGCTTACAATTGCTACGTTTTGCAGCTGTCGTCGGGCTTGAATAACCCAATTGGCCTCTATGATTGGTTGATATAGGCTTGACACGCCTGCTATACAACACCTTCTGCCCTGCAAAGCCTTGTTAGGCTAATATTCACACAAAACCTCCTCACGCTAGGAATTATGTTCCAACCTCCTCTTCTGCTTCTTGTAAGAGCACAAAACGACATTGACGGCGGCAACCGCAAGCCAGTGTATTATCCCGGTGCATTATTGTT
Source organism: Cladonia macilenta KoLRI003786 (assembly GCA_000444155.1). Classification (NCBI taxonomy): domain Eukaryota; kingdom Fungi; phylum Ascomycota; class Lecanoromycetes; order Lecanorales; family Cladoniaceae; genus Cladonia; species Cladonia macilenta. Next base: position 2,001,411 of record KE598558.1, read on the forward strand.
GGAGACCATGTCAGAACAATATCAGTATGATCATATCAATCAGACTCGAGTACCGGCCCTAGACATCGCCACCTACATATGTTTGCCGGCGGCCTTCATAGCAGTCATATTCAGGATCATCTCGAGACGCATATCTAATGTGCCCCTCAAAGCTGATGACTGGTGGATATTTGTCGGATTAGTGAGTGTCTAACACCTCCACAACTCTGTGGGCGAGTGTTGACAAGTCGGCGACGACGTAGCTTTTCACGACCGCGTCAGTTGGGTTGGATATCGTTCTCACCGGCTTGGGTCTTGGCCGTCACGCTGTGCTCTTGGAACATCCAGTCTTCTTTGCAAAGGTAAGAAGAAGCCAGCGCTCCAATTCACTGTGGCCGCGAACCACCAGCTAATAGTCCTAGCTTGTTCTAGCAAAGGCGAGTTTGTATAACCCTGCCATATTCGCGATCAAGATATCGATCCTGCTGCTATACCGACGTATATTCGTCACAAATGGCATCAACAAATCATTCGATATCAGTCTCTGGTGTACTGGGGCCTTTGTGTTTATGTACTGCTCTGTGCAGGCAATCCTGACGGTCTTCCACTGTGAACCAGTGAATATGTTGTGGGACCCTGCGGTTGAGGGCACATGCATCAATTACGACGACGTGTTAATCACAATGGCCTCGCTTAACATTGGGACAGATGTCTTGATATTATGTCTGCCATTGCCTCAACTATGGAGGTTGCGAATGCCAGCAAGCACAAAGCGCCACTTGGTGGGCATCTTCCTGTTGGGTGGATTGTAAGGACGAACGACCTTGGCATTTTGTGATAAGCTGATCATGTTCAGTGTGTGTATCGCAAGCATCATCCGTGCTGCCTACGTCGGCCAAATCTCGCTCACTGATCCATCTTGGGACGACGCCCTTGGGGCCGTGTGGACCGTTGTAGAGCTATCCCTCGGAGTCGTCAGCGCATGTCTGCCCACACTTCGACCCCTCGTTGTTCGAACCTTCAAGAGTCGGACTGCAACATATGGAATGTCTCGGGAAAGCAGGCTGGAGAACCAAGATGGAAGTAGGATGCTCCATCGCGTTGATAGCGCCACTAAGGGAAGTCCTCAGGGTAATGGGATCGTCGGTGACTCTCGGCTGCTTGACGCATACGCGAGTATGCCCAGTGATGAGAGGCTTATCTTAGAGCAGGGTCACCTTGCAAACGACGAAAAAGGCATCCGCGGATCCAGAAGCGTGGGGGAGACAATAGCATGTTAGTAGGCAGATGTTGGAGCTAAAGCGAGTATGTCCTGGAGCGTGCGGAAGCTGTTGTACAAAGGTCTACAAGCATGTAATCCTCTCAACGAGGGGAGCCCACATAATTTTGCGATACGTTGAGAAAGTATCAGATTAAGTATTTGAGCCAAAAAGCATAATCCACAAGGCTTGCTCTTCTTGGCCCATAATATTTCTCACATGTTACCAATAAAGAGCTCCACAAGTCCGACTTTTTCGCATATGCTGTACTGAAATCTTGCCCTTCGCCATATTCTGTAAGTGATATCTTGTTCATTATATAATTCCTTCTAAGGCCTTAATATCTGAAAAGGAGCTTTTCCGGACAACCAATCCAGCTGCAATAATAATCGCAGACACTTTTCGAGTTCTACTATGGCCGAACATGCTGTAGACAGCCAATCTTTAGTGACGGAAAACCAACTCCTCCAGCAGCGAATATCCGATCATTTAGGGGAAATAGCCACAGCAATGCATCGTATGGCTGATGCTATGGAGGAACCCATGATTGTCGACGGAATAACGCATCCCCAGATTCGCGAACCGCCTCCTTCATACGCCATGTCGACCCATTTTGTCAGTGACCCTACACGCCCTTGGCCGCAAAGTCCAGTTCATGATCGCATCGATGCCCATGAGAGAGATAAACGGACGTTGGAGATTGCTTTCGGCATAGCGATAGCAGGGATTGCTATCTACTTCATATGCAGCACGGATGAACCAATACCTTTGCCCTTACTGCTTGGGATGTTGCTGGCTCTCGCAGTAGGCTATACCATCAGCAGGAGGAATTGATCGTCGCCGACCTGAATGGCTCAGGTCAACGGGTGGGAGCAGGCAATAGTGAGCTCATTGTATACATACCTTATCGATGCTCGAGTGATGCAGGAATTGAGAAAGTTCGCTTATCTCAACGTATACGCGGGCTCGTTGTGCACATATTCCACTTTGTCAAGGACCTGCGCAATGAAACCTTTGGAGAACCTGATCATTTGCTCGTAGGCGATCGCAAACCCGTCCCTAGCTCCGTAGTACGGGTCCCCAACCTGCTCGCCCCTCTTCCCCCCAAAGTCTCCAAAGAGCATCACTTTTCCCATTTCTGGATCTGTTGTACCTGTACTCTTTGCAATCCGACTCTTCAGACGCTGCAAATCATACAGATTGTCTTTGTCCATAGCGAGTATGTAATTAAATGCAGAGAAGTCTGAGGCTTGTATTTTGCGCGCCGCATGATCGAAATCCGTAATGCCATTATCCTCAAGAGTACTCATAGTCCTAAGATCTGGTGGATCTCCTTCATGGTATGCTCCCGTACCGGCTGAGTCTATCTTGACCATGCGTGAATCTGAGCTCGTAAGTGACCGAAACACGGCCTCAGCCATGGGTGAGCGGCAGATGTTGCCCAGGCAAACGAAAAGAACTGAGATGGGTGGTGTAGTGTTGGTGGTGGCAGTCCCATTCGAAGCCTCCGCACCACGTTGCAAGGGCAGCTTCGCCACATGCTTTGAGTCGGCCATGCGAGCGAGCAATGAGGCTACGCTTATGTCATCTCTTCTGAGTCGCACTCGGTCGTGGACTATTTCTGAATGTGTGGAGAGTGATAGGTATGTGCGTCGTGTCGCTGTGGCTTTGACTTCGCTGCTAGAAAGATCGTCGCAGGGATTGTTTATTTACAGACGAACCCCGTGGTGCAACCATCAGCCCCGGGAAGCGTTCAAGCGTTAGCTCATACGCAYAAGGCTTCACCTCTACCCCTTCTCTACTTCTGATCGCTGCGACGGCCAGGTGAAACCTGAAGATTGATACCAGTAAGAGGTGGCAGCCATCGCGTGTTTGAATGTAAGTTGTCCCCTTTATCTATTGTCAGTTCTGGCTAACAGCTCTCCAGTGCCTTGTGACTTAATCTGAACGCTTCCCCACAAAGCTACATACCCTTCACGTTGTCAACGCTTCCGGCCGTTATCTACATTCCTCGCCTATTGTCCCTGCAGAAGCGCCCATCATGTCATACAACCGTCTAGGTTAGACTCCACTCATTCGTACATCGAAGCCCACCACAGTATTAGCTATTACAACCCGCCAACACTTATGGGAAGCACAAAATGCTAATGCTATGAGCTATTGACAGACCCTCTCGGGCAGCATCCGGACGAAGAAATAGGCTACGACTCTCCACACATGGGGCCACAACGCGCTGGCCGTTCACCTTCGCCAGGCCATCCCCTTCAGGGCTATCAATTACAAGATGACCCTTACAGACCCCAAAATGCGCCGTTGCAAATACCCATGGGACCCATGGGACCCGCAGGATCGGGTGATAGATTGGCGCCGCAACCTACATACTCAGTCGAGAATATCGATAGCTCCTACAACCACAACGAGCAGTACGAACAACATCACCCGGTCTCCACGCATGATTATGCATATGGCAGCAACGACTATGCCATTTCTCCCGAAGACCACCATGACCAGTACTTCAATCAGCCCTACGAACCAAATCCACAGGATCAGGACGGGCTCTCACATTATCCCTCCCATGGGAATCAGCAGTACTATGATGACAACGACCACCAGCCCATCTTACAGCCAGACAACCCTTACGGCCCAAATCCACACACCATGGGACCTGACATGGAGGCCGGCTATGACGGGGGCTCAATAGGTACAGCGCCGACTCCAGCCCCAATCAGGAGATGGAAGACAGTCAAGGAGGTTCAGCTATTCAATGGGAACCTTGTGCTTGATTGCCCGATACCCCCAAAACTGTTGAACCAGGTTCCTCATGCCGCGCCGCCTGAAAGAGATGAATTTACTCATATGCGCTACTCAGCGGCGACCTGCGATCCTGCGGACTTCTATGACAATAGGTTCACCTTGCGACAAAGACTGTTTGCAAAGCCCAGACATACAGAGCTCTTCATTGTGGTAACGATGTACAACGAAGATGATTTCCTGTTCGCAAGAACGATGATCGGTGTATTTAAGAATATCGAGCATATGTGCTCACGGACCAATAGCAAGACATGGGGTCGAGAAGCCTGGAAGAAAATCGTGGTCTGCATAGTTAGTGATGGACGTGCGAAAATTAGCCCGCGAACAAGAGCTGTCGTTGCCGGCCTTGGTCTTTATCAAGACGGCATCGCGAAACAGCAGGTCAATGGCAAAGACGTAACAGCTCACATTTACGAGTACACTACGCAAGTCGGGATGGAACTGAAGGGAAAGGTCGTAAAATTGGTGCCGAAAGGTGCTACTCCAGTTCAGATGGTGTTCTGCTTGAAAGAAAAGAACCAAAAGAAGATTAACTCGCATAGATGGTTCTTCCAGGCATTTGGCCGGGTCTTGGATCCCAATATTTGTGTACTTATCGATGCCGGCACCAAACCTGGAAAGGACTCGATCTATCATCTATGGAAAGCATTCGATCTTGAGCCAATGTGCGCTGGCGCTTGCGGCGAGATTAAGGTCATGTTGAGTGGCGGGAAGAAGCTTCTCAACCCTTTGGTTGCAACTCAAAACTTCGAATATAAGATGAGCAACATCCTTGACAAGCCGTTAGAGTCAGCTTTTGGGTTCATCTCTGTGCTACCGGGGGCCTTCTCTGCGTATCGCTATATTGCATTACAGAATGACAAGACTGGTCAAGGGCCTTTGGAGAAATATTTCAAGGGCGAGAAAATGCACGGTGCAGATGCTGGCATTTTCACGGCTAACATGTACCTCGCTGAAGACCGAATCTTATGCTTTGAGCTTGTTGCAAAACGGAATTGCCGGTGGATCCTGCAGTATGTCAAATCATCGACCGGCGAGACCGACGTTCCAGACACCATGGCAGAATTTATCATGCAGCGGAGGCGATGGTTAAATGGTAGCTTTTTCGCTGCTATCTACGCTCTCGTGCATTTCTATCAGATCCAACGCACTGATCATAGTTTCATGAGAAAGCTCATGTTTTTGATTGAATTCACCTATCAGTCTATCAACATGATTTTCGCTTGGTTCGCAATCGTAAGTTTCCCCAACTATGACCATCAGCCATATTCCGTTGACCAAACGCAATAGGGTAATTTCTTCTTGGTCTTTCACATCTTAACGAATTCACTTGGTGACAAAGAACTTCTCTCAACAGTCGGGAACATTCTGGCTGTTGTCTTTGAATGGTTTTATCTGGCTACACTTCTATCCTGTTTTGTCCTGGCGCTGGGCAATCGCCCGCAAGGCTCCAATAAACTCTACATGGCAATGGTATATTTTTGGGTCGGAATCATGCTCTATCTCATCTTCGCTTCTGTCTTCATCACTGTCAGATCCATCCAAATCGAGACAGCCGAACATGCATTTAAGCTCTCTGACATCTACTCGAATCAACTCTTCTTTACACTCATCGTGTCTCTCCTCTCGACATATGTTCTCTGGGTCGTCATATCCATCCTTTTCTTCGACCCCTGGCATATCCTGACCTGCGTAAGTGATCCTCTGTTCTCCGCTCGCATGCTCGAACTTACTCACCTTTTGGCGACAGTTCATCCAATACCTCTTGCTCACTCCAACATACATCAATATTCTCAATGTCTACGCCTTCTGCAACACCCATGATGTTACCTGGGGTACGAAAGGCGATGACAAGGCCGAAAAGCTCGGCTCCGCTACCGTGAAACCTGGCGGTAAAGTCGACGTCAACATTCCTCAAGATGATGCCGACCTCAACACCCAATACGAGTCAGAACTGCGCCTGTTCATGAATAAGCCTGTCAAGGAGACGAAGGCTGTTTCTGCGTCTGAGAAACAAGAAGACTACTACAAAGGTTTCCGAAGCGCCGTCGTGCTGGTGTGGATGTTTTGCAATTTTGCGCTTGCAGCTGTCGTTTTGAGTGCGGGCGGATTGGAAAACGTCCAAATTGGAAAGGATAAGACGGATGGAACGCAGAGGAGTACTATCTACATGGGTGTTGTGCTCTGGAGTGTGGCGGGGCTTTCGTTATTCAGATTCTGTGGTGCGGTATGGTTCTTGATTGTAAGATTGGTGAGTATTGCCTTCTACCTTGGTCACTTCGTAACCCAAACACGCTAACTCATCCTTTCTAGTTCCGCGGCGTCTGATCATATACCAACCCCGCAACCAAAGCGTATACATGAAGGGTCTGGATGGCTCCCCATTTTCGTCATGATTCTTTTTGATATCGAAGTATCCATTATGTGCACAAAGCGTGGCGTTGGAAAAGGGAGATACCACAATGTGTATCAAGTTTCGGGAAGTAGTAGGATATATTTGTTCGAATTAAAGTTTGCTAACAGGTCCCTTGTGATGGCATTCCTTGAGCATTATCACCCTCTTCTTGTGAATGTGACTCTAACATGGTGTATCCTCCACGTCTTGATGTTCGTTCCTCGAGTATATCTTGCCAGTGAAAGCTCCAGTGGCATAGCATGCCGGCTGAAAACCCAATTGCATCATTCCTGAATGCCAAGATGCCAGCAACAGTCGTGAACATCACAGCCCATCGCCTCTTTCTCTCTCGTTCCGTCAGACCACTGATTATCTTGTCCTCATCTTCATCACGCGTATCCTGCTCGACCGAGCTGGCTCTATCAAGAGGGTTCAGATTCCTCACGCCAGCCGTATTTAGGCTTTCCCCAACCTTTACTAACTCCAACCCAGCCGCAATGACTAGTATGCATAGCAGCACGCTCGGAAACTTGATGAAAATATGTAATGCAATCTCACTGGCGAACAACCCGAAGGCCAACTTTACTAGGCCAAGGAGAATTATGCTTGCGCCGGAGCGCGCACCAAAACGATACTGCGCAGCCAATCCGCCACTTCCATGACAAACGGGCATAGCGCCAAACCAGCATCCCACGAGATTGATCCCCATGACACTCAACCCTAGAGCCGTTGTTGACGGCGCTTTTACCTCAGGCAGCAAATCTTGCGCCAAAAAAGCAACAGCAATCACAGAATTCAGCGTCGTGAGTGGCAGTTGTCCTATTCCTGCTTCCAATACACCCTTCTGAAAGCTATACCATGATGGCACGAAAGCTTGCGGGTGCCAGAATTTGAAATGGGGTATTGAGTTACCCTCAGCGCTAGGGCCATCAGAAATCAGATCTGTAAAGCCTACGAAGATTATACCGAGAAGAAGTATTATGAGTGCATAGGGTATGCGCTGGAACGTGGAACTAGCAAGAAGTGCGAGAAAGCAAAGTACGAACACTGCCGCGTTGAGGAGAGACGCCGAGGAGCTCGAAATAGAAGAAGGATACAGATTGCCCGCTGACAGGATCAGGGACAATCCCGTTCCGAGCTGTATCCCCTTGACAACCGGAATCGGGATTCGGTTTGTAAACCAACGCACCAAACCCGTCAGACTCAGCACCCCAATCGCCCCCGCAACGAAAATACCCGCACTAGCTATCTCCTCTTTGGAAAAGTTTTGGGCTAAGGCGACAGCGGCGATTGCTTTCATGGGCTGAACGGGCAGGGGAATGCCGAAGAGGACGCCAGTGTAGATATTTGCGAGACCGGAGAATACGAGGGTTGAGGAAACAGAGATGCTATTGTTGAGGCTCAGCGCGATGAGGATGGGGAGGAGAGTCCCAAGATCACCTAGGGAGCCGGAGATTTCAGAGAGTGGAGAGCGCAGGAGGGTGGAGAAATTGTGGTGGTGGGTTCGAAGGAGGGAGCGGGTGAGGGACTTGAGGTGGGTATCTAGGGCGGCGAAAGGATGGGTGTACCAGCATGGTGGGGTATTTGAGCGGTGCTCCATGCTGTAGGAATAAGTTGAAGGGAGCTCACGATCTACATTTTGCTGAAGCTTAAGGAAAGGTAGCCCCGTGAACAACCCCACCATGATTTGAATACAGTCGCTTGTCGCGCTTTGCGCGGCTAAAGGGAACTCCGCTAGCGTAAAAATATCCATGATTGAGATATCTCTGTTGGGCATTGGAGATTGATCACAGCTATCTTATAGCCATGAGTCTTCCATTATCGCGGCGGCGGCTGGTTATATCAGGTTCGTACTCTTCTTATCACTCACGCCACTTCTGAAGCTTTACTGACTAGTCGACCATTTAGCCAGCTCCTTCATACCCCAATCCTCATGCCAATCCTACACTCTCCCTCCCCTAACAACGTGCTCCCACACCTACCCCTCCATTCAATACCGATCTCTCTCTCTCAACCCTTTCAAACGCAAGAAGCCCAAAGTACAACTCGACGCCGAAAATATCCAAAAATTAGGAAGCAAGGCCAAAGCCAAAGCTCGATCAGAACGACCTAAGAATGGTGCATCACCGAAACCTGGCGACCTAGCGCCTACCTCTATATTTGAACAGGAGCGACCCGGCGAATCCACCCGCGAGGGCGGTCTCAGCCGTCCTCGCGTGGGCCCTGTACCATTCAGCACCGTTAAAGGCCGCGACCCGAAAATCATGGCTGCTGCACTAAATCCTCGACCGCAGGCCCGCCAGCGCTGGCTGAGAAAGATGGTGATACGCAACGTTCGTGGCAGGGGACGATTAAATAAGACCGAGAAGATTCTCTGCACGGAGCGCTCTCATCTTGCTAAATCTCCGTTAATAAAGACTAGTGTTAAGAAGTTGTATCCACTTGCACGGCAGATCGCGGGAAAGCCGCTTACGGAGGCTATGGTACAGATGCGATTCAGCAAGAAGAAGGCAGCGAGAGACGTGCTGAGGCATTTGGAGATTGCGCGGGATGAGGCTGTTGTAGCTAAAGGGATGGGGTTGGGGGCTGTAGGTGAGGAAAAAGCAGAGGACAAGGAAAAGGCGGTCGTGATTGAGGATAAGAGGGGTAAGAAGCGGACGGTGAAGGATTTAAGTCAGATGTATATTGATGAAGCGTGGGTTGGGCGGGGAAAGTATGAGAAGGATGTGGATCACAGGGCTAGGGGGGCGGGTTATGTCTTGAATTTGCCATACACTAGTGAGTGAATGCGGTCTCCTTTGAATCCTTCTCAGCTATGCTGACATGAGACAGGCATCTCTGTTGTACTGAAAGAAGAGGCGACGAGGTTGAGATTGCAGGAGGAGAGGGAGTTGAAGAGGCAGAGGAAGAAGGTATGGGTGCCATTGCCCGATAGGCCTGTTACGGCGCAGAGGCAATATCCACTTTGGTAGGTAAATTAATTGTATATATATGCATCCCGGCCATATACGTCCCGAAGCTGTAGGTAGGCCGCCTTTAACTTTGGCAAGCGTCGATCTTGTCAAGCTGCACCCTGCAGGGTGAGCCATCAGATGTTTGTTCACTTACTTTAGGCAAAGCCCCCCCCAGCAATGACCGACAGTCAGAACATCTTCTCTTCGATGCCGAGGTCCTTGAAACGATTGTATCTTACTATGCTCGTCATCAACGCAGCAGCTGGCAGGGAGCAGAACTATAAAGAAGTTTGTCTTGGCAACGCTGGTTTTATGGCACGCTAGTGTGCAGATCATTATGGACATGGAATTAACTCTTCCATTGCTATGAAATGCTGATGCTAAGGTCTGTTACTATGAGTATGCAGATGAAATTCATGCATTAGGGTCCCTTGCTCCGTGGACATCACCGTGCTGCTCCGTAGGTATTAGGGTATCTTTGCGCAGAAAAAGCTAAGATGGTCTAAAGACCCAATGCTGCCGCTCCATGCGGGTGTTGTGAAACAGATCGCTCGCTCGCTATGCATGATCATATACCAAATATACAACAAGACACAACCCTGTTGTGGTCGAGCGTTATGTGCAAATGCAGTCTCAATGCTTGATGACGCTGGAGAAACGCCTGCTCACACAAATGCACCATGTCATCCCAACGCATCGCAATTTCCAGAACGCACAAATCAATTCTCAGTCTCTTCAATCTTGACGTGAGCCACCTTGGGTCTAATGCCCTGCACCAGACGGCGACGCTTGTTGGGTAATTCGGACACGGGATTAAGGCGGGTGGGAGAAGAAGATTGCCGCTTGCGATGTGACGACAACGAAAGCGGTACCTTATCCACCGTTTGAATGATAGTTGGGGTAGCTGTCTCGTCATTGGACTCGGGAGTCACTATCCGAGACGCGCTGTTGGCAACGAGACTTTTTCCTTTGGTCTTGACGTGGGGGACGAGTGCCCTGTTCTTGCGCTTGGCCAAAGGCTTATCCGCGTCTCCCTTGGGGAATATAGGTAGGAACTCGATAGCAGGCATTTCCTTGGCCTTGTTGTTCCTCTCAACGAAGGCTGTAGTCTGGAACTCAGCTTCGATGACACGTAACACGACGTCAAGATCCGCATATGACTTGTTGAACCCCAGGTAAGGCTCTAGAAATCGTTCCCAGACAGGTGAGGCAGGTGGTTCAGCTCCTGGAGTCACGGCAGCTGCATTCTCCTTATCAAGACGGATCTGTTCTGTTTTGTGGAGAGCGATGTTCCACCCAGCGATCTCTTTGATATCCTTGAATCTTTCTATCTGGTGTCGGACAAGTTCGAGCTTCTTCAGATGCCATATACCTTCTTGCTGAAGGTTGTAACGGCGTTGCTGGTAGTGCTTACGGCACCAGACGAGCCACAGATCATCAGCAAGGAGCTGAGTACATCGCTTGTTCCTGCCAAAGTATTGGGAGACGACTTTTCGATGGTCGCCAGATTCAAGATAGCACCCGTCACCGTCGTTGGCTTGACATATAGTGTCGATCATACGCTGGACGTCGTTCTCACTATGAGCTCCCTCCACCTCACAGTCTGTGTCGCCACCCTTCGAGATCTCTAAGTGCTTGCGCTCCTCGTTGCTGGAACCCCGGGGTGTATTGATTGCTGTCACGCGTTAGCTTTGCATGGAATAATACGGAGGAGGCTTTTGTTACTGTCAAGATCGATGTCCTTGATGTTGTGCTCATGAACATCGGCGTCGTGCAAGAATTTGGGGAGCTTCTCGCGAATAGCAAGTATGCAATCTGTATCTTTCATAACATCGTCAATAGAGATAACTTTGTCGATATTGATGGGGATCTTACTATTGTTCATATTCATACTGCCGATGCCCTGGATATCCTCGTTGGCAAGGGAAGTGTTGTCTGCATGAAGAAGCGAAACACCCATCGTACAGAACACAGGAGAACGAAAAAACTCTGAATGACAAAGCTCCATAACAGATGGAAAGGGTTGCTTTGAGAGATCTGGCAGACAGAACGGATGTCGAAATGTTTAGTGTTGAGGTGTCGAGCGAATGTGGAAGATGGGATTTTCAGTTCGGATGGAGGGAATAGTCAGTCATCTTAAGGGACTGCCGCCGTTGTGTTATGAACTAGGCGATGGAGATGACGAACGTGTCACCAGCAATTTTAGATAGTACTGACCCCGGTTTCCCCAGTGTCATGTGAAGACAGGTGACCAACCCAAAATAGATGTTTACAACCCACATATTGTTAATGTCACTCCGCTCCCGTTTCCGTCGCCTCTCAACGAGATATGACCGCCCACAATAGAAGACGCTCTTTTTGCATCTTGAAACCCGATCAAACCTGATTCTGAAAAACCCAGCGTTGGCCATCAACTTGCGATACCTCGAATAATTGATCTGAGAGCTTTCCTGGCGTCTTGCTGAGAGAGGCGTATGGCTGTCTCCGAGGCAGCCGCGGCGATAACGGAGAGGTGGCAATACCATCGTACGTAACAGTGCAGCAGGCCGGTGAATGGGAAGTGATGCAAAAATAGATAGCAAAAATAGTATCATTCATCAGGGAAGAACAATAGCCGTCGGCTCAGATCTCTTAATCCGGCGGGGGAAAGCGATGAGATGAGACATGAGGTTACAGCCAGGTGATCTTTGTTCGGATATGCGGTTCCATTGACCGAGGGTGAAGGATCAGAGTTTCATTCACTCAGTTAGGAAGACCCCTCAATATCGAGGATGGAAATTGGAAAGTTATGACAACCAAGACTAACACAACCTCAAAACAAAAGGTATGCTATGGTCAGAAGATGAGTCTCTCTTTTATTTGCAACTGAAGAGTCTAATTCATTCGCCGAGGCTTCAACTTGTGCATTGCTACCTAGCGTTGCGCTGCCTAGACTCCGGCATGACAAGTTCGAGTACAAAGTAAAATGACATTATTGTGATTGCAGCTGGCCTTACTAATGGTTCTATAAGGACGAAGGGTCATATAAAGATGGAAGCTGCAATTCAGAAGGTAAATTAAACAAAGTCGTAAAAAGATGCTAGTTCTATGCCAAATACGGTTAGCCGGCGGGAACGCTGCAGCTAAGGTTTAACAGTCACAATGCGTAAGCCATCTGTACTCTCAGCCTTCAAACCTTCGTGTTGCCATAGCATATATATCACTCTCTTTTTGTTATACAAACCAGTTTTATTTAGGAAACCATCATTTAGTGTGACAACGACCTCCTGGTGGGCCTTGTGATTGTAGTTCTTGCATAGCATCGCTTTGCTTTCGTACAAACATTAGCGATGTGCTATTTTGAGGTGTCTTAAAGTAATTGCTAACCACACTCCATCGTCTTGAGAGGATGCAGCTCCTTAGGACACTGGACTCAAGCTAAATGTTCTTGAAGACTGAAAATCACGTGGTTGTCCCGTCTCACTATATCAACGGCTGCCCAGCAGAGACAAAAGACATAGTCCACTCCTACCACAGACAAATTGGAGGATATCAGTCTCTTGGCCGGAATTAGATATATAACGAGCAATATGGGTAAGAAATATGTTCCACTGGTCGACTGGAAACCGTCGACACCGAACCCTAGCTCATTTCAGTTACCTCCACGCGAAAAGAAGGCCATCAAGATCACGAAGCCTTCGGGGGCAGAAATTCTCAGTTTACATCGACCTGGGGACAAGGGCTCGAACACACCGATACCTGCAAGCCATAGCTCTGATAAACCTACTTTTAACAGCATTGAAAGTACAAAGCCTCTGACAACATCGCACACGCGAWTGGATGACGTCGAGGGATATTCCAAGGCTGCATCGTCCCGTTCCCCGGGTAGAATGAGCTCGGTCATTTTACAAAAGCCAGCAAAGTCACAGTCAAAATTAGGAGCGGAGATTTCTTCCTCCAGAGCTAAAGATGCACCGCAGATCGACCGTGTGGACCAGGAATTGTCATCGAGTTCGCAGCCTGAAATGACAGAGCAAATAGTCAAGCAGCAGTGGAGGCCAGATATCTTCGTTCATGCTTTTGTGCCAAGATCGCTGACAGCTATCAACGAGTCCCCTGCATATCTTGACAAGACTATAGCTGGCAAGGGGGTTGACTTTGAAGCCTACATCTCCACCTTTGCCGCCGCCCGATTCTTGCCCGCCTCCGTCGAGCCATCATCGTGGCAGTCCAGTCAAACCCGGCTTGTCGACCGACTTGACCATTTATCATCCGTGAATTATGGCCGATACTTTAGAGATTGCCTGCTTCTTGATCTAGAAGCACAGGTGCCAGAGCTTAGGTCTTATGATCTCTTCAAGGTTATGCTGGAGACCCTCCTTATGGGCCAAAGATACCGGCTGAAGGTCCCAGGTCTCAGAGAAGGAACACCATCAGTCAATTTTGGGGATTTCATTCTGCTTCGCCAGCTGATACTTGATCCAGTGACTCAATTACCCCAGGGTATGGACGCGTGGCTTGCACCTGGAGGTGGTCGTAGCAGGGGAGAACCTGCTCCTGGCTTTACAAAGGTCCAGATACGTGCTCTCGTTACGGCTGTAGACAAAACCAATGAATCACTAATAATTGACGTGAATGGCCGCATAGTTCCTGGAATGCCAATATGCAATGTAAGTTTCATTGCCCAGCCTTCGTTGGTCGACAGTCTGCATCGGGCTGTAGAGGATGTATCCCAGGAGCTGTCAGAACAGTTTGCTACGGCCACGGTCACACCACTAGAATTCTCCAGAGATCTCTCAATCAATAGTGCCCACGATAATTGGCTTCGCTACATGCTTTTCCCGCTAGAGGCAAATGGCCTTCAGCAGACAACACTTCCGTCGGCAACATTTTCGCAGACCTGGTTCGATAGAGCACTGAATTACGAACAAAAAGTATGACTCTCTCCTTTCGTCGTTCAAGCACTAGCTGATTGGTGAAATAGAAAGCAGTTGATGCAATTCAATCCTGCAATTATGGGCAGCTTCCCTACCTGATAAATGGGCCCCCAGGAACGGGTAAGACCAAGACCATATGTGAAGTGGTGATGCAATTGAGTCACGACCTGGCTTTCAAAGGGAGTATATTACTTTGTGCACCATCAAATTCAGCTGCTGATACACTAGCTCTCCGTTTACGAGCTCATCTTGACCCAAGAAAGATGCTTCGACTGAACTCCTTCTCGAGAACTTTTGCCGAGGTTCCCCAAGAGCTATTACCATATTGCTATGTGATGGATGATCGGTTCAACGTGCCACCCTTCGGAGAGCTAATGTTGCTAAAGGTCGTTATTACCACATGCAAAGACGCTGACATGCTAGTCCAAGCAAAAGTCAGCAATCGTGATCTCATAGTGTTGCAAAAGAACATGTCCATGACCATTCATCCCGAGCATCGTGCAGACATCATCAAAACAGCCTCTCCACTACATTGGGCTGCTCTAGTAGTCGATGAAGCAGCTCAAGCAACGGAACCTGAAACACTCATACCATTAAGCGTGGTAGCTCCTCACACCATTTACCCGTGTACACAGGCCCCGGTTTTCGTGATGGCTGGGGACCAACATCAACTCAACCCTCGCACTTATCATAAACATACTACACTGCGGATTTCACTCTTCGAGCGTCTTTCGAGCTGTTCAGTTTATGCTTCGCATCCTTTAGCGCGCAAAAGCCTGCATCGAGCCTCCCAAAGGTCGCCAATGTTGCGCCCACCGTTCGTTCACCTGATCCGGAACTATCGCTCTCATCCTGCTATCTTGACCGTCCCATCATCGCTCTTCTACGACAACACCCTAATTCCTGAAGCTCTTGACGCAGACGCGCTACAGGCGTGGACTGGATGGCGAGGCCGTCGATGGCCAGTCCTGTTCGCTTGTAATGGAGGGCCAGACGAGTGTGAAGACATCCGCAGCTTAGGAGGGGGCTGGTACAACGTCCGAGAAGCCCGCAAGGCCATGGCCTATGCGCGACACCTCTTAGCGGAGAACATGATCACCAAGCAGTCCGAGATTTGCATCATGTCGCCTTTCGGTGCGCAGGTCCGCCTTCTGCGCAAACTTGCAAGGGACTCGAATTTGTGGGCATTGAATATCGGACCGATGGAGGCATTTCAGGGATTGGAGAGTCGCTTCGTCATCATCTGTACGACAAGGGCCCAGAGGCGTTTCTTAGAGCAAGATCGAATACGGGGACTCGGTATCGTGAACGAAAAGAAGAAATTCAACGTTGCCATTACGAGAGCGAGACAAGGCCTGATCGTCATCGGTAACCCGTGGGTCCTKGCTACTGACCCTCGGTGGCTTGCATTTATGAGTTTCTGCCGTCGAAACGAGCTTTGGACCAGCGATCATGAAGAGGAAGATCAGCGAATGCGAGGGCTAGAGGAAGCCAACGTGAATGAGTGGAAAACTGCTCAGAACTCGGCAAATGGCCTCGGCGAAGCGGCAGAGATAACGGGACTGGAAGCCGCATTGATTTTCAAGGAACGTGATAAAGATGTCGGATCGAGAGCTGCGAAGAGGTTCATGAGTGGGAGTGAGAGTTTAGATGATGCTATGTGGCGCGCGGGATTGGAAGCTGAGGCGTCTCTGGAAGTGGCGGAGGAAGGATAATTCTTGGACTGACAGAGAGAAATAGAGAGCTCTCGGGAGTTTGGTGATGATTGAATATGTGGCAGGGTACAGTTATCTGGATAAGAGCGTGCTAATCTGTTAAGTCAAAGTGTCTCCATTGCCAGTATTGGTAGCGCAGGAGTAGGCCTTGTACAATATGGGTCTATGTGGTCCCGAAGCCGTCTAATGAAACACCGCGTTAACAACACAGTCAAGACCACTTGAAGTGGATCCAACTCATGTCATACAAGAAATGAATATTATTCCAATTTGCTAAGTCAACTACCTCCCCTTCTGGGGACGATCTATCCTTATATATTACTGATTACCCTTAGTTCTATAGCACCTCACTAAAACTCCTGCGCTACTATATGCCAGGATGTGTTCATTATAATCCGCCAGCTGCCTTCTCCATACGTCTCGTTACCAAGCTTGCCTTCGTCTAGCCGAGTTGCGATGCGCCATTCGCTCCTACGCCATGTATTCGGTTGCCGATTGAATCCTGTCCTCCCACCATCCTCAGGTCCTTTCTTTCACCGCATCTGTCGGAGCTCAATGGTGTGGATTTCTCGAGACTGCTTGCGTGGATATGCGATGTGATAATTCGGAAGGGGACGTAGTTTGATGCTTTACAGGTTCGATTCATGCGCGTTCTGGTGGGTTGCGTGATCGGTCTGCAAGAAGGAGAGGCAGGGTCTCTTGCCTGGGGATGGTGGTGGAGTTGGCCACGGAGGACGAGGAGGAGGAGGAGGTGGTGGACGAGGCGCCATTGGAACGTTGGTTGTGGAGTGTGAATGAGCTGAAGATAATGATATTCGTAGACACGGCGAGAAATGTCGCGAAGTTTCCGAATTGCAGGAGTTCTTCCGAATCAGAAGATTTTGTGGTGGAGGACTCAGTCCTTTTATCTTGGAGTCGCACTCCTCGCCTATAAGTTGAAGCCGAAATTCTCTACCGTCAAGTTAGTCACCTACCTTGCTACTCGAGTGCAGAATCGAGAGGCACGCAGAACATCCGATAAAGTTTGATCAATTGGGATTGTAATTCAACAACTAGGCTTTTAAGGCGGTGTGCAGTAGCGTCACTGCAAGGTACGACGCCGCCGAATTTCTAAACGACCTGGGATATTGAAATGAGACCCGTCACGACGAATGGCGATGCTACACATGGTTCCAAGCCATGTGTCTGGGTCGTGGTTCCGGCCGCTACTGCACAACTGTTTGCCTGATGATCCTCACCGCCGGCAATGCGCCCCTCATATTTCCTGCAGGTGGCTCAATCACGAGAAGTTCATCGCCGCTTCATTTCATTCATGACTGGACATGTGGAATCTCAAAGACCTATTGTAGTGTACAGCAGGATGCAGGGACGACACAGCAAGGTTAGTAGTGTGGAAGGTGGATCGGCCTGGATTCAATTGGCATTCTGAAGTGGTCTCTCGTACTTCGATGAGCTTCGGACGGCTTGTGAGGTGGTGGTACCGAAGTTATGAAGCCAAAATCCATGTTAGGTAAAGTGGTCCACTTGAGTATCGCTCTATTGGTGAGCGKCGATGAGCGGCGGAGACGTGGTAACTATCAGCTCTTAACGCTCCGGAAATCATGAACGTCTATCCGTTCATAGTAGAAAGGATCCATCCGCAGTGCTCTTTTTATGACCGAGTCATAGTGGTCAGGATTTTTCCATGCATTATACGAACTCGAGCCTCGAAGATCTCACCATGTCGTCATTGATGGGGCTCATCGGAACGTAGATTTACTTAACTGTTTCCAATCGGCGGCCTGCACTGTCGGATGAAGTACGGTATCAGCAAATGCAGCAAACCGTCTGCGCTGTCACCGGTCGAAAGTCCCGCTTGGAGAGCCTCTTTTGCAACACGCATGGAGGTCTGGCGCATGTGATGGAATTTCGTAGGCTGCTGATTCCATGCTGCCTACTGGCTTAGCGTTCAATTCCCGGAGTGACAGATCGTTGCGAAGACGACTGTGGCTGTGTTCAGTATGTACCGGAAATGAACGGGAATACTGCGATTCTCTTCCAGCCGGCAGACGAACCAACGAATGCACGTAAGCAAAAACGAACGAAAACTCGTTGCGACAATATATTTTACTTTAGAGGCACACCTTTCTCGCAATGTGATCGATCAGGTTAGAGAAACGGGGCAGTCGCTTTAACTTTGGACCTGGATAGAGCTTCCCAATCGGGATGGACTCGACAAGGGTTGCAATGTCTGACCTGTAAATGTTGAGGTCTGTCGAAAAGCAGTGAGAGACCTCCGAATATCTCCTTAAGAGTGTTTTGTCATTGATGTTTGTCGAGAAGGGAGATGTCATCCGCGATTTGCAAAGGCGACCTGATAGGTATTTGGGAGGAGTAGCACCACTGATAGAGCTTCGAGCACCCAACATCCCCCGTCGAAGTCCTTGATTAACTAGTCAGTGATCCCTGAGCGTATCTGAGGAAAAGTAGAAGTCGTTCCGAAACATAAGGCTGGGTGATCGGTTGTGTAGATACAATTGGAACTAGCAGACACGGGAACTTCCTCTTTTTAATTTAGCCGTAGCTTATCGAACAATGGACGGTAGTTGCCTCCATGGTGGTCAATAATCGACAGGAATCTTGAGTGTCATCCTCAGAACATGAGCAATCATGTTTGTATTGCAAGAATCGTGTCTGCTGAACGTTCTGAATTCGCCAATCATATGTAACAGTTGACAACGTCATCGTGACTAGATGTACTTGTTCGTTTGTAGATTAGTTGGCTTTGCTGACTCCGTAGCATCGTCAACGGTTTCCATCGTATTCCAGGAGAGTAGAGTCCTACAATCGCACCGGATCCAGGTCTGAAGTTACGCCAAGTGCTCTAGATTGCAGGTATTGATCTCAAAGCTCCTATAACCTTTTACCACGCTCCCGGGGGACAAAAACATTGGTAACCACTGCAGCTTTCAGCACTGAATAGACCCGCAATAAGCAATTGAATTGAAAAGATTTTTTTTAGAGGCTTTCGCATTCAATATTCCTTGATGATTTCAAGTTAACTAATGAACCTATCTCTATTGTGAAGGAACAACTATAGATTTATGCAGATTGGATCTAAGCTGTAGGTGTACCAATATCTTTGCCCCCTGCGACACACGTTTGACCTCCCCTAAAGCGAAAAGATAAGATTACTACAAAAAATATCCACTGACTGGCAGTGTCCAATTTAAGGAACAGGGCAGGCAGGACATTGTCACAAGGCAGTGCTGGTCGTCAACGTTGGGTTTAGCATCTATTAAGATCCTTCAAGTAATATATACCTTTATTAGGTTAGTATATTCCTTCTGTCATACTAAATCAAGCAACACATACCATTTAGCACARAATTACTAAGAAGCATATRCCTTCTTTCATACACTTGTCGAAGTACGARAAAAAAAGTTCTAGGCAAATCAGAAGTAAGTGATTAGTGAAACGGCAGTCTTTGCTCTGATAATGTTGGGATTTGGACCAACCATCCATGTTGGGATTAGCGTCACGATTTGCCTGCCACCCATACGTATAATCGTATCATGTATATTAGAAGATCTCGGGCTAGGCAATGCAGTCACATCCAACCCATCTTGCAGCTCAATACGAAGGGCGTGGTGCTCGGCCTAAGTAGACATGTGAACGCGCGGTAAATCAACTCACTACCGCGCTAGCATGTTCGGTACACGCCACCCAAGTCCATGTTACACAGGCGTCTGAAGCGCAGCATCGGACTTTACACCATTAACCAAGCTTTGAAAACCAGTAGACTTCATCACTGGAAACCCTGGATGACTAGAATAGGCGTATAGCCTTTGCAGGTCTCAATAAAGTCACTGAGCGTTCTCACTATGGAGCATACACTGAATTCGACGAGCGACGGTCACCCAAGAACCAGCTCCATTGTCTCCGCAATAGCTTTCCAGAGCCAAGTGCTTTCGTCGATGGTGAACGGAAGACAGATGTATACCATTGAGTATCAGCAAGACGAGTCAGGACAACAAGGTTCGTGAGCATGTCATCTTCTCAGCCTTGTGGTGACAGTCATGTGCTAAGGTCACGGCCAGATGGACAATGTCAGCTTGCAGGGCACGCAAATATCACGATCAATTGTCTCACGAATCAGACTTCGACTAAGATGTTCCAAAGCTGTGACATAGACAAGATAATGACCAGACATGAGGACTGTGTCTTCCAATTTATGATATTTGCGGGAATCCTACACCACTCGAAGATGCTCTGCAGAGAGCTTGGCATTAATCATCTTACCTACGGCAAAGACGATGGTACCACTGGAATGGCCAGGTTTACGTCTTTTCTCGGATTCAAGCGCTGCGTCTGCACCAATACGACTGATCCATTGCAGTGCTGCATCGTAAKACCTTCAGCTCAGGGACTGGCCCACGACATCCCACCCTACACGCTCAATCACCGTGCTCAAGGTGCAAGAAGAGCGGGTGCCAACGTCATGCCCGGAGTGTCTGATGAAGATGATCCGCGTATGAGGACATGTAGGCTCGATACAGTCGACAGGCTTCAGAAGAAACCATGTCCTCGTGGTAAGAAGGTATACTGCACTCATTGGCTCAGCAAAGGAAATTGTGCCTATATGCAGCAAGGCTGTATTTACAAGCATGAAATTCCCCGAGACCTGGAAGGCTGGGAGAGTCTCGGCTTTCAAACCATCCCAGATTGGTTGCAGGCGAAATCTCCAGCCTGGATCGATCAACATCTATGCAAGAGCCCTGACTTACCCAAAGACTCGGCTGTCGACGAGTCTACTTTGACGAGGTGGTCACAGCCACAGATCAATCCTTTGAGGAATCTTAAAGAGGACAATAGCGACAGACAGCCGGCTCACACAAAGCTCAGAATAGATCCAGATCTCGGTCTCTCACAAAACACACGCTACCCGTCATCCATTGAAGAGCCTTCTCCGAGCGATAGGCTAGTAAGCCAACGCAATAAACGCTTTCATCAATCCTCGTTCTCAGAGGTCGCAAGAAAGGAGGCGAGACATGACTGTGACGGCTGGAGCTATACAAGATATCCAAAGGCGCCGAGGTACCAGAAAGACTCGTTCCTAGGTCACGCCAAGAGAGGCGCTATTGAATCTAGTCGCCTTCCTTCGGTTGACAGTATTGACGATCCAGGGTGCCATGCCAGATGCGCGAGTCGGGGCTACCGGGAGAATAGCTATGAATCTAGTCATCAGCCGATACCTCAATGTTCCGCAGCTTCGCCGGGTTCAACTTCGGAAGCATCCTACGAAGATGCCCATGGAGAAGACCCGGTATTACAAGCGTCACAGTTCCTACGGAACTGGCAGATCGAGACGCCCGACGTCGTCTGGGGAGCGTATCCTTCGCATGAATCATACCCTTCGAAACTACCACATCATTTGAGAAGTTCATACTGTCCCGGCAAGCGATAGTTCCTAGCTAGACAGCCAGGATGGTTTATCACATCTAAGCTACACGATTATGTGGAAGTGGACACTCAGTCGCTGGCCACTGGTCACTGGTCACTCGGACCTTGTAAACTTAGCTTACCTTCGCGAAACATCTTCCAGCTACCCCTAGCACAGAATATCAGCACATTTCTTTATCTCAGGTATTCTATGGAGGTTCTTTTACCGGAGACGAGATACGATGCGGCCCACAATGTACACGTCTAGCACGAGAGCTCCGTAGGAGCGGATATCTTGCTACAGTAGCATAATGAGAACGAATAGCTGCAATTGAGTGAGGTATCGGCTCTAAGCAATGTATACAACTCAAGTTAGCACAGGGGGGCATCATACCGTCTAGCAAGAGCTTAAGCATGTTGATGCAGATGATCATTGCAACCTATGAGTTTCAAAGGCTTTCTTTGCTCACGCCACTCTTATTATATATAATTATACTTCAATAAGGGCAATAGACTGCTCACATCCCCCTGGCCCGTCTGCTGAGACTTCTGACGGTCAAACGTGTTGTGCTCGCGATACGATCATGATGCCGTCCATTGGAAGCTCCGCATGTGCTACAAGGACAAGATTTGTATGCTGTCATTCGTCGCTTCGCCTTGTCAACGGCGCTCTAGCTGGAATGATAAAGTACGTGCGTCAGTACCTTCAGTCTTTGGTCGTGATTACCCATCACACGTCCCACGTTGGAAAATTTCTATGTTCTGGAGGCTTAATATAAAGAAGGATTCCCAGAAATACGCTTCTAAGTGCGAGCCAAGCGAAAGGGTATCATAGCCGTACCTAAACGTCGGTGCCTTAGCGTAAGGCCATTGTAGTATTCATGTATTCTTCGATTGTACACAAAGAGCGATGCCACCTAACACAAACGCCATGCCAATCCAAGTATCTGTACAAAATTATTAGCATGCATACTATTCGCTAGATGTCCTGTCAACAGGAGAGCACTTGCCCCTTGATATCACTTTCCCTTCCGCCCACCACTCCCCCAGTACTGTAAACAGGAACGCCAACGAATTCGTGATCGGTACCGTGAGACTCAGCTCTGTACACAGCACATGTTAGCAACTGCACCATAATCGCGCCCAAGAACCACCCAGTTCGGCCAGCTTTTCATCCCATCCAGCTCCTCCACGCAAATTCCACCCTCGCCTCTTCTTGAACGCCCAATCCACTAAACCAACCCATCCAAACCCTATTCTACAATTCCAAACATGGTCCTCAACTCACCAGCTTTCCCAATCAACAAGAAAAACCACACACTCCCCGTCAAATTTATAACCAACGGCACCGCATAGCTCGGACTCCGCAACAGATCCACCACAKTAAAAAAGCCCTTCAACACCCTAAACTTCACCCATCCCATCTTCGTAGATGTGTCAATGCGCGAGAGGGAGCTGTGTGGGGCGGGGTGGAAGTTAACGGCTGCGCGACGAATGAAGGGTGTTGTTAGGCCCCATGCTAGGCCCACGAGGAGGAAGCCGAGCGTCCAATTGATGATGGAGGGGGAAGGGGAGGGCGAGGGTGAATCGGAAGGGGTGGTGGTGGACATGGTCGGAATTGAGGAAGGTAGGATTGGGAACGGGATGGGTTGGAGTGATGGGGAGGTGGGTCTAATGGGGGTGCTCTAACAAGGCTACTAGTGCGGTCTATATGGCGCAAAAGCTATGTGTTGTAATGGCAATCCAAAAAACAGCACAACCAGATATCGAAATCGAAATTCTAGCTATATAAGAATTTGCAATTCATATTACTCTGTAGATATGATGTTGATTTCGACCTTACCGGCCTAAAACATCGCGCCCACGCCTAGGTACGGAACTTGGCTTTTAGGGGCCGCGGGGCTTAAACTTACAGGCGTATGCATAGGCACGGGCTTAAGGTACCTCAAAGAGAGGCTACCGGAGAATGACATTAGCAATGGACATACCTTGACAGACCCGCAACATAAAATGTTCTGACCGTCATCCTGCTGGTTCGAGCGGACAGGAGCTCGGAATCTTGCCGGTTGTAGCTTGCCGGTTTGGAAAGTCGGCGCGTCTAGCCTTCTTTAGATTAGCTTTATTTATCTCTTGGCGAAATCTATTTTTACAGCTGGGCTTCAGCGTCATCGATAGCATCTCGCAGGGTGTCAGCGCGCAGCTGTTATTATTCTGAATTCTCTTACCTGAATCGTAGCATACTGCAGTAACATGGAGTATTATTGTACCGTACCGTCCCGGATTTTCAGATTAGGGTGGAGTTCTGACCCTAGCCAACCTCCCCAGCCACGATTTCACGAATCCACCCCCACCCTCCCTTGAGGTGCGTTGATTCCACGTTACTTGCAACAACAACAACCTACAATACTACTCTCCAGCGCCCAACATAGATTCTCGTGAAGCCCTCAGATTGCAACTTGCGGCCGTGCTACTGTGAGATCTCCAATCAGGCAGACGAATGCTTGGAGATAGTGCTCACTCCTGATCATCCAACTTGGGTGCATCTTACGCCACGGATAAAACTTGCTACTACATTCTGAATTAGAGCGCGAAAGACCTACCAGCGCTGTCCATCCAGCTTCCCTAAATCTAGACGCCTCGGCGTCGAAGCACCCGCACCATGGCTACGAAAGCAGCGATGGGAACCCTCAGCGGCGTCCATACAGCCGGCATATATGCCGACATGACTGTTGACGGTCCGGAGATTGGTACGCTGGTCGTTGTCATGGATCGAGCGAAGAACCTGCCAAACCGGAAGACCATGGGCAAGCAGGATCCATACTGCGCAGCACGGTTAGGAAAAGAGGCCAAGAAGACCGAGACGGATAAACGTGGAGGACAAACCCCGAAATGGTAGGCAAGACTGATCCCTTAATCAGTATTCCATGCTAACTGGTTCCAGGGATCAAGAGTTACGCTTTACGGTGCACGATTCCCCCGATTATTACCAGCTGAAGGTGTCGGTATTCAATGATGACAAGAAGACCGAACTGATTGGAGAGACCTGGGTGCCCCTCGATCAAATACTTGTACCAGGTGGTGGCCAGAATGATCTCTGGCACAACCTTAATTGCAAAGGAAGGTACGCAGGCGAGATCAGAATTGAGATCACCTATTACGACACTCGACCACGGGATGAAAAGATCGAAGAAAGACGCCAGTCTTTACCAGTGAGCAAGACAATGGACCAACCTGTCAGTGGTCTCAGTGGGCCCAGGCAGCCGAAGCCGGTGAAGCGAAGACCACTGCCCGCTGATCCTACGGGCTCTCCTCACTCCTCGATTCTCCCACACACTCCGCCCTCGAATGTTCCCCAATTACCAGGATCTCAGCAACGCTATGTGGAACCTTCAAATAATCAGAGAACAGACGTCACCCCATCTTCAGGCAGTCGACATCAGCGCTTCCAAGAGAGTCACCAAGGAGGATCGCCCCTGAACCATAATACCCAAATCCCAGATACCTTCAACGGTATCACAGCCGCTTCTTCGATGCCCTACCGCTCGAAGCCAGATGAGCTACCGGTCTATGACTTCTCCATCGAGGACAACTACCCACGGGATCACAATCTCACGTTCACCCAAACTTTTCAGAATCAGCAATCCTATGACGAATCCTCGACATACGAAACGGAACCCGGTGACGCGTGGCAGTCAAGGCCACCAACGCAAGATGTTCAGACACTCAACACTATGATTCACTCAAATTCATCACCTGCTATCATAGATGCACGTCCACGGCAGGATGCTCCAGCTGCAAGACAACACGCCCCATTTTCACAACCAAGAAGTCAAAGCTATGACGTTAGTCCAATATCGCCCTATCCCGGGGATGATGGTCCCAATCCCTGGCGAAGCATTGACGTAGATGCTAATGACGAGTACGCGGCACCACCACCTCCACCAGCGCACAGAAGCAGTGGCTTGAGATCTTCCCCTCAGGTTTCAGGCCGAGTCCAATCAGAGCCATATATCCCTACCGCTGCTCCCGCACCCCTAAACATCAAGGAGGGACGGGGAAGTACTGGTGGCAGTCCTTTGTCTCAGGTCCACAGCAACTCTTCATACCAGGAGTATCCTTCAATATCACCATCCAATTCGCAATCGTATTCGAATACTGCTCCTTCTGTATCATCCCGCACGTCTCATGGCCAGGCTAGCAAACCCCGGCCGCAGTCTCCTGTGAGAGACTATGGGTCAATGCCGCCTAGCTTAGTCCCTGGGTACGAGCCCAGTATTGCCGCAGACGAATCTGAGAGGCTCGTGTATGAGAACCGCATTGGTACACAGCAGCAATTCACTGATCAACATTCACCGCAATATCAACAAGCATCAGCAAGATTTGTGCAAACGAGATCCCAACCATTACAAAGCCATTTTCAATCAGCACCCACATCAACCCTACAGACAAGGCCACAGCAAGTACAGCATTATCAGCATGCACCATCTCCGACCGCCCAATCGAGACTACAGTCAATGCCACACAATGTGCAGACTGTCCAAGACAGGCCCGCGCACAGGTATTCTGTTCCCAACGCTAATTCACGTGCAATAAGCCCAGCTCCTCAAACACCAATACGCAAATCTTTGAGTCCGCAGCCAAGCTCCGCACCAGCTGAGAGGCGGCGCTCTCCCTTTTCGCCCGATTCGTTCGACGAGTTCAATCCTTACTTAGCCGACGCAGAAATCATCAACCAATCTGGAATTAACTACAACACCCCTGAGCAAGCTAAAGATGTCTACCGTGAGCATGAGCGGCAAAAAAAGCTAGGTGATGGTCCTATTATCGGTAGCGATGGCCGCATTATTGATCCGTCGGATCATCTCCCAACAGACACATGGGCGCCTGAGCCGGAGCAAAAGAAACCCAGGAAGGGCCCAGAAGTCACTATCAGATTCAGGCAGAGTCCACGAGGCGCTCAACCCTTGCCACCCACATCACGTCCAGCACTCAGCGAAGTTCGTCCGCACCCAGTAACTACTCCGGTATATCCCCCTGGTCCAGACAATGGCTCGCCAAGTTCTGGAGGTCGTAACCGGCTTCAAAAAAAATCTAATGCTGTAACGGCTCAGCCAGCGTCAAGTCCCATTGTACCAACACTAAACACCAAAGCCCGCAGCTCACCACTACGATCAGCGGTTTCTGATTATCCACTACGGGAGCGTGAGAATTATGGTGGCTATGGAAGTAGTCCTACATATGGAAACATTCCACCTCCTGTCCCCGGAAAAGTTCCCATCCATGCGGGACAAGAGGACTGGAGCATGAGTGCACTAAGCGAGGAGATGAAAAGAATTGATATAGGCGTTGGCGGAGGCCAGGGAAGGAACAGAAGGAGCAGGTATGGCGTATGATTTGAACGGCTTGTATATACTCTTGTTTGCGTGGAAGCGCATTTTGTACATCTTTGGGACAATGACTCACAATATTGTGGGACGGTTAATGATCTGGGAGGCCAATAGACTGATGTAGACTACCAAATATAGTGTTTTCACATTAAATGCACATTGCTCGCTCCTTCATTGTCTTGTCCTTGAAGCTTGCTCCACCAGCAGACTACGACGCGTTGTCATAAACAATGCGTCTGAATGGCAATCCATTGAAAACCATAGTCAAACATGGAGATAGAAATTGATAGCTGCATAAGTTATAAAGCTAGCTTTTTAATTCTAAAACACCTTAAATCGTAAGATCAAACACGGCAAGATGAATTTATATGCTGTGAAAAGTAGATCGCCTATCCCGCGTACGCGTACGTGCCCGTGCCTACCTTACGCCCACGCCCATGCCCACGCCCATGTCCACGCCCATGTCCACGCCCATGTTCTTAAGCCCCGTAGTCCCTTAAAGGACTATGGGTCACGTGGAGATTGACGGGCAAAACCTCAACATAAGAAGGGCATCTTAGTCGATCCATCTGGCAATATCTAGCAGTTTAGCCCAATCATCTTTTTGGGTAAWTTGTATTTATGGCATCCAGCCACATATGTATCCAATTCAAGACTTGGTGGCACGAACTGGATCTCAGCAGGACAGAGATCTTGAGGCCCCGGAGGGACTGGCGTATCAAAAGCCATGGTTGCATTTCGCGGGCTTGCCAAGCATTGCGCCGTGGAGTAGGCATCTACCAGTCTTCCGYTTTTGCATCGAAGCATCTTACCGCATTAACCTACATACTCTCCCTTGCATCATATATTCTATGCTTACACATTCTACTACGGATAGCTTATTCTTCTAAGATACATTGAATGAATAAGGTCACATTACATTATCGTGGAAATGGGTGAGGCTGAGCGCCCACTGCGTCTACTTTCTCTGGGTACAGTGTCCCCAAAAGAATGCAAGCGCAACCGAATCAGTAGCTCATCTTGAATAGATGGCGGCGGCATCAGGGGCCTGTCGAGCCTCTATATTCTCAAGCAGATCATGGTCACTGCGCAGAGCAAGGAAGCTGACAGGGCGCCGCCTGGCTCAGCTCGACCATGCGAATACTTCGATTTGATTGCCGGAACCTCCACCGGAGGGTACGTTAACCTTTCGATAATTTTTTCCTAGGGCAGTTGGTCAGGAGATCTTTAATCACCTAGAACTGGCAGCCGCGAAATTCGCACCGAAGTGCATCCCTTTAATCTCGGCTCTTTGTAATGTGGGACATTAAATTGCTAATTACCATAGCCTCATCGCCATCATGCTGGGTCTCCTCAGATTGGACGTGGACACTTGCATAGAGACATACTCAAGCTTGGCTAGGGGCATCTTCCCACTAGAAGGATGGCTCTCGGGCAGCAAGCTTAGTCGACTCAAGAAAGCGGCCACAGGCAAACAGCGCTTCAGCCCTGCTCCGTTCGAGGCCGCAATCAAACGCCTTGTAGCCGAGTCTACTGGGGGAGAGGAGACGCCTATGAGGTCTGAATTGCCGCACACCAAATCCAACCATAAATGCAAAGTGTAAGTGGCTACCATCTACGAGTTTGCTGCCCTGATTGATGGCGCCAAGGTTTGTCTGTGTGACTTCTGAAAAATCGCGCGGCCACTTTCGATTCAGGAACTATGAAAGTCCTTGGAATCAGATGGATGACGTGGCTATATGGCAAGCTTGTCGTGCCACTTCTGCAGCTCCCACATATTTTCCGCCAGCGATTATCGGCAACCCCCCAGTCGCATATGTCGATGGTGCATTAGGATACAACAACCCGATCCGGGCACTAATGGATGAATTTCGACATCTGTGGCCAAACCATGGCGTTGGCTGTATTATTAGCATTGGTACTGGTGTACCAGCCCCACGAGACGTTGGGCGATCCATCAAGCCGCTTTTGGAGACTCTGAAGGCCATGTCTACTGATACTGAAAAGGTGGCTCGAGAAGCTAAGGACGAGATCATCTACAGTCATCCTGGCCGATACTTTCGTTTTAACGTACAGCATGGCCTAGAGGGGTTTGGTCTTGAAGAGTGGAAGGAGATGGATAGAGTCAAAACAGTGACGGTGGATTACCTTCAGGGGAATTGGGAGGATGTTGATTTGTGTGCTTCTCAGCTGCTCAGTACTGATGGTCAGTTATCGGGCAAATGCACCACTATATTCATATTCCGAGTAACTAAACGTTGTTGCTACCAGACTCAAGGGAAGCAAGTTCCGTCCCAAAGCTTGCTTCTGCCATATCCACAATTCCATTTGCGCAGGATAAGAATTTTGTGGGGCGTGAGGATATTTTGACCCTGCTCCGCTCAATCTTAGAAAATGATACCGGACACGTTCGAGCAACACTCTATGGATTAGGCGGTATTGGGTACAGTGAAATCTATACCTAACTGCAATTCGCTACTCTAACAATGGCTGCCAGTAAATCGCAAATCGCCATCGAGTATGCATACAGAATCTGTCAGAGAGATCCACTCATGTCGACATTTTGGATACATTCCAGCAGCCGAGCGCGATTTGAGCAGTCATTTGGTGAAATCGCCGACCAAATACGGACTGATGTTTGTGAAGTTGGCAGGTCTGATACTCTCCGAACAGTTTCACGATGGCTCAGTGACAGGAAGAACGGACCGTGGCTTCTCATCCTCGATAATGCTGACGATGCAATGGTGTTGCTTGATCTTCAACAAGATCATGCGGCAAGGGACACGGCACCAATTAAGCACCGTTTGATCGATTATATTCCCCAAGTGCCACATGGGATTGTGCTTGTCACCACTCGCGACAGGACTTCTGGTTGGGCGTTGACTGGAGATTATAGTACCCCCATAGAGGTCGAATCAATGGGCCCTGTTGAGTCGTTGGAGCTGCTAAAGGGTAAGCTACCAGTCGAAAGTGGAAGTGCGGCAGTGGAGCTACTCAAAGAGCTTGAATACGTACCTCTTGCCATTTCACAAGCCGATGCATATATTAGAGAAAGAGCACCGTTGATGACCATACCAAAATATCTTTCAGAGTTTCGTAAAAGTCAAGACAATCAAACAACGTTATTGAACAATAATCACGCCGATTTGCGCCGAGATCGCGAAGTCCCCAACGCAGTTATTACCTCCTGGCAACTGTCCTTTGATCACATCCGAACAGCCTACCCAGAGGCTGCTGACCTCTTATCACTTATGTCGATCTTTAACCGCCAAGCTATACCTCAAATTTTGGTCCAAGGAGGGTATGATGACCTTGCACTTTGCGAAGTCATAGGACCCCTGCTCAACTTCTCCCTAGTCCGTACAGAGGCTATGGGGCAAATGTTCGAATTGCATAGACTTGTTCAGATCGCGACACGGCATTGGCTCGAACGAGACAGCTCGAGCCAGCATTGGATTGACTGTGCCATCGACAGAATGGTAGAATCGTTTCCCCCCATTAATGATCAAAGACAGAATTGGGCTGTGTGCGAGACGTTAATATCTCACGTTGAGGAGGTTCTGAAAAACGAAACAGACTCGGAAAAACACCGATTAACATACGCAGATCTACTAACCCGAAGCTCTTTCTATCTGATTGAAAGGAAAGGAGATTATTCACTAGCGGAAGAGAGATCAAAGAAGGCATTAGCAATTCAACGGAACACATTGGCAGCTGGTGATAATAGTTTACTTACTACTTTACGTGTTCTAGGCTATGCATATTTTCGGCAGGAGAGATATCAAGAAGCAGTAGAACTTGAGGTGGAAGTCATAGAGCAAAGAATGAAGAACAAGGGCGAGATGGATGAAGGAACCTTGATCGCCATGACCAACCTCGCACAAACATACGTTAAGCTACGTAAATTCGAAGAGGCGGAGGAATTGTTTTCGCGTGTTCGCGACCTCCAGACACAAGTCTTAGGCCTTGAGCATCCGGGGCTTATAATGACTGAAAATAACATGGCGTTTCTCAAAATTGGACAGAGTGATTTCCAAATGGCTGAAACGCTATCTCTTAGTGCTTTGGAAAGAGCGAAAAGACTGTTTGGCTCCGACCACCTTCTAGCAATCAAAGCGAGGGAAGCTTTACGCAACGCATACATGGGTCAAAAGAGATACGTAGAGGCTGAAAAGATGGGTTTGGAAAGCCTGAGCATTAGTCGCAGGGTATTCGGAGAGAGCCATATCAACACGCTGAACACTGCCCACAACTTAGCATATATCTATCGTGACGAGGGCAAACTTGTTGAGGCAGAAAGACAGTGTAGAGAATGCCTCAGTCTCAGCAGGGAGAAACTGAGTCCAAAAGCGCCAACAACATTGCGCATAGAGCGTCTTTTAGGGTCTATTTTACTTGAACAAGATAAAATCCTTGCTGCATCAGAGCTGTTTGCGAACGTTAGCAGAGAGATGTACGGAGTTGAGTACGCGGACACACTGCATTCTCTACACCATTACGCCGTCTGTGCTGAGCGCCTAGGAAACAAGCAGGAGGCCATTCGGCTTATGACAGAAGTATTCGATACACGGACCAAGGTTTTTGGCGCTGAGCACCCTAATACAGTCAGCTCAGACTGGTTGACGTACTGGAAGGCCGCGGAAGCCAGGAAGGAAGCATAAAGAGAAGCGGATATGAAGCATAATGAATTCCATTTGTAACATAGAATCAGGCACAACTTCTCATGCTGTCCCGCCTTACTCTCGGATTAACGGTGTGGGGGACATATCACCATCTAACAATTGAACATGAGCCTCTTAACGCCATCTGCGCAGCAAGACATTTTTCCAACATTTGGAATCGTTCGGATACATGTTGGAGTCATGGAGTCTGGGTCAGGAGCGGTCCATTCCTAGTATGAGCACGTCAGGCAATGAGCAGAGGAATTTCACGATATGAAAACATATATAATGAAATAGACGAGATATAACCAAAATGAGTCTTGCGTCGCTCACTAAGTGATTGTTGACGGCCTAATATGCGCGTTAGACGAGAGCATAATGGAGTATAAGTTAGGTATACAGAGCTGACAATAGGTGAGTATATTTTGATGATACCCTGAGAACTTCCAGCTCTAGAGGTTTCTAATGTTCAATTAAGGTATTTCAAATTTCAAGGACGTATAAGAAGAGGCATATTAAACTACTTCACCAGACCTGTAGAACAAACAGCATCTGTATGCTGTTAGCTATTCCTGCGTTGTCTAGCAGTCTTGTTTGACACCCATGGGTGTTAACCCTATCGAGTATATTAGGAGCCCTATTCCATGGTTTCTAGCTCCTCAGACTGTGCATACTCATTCCTCCATCTGCCAGATCAACATCTGCAACAGGACCTTAATACGTACAGCAAACAACTCAAAACCCGCTCTATATGTATCAAACTTGCTCCTTTCTCCAAGATACGTGCCTAACCATCGATATCACCACCATAGCCATTCTCAGCCTTATAACCCGGGTCAGCGTGCTCTCTATTCTCTACCGCAGTAACCCGAGCCTTTTCAGCCGGGTTGCTCCACGCGCTCGCTCTTCTCTGATGCTCTTCCGTCTCCTCATAATTCACGAGCGGCTTGCCGTGCTTGTCATATCGTCTTGGCTCATCACGTGCGATCTTGACGACTGTGAGATAACTGTTGCATTTGCGGAAAATGCTGTCCATTTCTTCAAGAGAGCGATATGCAGTCTCTGGGTAGAAGAAGTATACGACCGGTATCATGAAGGCGTTGCTGTAGAGTGCCGATTTAGCAAATTTCTTAGATGGAAGAGGGAGAGAGACTTACATGACGGCGAAGACGATGTAGGTCTTGTACTGGATTGAAGCGAATGCTACAGGAGTGACCATTACCACCATAAAGTTGAACGCCTGTTAGTGGTCAACCTCAGGGTTTCTGTTCATATAATCATTGCTACATACCCAATTTGCAGAGGTTGACAGAGCATTTGCTGGGGCTCGAATGCGTAATGGTACGATTTCGGCAGGATACAACCAGGTCATACCCAGCCAACCAACCGCAAAGAATGAATTGAAGATGAACAGAAACAACGCTCCCACGATTCCAGGCCCTTTGCCGCCAAGGTAGTCCTGTATGTTGAAGTCAGAAATATGGGTGGGAATCTAGGACTTCCATGTACCATAACCGCGAGTATGACCATGGAAAATACCATCCCGCAAGATCCAAAAATCATGCTGATGGTGTCATGGTCAGTCAATCATATGATTGAAGAAGCAACTTTGCTCACAGTGTGCGCCTGCCGAATCTTTCAATTGTAAATACAGCAATCCAAGAAGCCAAAAAGTACTCTGACAACGTAAAGTATCAGTTTTCAAGGATCTCCAACAATCGCAGGTTTATTGACCAACATACCGGTGCCATTCGCTGCAGCTAGCGCTCTCGAGGTCAGACCACTAAGCCCGATTTGGTTTTGATAGATTGTCGCTGCATAGTACGTGATTAGATTTATTCCAGAGATTTGTTGGAAGACCTGATTGACGTATGCCAGAATCGTTCGATGGAGATGTCTGTCTTCGCCCATGGTGAAGAGGTCACGGAAACTGCCTTTAGACATCTCTAGGACAGTATCTTTGATAGCAGTGAATTCTCCATAAACGTAAGGCTTCATAGTTGTCAGTGATGCAAGCCTGTAAGACCCTAATATGTTCTCACATCATCACTAGGAAGGTCACTGAGCGCACTCAGTACAGAAAGCGCCTCGTCTTCACGCCCTTTCAAAATTAACCACCTAGGTGATTCAGGGAGTTCAAAAATGAACAGTAGTATCGTCAAGGCGAATAACATCTGAAATGCGATGGGAAACCGCCAGGCAATAGTAGCTGGATCTAAAAAGGAAAAGCCGAAGTCGAGCCAATAGCTAAGCATGACGCCACATGTGATCATGGCACCCTAATGAATTAGCTTGTTGAGTTTCCTGGCAATTGGATTGAATGGGTCAACAATATCGTACTTCAATCATAACCAGCTGTCCTCGTCTATGGGATCTGCTGCACTCCGACTGCCAGGTTGGAACAGTGGACGTGTTTAAGCCGTTGCCAAAGCTACAGATTCTTGTTAGTTGTACGTTCTACCTTGAATTGAATACCCATACCCGGTGATCAACCTGGCAGAGATGAACTGCCCTAAGGAGTAAGAAGAGGCTTGTAAGGTAGCACCAACGATCATGATCGAAGAGCCGAGGAAAATGGTCTTCCGTCGACCAAGCGGGTTTCCAATAAAAATTGTGGTTATAGCTCCAAAGAAACAACCGACGTTGTACGCGGCAACGGCAATACCTGTTGCTCTGTTAATGACCTGAAAGGCTTCGGGAAATCTCTGCGGTAGTTACCTTGGATAGTCGATCTATGGGTTTGTTGGGAGGGAGTGAGGCCTTCGGCGGCTTCAGTAGTAGCAGTGGTATCAATCTCTGGAAATATTTTGGTCTTTATCCTCATTAATCACATTGCTTATATCAATGAAAGATTGAGATTGCCCTACGAACGACGGCAAGTCCAACAGACCTCCCATCACGCCCTGGTCATAACCAAAGAGCCTGTACGCCGTCAATATTTCCTGTCACCGTGTGCAGATGTGCCAGACTCACAAGAAATCCAATCCCGCCAATGCTCCGATGGCTATATTGAGCTTGAGCCCCTTCAGGCCGAAGTAACGAGAATTGCCAAACATCTTGCCAGTACGCCCGGTCTTTCAATTCAGGTTTGTTTGTACTGCAAAATAATAGAATTCCAGTTGCGCAAGCTGCTTATCATATCCTCAGCGCCTGTGGACATGGAAAAGTGTACAAAATCACTCAGATTCGAACATGCAGAACAATAAATGCAGAACTACGTAATCTCGCAGCAGTCTCCAACAGAAGATCATTTGTCGGCCAAATGGCTCGCAACCAAGGCAGACTAGATGATCTTTTGCAGAAGATCTGCATAACGGTAGCTCGGTTAGCTGGTGCGGATGAAGCCTCTGCAGAACCTGTTGATATGGGCCCATTGTGATTCGTAGATGAGATAGTGCCAGCATGTCCCATCCCACGTCTGCCTCTCGCTGGCAGACCTATCCTTCAGTCTTTTAAGCGTTACAGTGGAAGCGTTATGCAGTGTTTTGGCGATGATTCCACAGTTCTATGACCTGCGGGAAGGTGATGCGGAGAAGGTGGGGAACTCGCGGAAGACAAAAATAGTGGCACCCTTTGCAAACCGTCAGTCCTTTCAGCATGGGAGAAACTCGCAACAAGTCAATCATCAGATATTATTGAAAAACTTTTAAATCCAACCGTTCAACAAATTCAAACAATAAGTTTCGTTGTATCATGAAGGAGAAGCTGCAGGTTTGTAAAAATAGTTGTAAGCTGTAGGGTGCTAATATTTCTGTCCACCAGCGAGGGGAAATAGGGGTGCCGCGTGGCGATTCATGAAGCTAGCATACTAGGCTTTGCATGAATCGTGGGTGCGTTGTTTCGACGACTAGTATCCATCAGCACAATACCTGTTGGAGTTGTTCTACCACATAGATGAAACACAGCGAATTGGAACCAGGCCATTTCACTAGAGAAAGGTTGCGGGCTTTCGGACAAGGTTTCATTCACCAAGTTCGAGCGCAGTTTGAGCGCAGATAATTGAAGATGGGTCATTGATCATAGCAAGAAATGAAGCTCCATTGGTCTTCGAGCACATATGGTTGACTATCTATACGGTTTGGGCATCTCTCAACGTACAGACAAATTGATCCCTTCTTTTCTCGAAGGCCCCGTCGCACCCAGCCGCCATTCCATGCCAATCTAACATCTGTCTCTGCAGAAGCAAATTATGCCACCAGCCGCTGTGCCTCCGGCAATTGAATGAGTCGAAGTAGAGAGAATTACCACGCTGCGACAGCAGGAGCAGCACCCCAGTCATCCTCTCCTAGATTTGCCCCACCGGGGGCGCCCCAATTCTCTTCACCTCCAGCGCCAGGGTTGGCCATGGAGTCCCCTGTATCAAATGCTCCACCATCACCACCTCCAGCACCATTTGCAAAACCTCCATCGTCCTCTCCAACGGGTTTCTTGCATTTCACTACGGTATGTCCCACTATCTTATGGTCAGCGGAGGTAATACTGGAGAGATATTACGGGCTTGAGCCACATACTCTCACCGCAGTTCTTGCACTGCACCTTCGAATAATCCCTCGGTTTGGGACATTCTTTTGAAAAATGGCCCTGCTCGTCACAATTACGGCACGTGACCGTTGCCGGATTGCGGGGCTTGTCGCACTCCTTGGCTTTATGTCCTTCTCCGCCGCAATTGCGGCAAGCGTTTCCGCCTCCACTCGGACAGTCCTTGGAGAAATGACCAACTAGACATCATCAATTAAAATCGGTACCATTTGTATACGACTGAAGAAGACATACCCTCGTTACATTTGCGGCATTCTACGCCCTCAGCAGAACGCGGCTCTGTACATTCTGCGGCAGTGTGGCCCGATTGCCTGCCGAGTATCAGTCAAAAGCGCTACGCCATATGCACCTAAGCTCAAACGAATGCCAGGTGCAACGATAGCGAGTTGCGAAAAAGCTGTCAATTCGAAATTACTAGACACTTACTTGCAATTACGACAGGCGAACCTGTCTTTTCTCGCTTGCGTACAGTCACGAGCACGGTGACCAACCTCGTCACAATTCACACATTTGACTTCAACTCTCTCTGGATTCTCAATGGGTTCTTCTGGGCATCCCCGAGCGGTATGGCCGAGTTCTGAAGCTGTCAATGCCAGGGAGACACATAGGTGCGGCCAGAGGTCTTACCGTTGCAGCGAGGGCATTTCGGTATACCACGTTCCATTGGCAAACCAGCGTCTTTGAGACGCTCGAGATTGTCTTCAGCGTCTTTAGGCCATCCAGCTTTCTGTATCTCGCGCTTGGGCTTGGCAGAGCGATAGAATCCGATCTGGTATGTCTTGTCCAGTTCCCCTTGCAGATTAACGAAAGTATGAGTCGCAGGCAATTCCTTCTCCTATTGAGGATCCAGTCAGCTAGTAAATTCAAACTTGGAAGGGCAGCCTACGTACAGTGGCGATCAGGTGGTAATTGAAATTCTGAAGACGGAATGAACGCTCAAGATCATCATACGTCACATCAGGTATCGCTTTACAATACACCTTGAAAGCCTATAGGATAGAGTTAGCACCAATATGAGAATGAGCCTTTATCTTTCACCCACGAGACGAAAGTCGTCCAGCTCGCACGCTTTGTCCGCGACTTGGAGCGCGTTCCAAGCGGCTTCCGCGTCCATCTCCGGCACATTGGACATATCAAAGACACGATTGGCCTTGCATTCGGATGCTGAGTGGCCTAACGCTTGCGTAAGATAATATGGATTCATATAGACAAGGCAACTTTACCCTCTTCTTTGCAATTAAAGCACTTGACTGGAGGCTTGTCAGGGCATTCCGAAGCCGGGTGTCCTTCCTTTTCACAACGACGACAGGTGCCAGTGAAGACTCTGGGATTGGTGCAATCGCTCTTTGCATGGCTGTGGAGTCATGAATTAGCAGGCCGTATTTGGTCATTGATATTGTCACGTACCCTTCTTGGCCGCAGTTGAAGCATTTCATCGGACCTTCAGGGTCTGTAGGACATTCGCGGGCCTTATGGCCCGCCTCTCCACATCTGTTTTGGTTGTCAGTATAGAATATTAGGTGAGACTAGTGAGTTCGTGACCTTACTTGCGGCATGTGAAATCAGCTCCCCCTTCTCCCCCACCTCCAGCTCCGCCGTCTGTGGCACCGAAACCTCCTGTGGCATCACCGGTGTAACCATTGGTGAACCCATCGTTTCCGCCCCCATCAGTCCAGTTATCCGCAGCTGCTTCGCCTTCGTTCCAAGACATGGTCGACGCGTCTCTAAGACTCGTGTCAGCCAGAGCAGGTGATAGCTGAAGCCATCTAATCGCCAAAGTCGGAGCAAGGAAATACTCACATCTATCAATGACTGTTGTGGCGTGATAGGGTGGACTAGGCTTGGTGGTCAATGATTCCGATTGAGGTAGCAATCAAGGTCGGTGGAGTGAGGTGGTATGTACTCTCCCGCTCTACAATGCGAATGTTGAGGCTGTCAATGAGAAAGGTGTACTTACATCAAGATTTGTTCTATCTTCAAGCTACCGTCAACGTTGTGGGATCACGGCGATGGGATTAAAGATGATGGATGTGGAAAGAAGAAGTTGTGAAAGGTGTCGAAGATGAATTGAAAATGGACGCGGATTTGTTTACCGAACCTTTAGCGCGAACAGATCGATGAAAGTGATCGAATACTCCGGTCACTGCATCTCTAGCGGGGAAGATCGTGATTGGGTAGGTTCGACTTGTGAATACTTCCTCATAGAGAGAGGCTTGAGATGACAAATAGTACTAATCTGGTGCACTCCAACCCAAATGCTGTCGTCCCACCTGAATGATTCGTTCAATCAATAACTGCATACAATAGAAAGTGCTTCTTCAATATCATTGTGAGCCTATTCTGCTTGCATGAGTCACAGCAGACCTTTCAAGTTTGAAGCCCGTCTTGCAGCTCACTTTAGCAGTCACTTCGTAAGTGAAAGGTCACTGGCATCGTACATGAGGTCGGTCATCTAAACGTGGAATGTAGGAAGTCAGTAGCAATTTTGTTGAATATATCAATGAGTACGACTGGGTATCTTGGACGCTGCTGGACGTGACACATTTCTAAGTTTGAGCTTCTCCTACGCAAAACCTGTAAGGACCGCTGCCTCTGCATTCAGTATCGACGACCCTGCAGCTCCAATGATCGCTAAAGCAGGTCATTAGTCAAGACTATTTCAGAGACTTCTGTTGTAAAACTCACTGTTATGACTCAGGGCAGCGAATTGGATATCGAAAATGCCACTTGGATCTTCTCGCACTCTGCCCACACTTACAGAATATCCTCGGTCTGCGTCACGGTCAAGGCGTGGCTGTGGTCGATCTGGTTGCTCCATTACAGTGATCGCCTTTTCAGGAGCAGACGGGCACCCGAGCTTTTGTGCCTCTGAGACATAAGACCTCATCGCCTGCTTCACCTGCTCAGCTGTAGGAGCAGGCCTTTTCGCAAATTTCAATGATACAAACGCCATATGACCATCCGTAACATCAACCCTCGTACATGTACATGATATACGTAGATCTGAGCGCTTGATGAACGCTGTGCTTCCTTCGTTCATACCACCAAGGATCTTCCGCGCCTCAGGCTCTATCTTGTCTTCCTCTCCACTTATGTATGGTATCACATTGTCCTTAATATCCATGGCACTCACACCTGGATATCCTGCGCCCGAGAGAGCCTGCTCTGTGACGACGCTGACTATTTCTATGGGACCAAACGCGGCTTCGACGGCTGCGAAAGGGATCACAAGGCCGATGACTGCGCAATTGCTGTTACAAACAAGGAACCCCTTGTCCAGATTGTAGTGCTTCTGTTGGTGGGGTATTACGTCGAAGTGTGTCAGATTGACTGTGGGAACCACGAGAGGGACGAAAGGATCTTGCCGGTAATTCTTTGCGTTTGAGAAAACCCGCAGGTTGGCTTTCAGGAAAGCCATTTCAATTTCTGTGGCGACACTCGAATCCAAGCCCGAGAATATAAAGTCGCAGTCTTTAAATTCCTCTGGTTCACAAGGTTTGACTACCAAGTCTCCCAAACCCTGCGACATGGGCACACTCTGCTTCCATTGAACAACATCCGCGTAAGTCTTGCCCGTCGAACGTGAAGAGGCGCCAATGGTATGTAGGGTAAAGTGGGGGTGAAGTGCAAGCAGCAATATGAATCTTTGGCCGACCTATGTTCCTGTCAGAGTCGTCAGTTCGCCGTTATGTCCGGGACACAGCTTCTCACAGATCCTGTGCAGCCAAGTACGCCTAACGGTTGCATAAGCTCTACCACTGAAGACAGTTGTAGGAGTGACTTACCACACTTCTTCTTAGGAAACTCCGAGAGCTTTGCAGTCGTCATTGTATGATTAACGCTTCCTACTTCTCAAAGTCTATGATTCAGAGCTGGGGAAGATTTTGAGTAGGCCCCACGGAACTGCTTCCGCCGATTTCAAGTAGCCTTCTATTATGTAATTGGGCTTAGAGAAATACTTAACATGTCCATTCGCAAATGATGGTTCTGTAGATAATGTACTGGCTTTCTGCTTGATTTCATATTGTGGATCTTGTACATGGCATAAGTATGAGCTACATAAGCTTCCCAAGCAGCTCTTAGGAAAATACGGTATAACCTCCTATATTCCGCATACATCGACAAGTTTTCTCCGCCTTTGATCCATATCATCTTTTATGTACAAACTTTGCGGTTCAGTAGGATGAACCAGAAAGGCCCCAAGGAAATATCACAGAAAAGCTCACCCACCAAAACGCCGTTCATTCCACCTTAGGACCCCCAGATACTCTCGATAGCACCCTTGACAGACTTCTGATCGCCCTGTATCTTCCGAACCATCTCGTCCTTTTGCGTCACAGTGGTACGGAAGCCATCCAATTCTCCTTGGAGCTTCAATATCGTTTTGTCCTGCTCGGAGATTTTCTCATCCCTCTGAACGATAGTTGTGAGATACTCCATTACTAAAGCACTCTCGGTCTTGAGCTCCCCCTTGATTCTCCTAAGGTCAGCCTTGTAGGTCTTCTCCCAATCGATGTGAGAGCGGATACGGCCTTTCTGTTTTGCAATTTCGAGCTCCCGCTCTTCGACTTGCCGACTAAGAATTTCAATCTGGTCGTTCTTACGGGCAAGTTCTCCTTTGGAAAACCGAAGAACATCCAATCTCAGCTTTTCTGGGTTCTCGTTATCGGCTAACATCAGCAGCTCCTCTGCTTTCTCTGCCCGGATTTCCGCTCTTCGCGCTCGATCCATGGCTTCGATTCGTTGAACTTCTGACTTCGTACGCCTTTTCGATTTTGAGGACGACTTAGTCTTCTGACGGGTTGAGGGATTCGTTTTCAATGTCTCGGTAGGGCTCGTAGTGGTTTGCCTGGATATTTTTGTATCTGGTGTCTCAACTGAGCTCGTCATAGAGTCCCTGGATATACTTGAATCTGTCGGAGACGTCTTCTGCTTTTTCCGGGAGGGTTTGGCCGAGTCGAGTTGTGCGATTCCGTCATCTTCGTCCATTGGCGCTAGCGCTCTCTTTCTTGTGGCGTTATGAGGTGTCGATGGGCTTTGTTTGCTATTGCTTGTAGTCGCCGAGTCTAGGCTCATGGCTTCCTGGTCATTATTGACTGGCGTGAGCGACCGCTTCTTCATACCTCTCGTCTTGACACCCCGGTCATTTGACAGAGATGCGGTCGTAGTCACGGTAGCAAGCACGATCGATTTGAAGGCATCTTCTACAGTAACTTTTGGAAGATCATGTGGCTGTCTAAGGTCAGCTCGAGCTCGGCTCAAGAGTCAAATTGACAGGGAGTATTTGGACATACGGTATGCGCCGTCTGAGCTGCTTCTACCATATCTGGTTTGACTAGTGTTGGTACCGTATGCCGGCTGTTTGGTAATCTCGCAGTTGCGCGTTTGACTGTCGTAGTTCTGCTAACATGCGACTTTGATGATCGGAAACGTCCTCGCAGATCTCGGCGGCCTTCCATACTTGCTAAATGGTAAGAGCTATGAGATGAGCGTAGATGTACTTCAGGTATGGCGTTGCCTTGGACCAAGGGATAGTATTTGTCGAGCAGGTTGTTAGTCTAAGAAGGATGCACCTGTAAGCGAAGTGTGATGGTGGGAGAACAGACACATGTGTTGTGTTGAACCAAACCAGCCCCCCAGTTTCATGTAAGGCTACGTAGGGCCGCGGTCAGTGAATATTGGCTTTGGCACAACAATAGAAAAGAAC
Source organism: Cladonia macilenta KoLRI003786 (assembly GCA_000444155.1). Classification (NCBI taxonomy): domain Eukaryota; kingdom Fungi; phylum Ascomycota; class Lecanoromycetes; order Lecanorales; family Cladoniaceae; genus Cladonia; species Cladonia macilenta. The sequence continues at coordinate 2,043,155 of KE598558.1, forward strand.
GCCGAAACTTGTTTCAGACTTGTTTCAAATCTTTCAATAGTGTAACTGAAGTTATGAATCTCATGTATAGCATGTGAAGGGAGGCAAATGTATTGTGCGCTGAATTAAGAACGACAGGTAAGCTAGGCTACGTTTGGCTCTTGTGTCGGATACTTTCCCTTTCCCGATAAGGTTTGACAAAATAGGGTTGGCCCGTAGGAACTGCTATGTGAGCTCAGGTCGTATATGAAGTTACGAAATCATCTGGACGTTAGGGTCGCAAACCCATTACCGTGCCTTGAACGGTCTCACAAGTCGTCTCCTCTAATATCGCTTCTGAACAGTTCGATGGATAAATCTGCGCTCTCCCTGAAAATGAACGACTTAGAAGAAATCTATTACCACAATGGGTTCACTATCCAGTGAAATCAAGTAAAGCTACTTGCCACCTTAACTCTTCTTCATCATGGTCACCAATTTGTGGAAGAGCTCCTGTCTCTTAGGTTCGAATGCATCGTACCACTGCTTCGAATTTTGAACCGCAACCTCCTCCTTTCCCGCAGCTAGGCCATTGTAGGCTTCTTCGGTGAACTCGTCGAGGGGCATACCGATGCTCCGTCCGTTTTCAATATCAGGTTGGTGCTTCTTGTCATGTAATTCCGCTATGTCCGTAGGTTTTAGTACTCCGTAGCCGATATAAATTTCTGCTACTGTAACGAAAGGCCCTTACTTTGTACTGCAGGTGGAAATAATTCGACTACTTTGACGCTGGTCCCTCGCAGCTGTTCGCGAAGACATAGTATATAATGATGCAAGGCAGCTTTACTGGCACAGTAATTGGCACATCTGATGATAGGCACCAAGGCGAGCCCAGATGTAGTGCTTCGAACATTAGCAAGAACACATTAAGGGATAAACGAAGTTTGATGCGTACTAGATAAGAGCTGTCTCCTCCTGCTTGCTTTTGAGGTAAGGTAAGAAGGCATTCGTCAACGCAAGGAAGCTGAGATAATTGGTATTGAACTCCTCCTGAACGACAGCGAGGTCGACGGTCTCGGGCTTAGAAAAGTCAAATCCTCTTTGCATTCCCGAGTTTAGAAACACACAGTCCAGATCAGTGTGTGTCTTCGTGATACTAGGAACTATTCAGTGGCATTCTCGTTGGCTCCAAGCGTACGCTTGATAACATACTTGGTAACGAAGTTAGGAATCTTTTGCAGCTCTGTGATATCGAATGGAACAGCGCTGGCATTCTCTTTGCCATGTTCATGAACGAATTGCTCCAGTTTATCCTTTCTCCTACCTACAACAATGACATAACTCCCCTGTTTAACGAAGCGAGAGGCAAGTGCTTCCCCAATGCCAGAAGTGGCCCCAATGACCAACACTTTCTTGTATTGAAATGGCATGATGCAGATTGCAGGGAGGGTCTATGGTAAAATCGCTAGGGTTTTGTTAGTACTTCTAGATAAGAGTCTTTGGGCTCGAGAAATCGAAGGTTTTATAGTCTTATCGTCATTGCATCACTACCTAGAAAGGCTAACGGACATAACCCCTTCTTCGGCCCGAGATGCGTAAGCATTTACCTAGTGGCAGAATCTCTGTATGCCAGATAATAATTAGGGCATTTGGGACGAGACAAGCCAATACATCTTGCAGAAAATGCGCGAAGCGGAGATGTAGGGAAATTTTCGGAGTCCATCAAGCTCGATCATCATGCTTGTGAGCGCATAAGTTCGAAATGTAAGAGGAAAGCAAGATGTATGTATGACTTAATGAAAGGTGCATTGTTAAAACAAGCAGAAATCTATAAATAATAATTCGTATGTCCGGAACCCCCTTACCAAACGCCCTATCTGCGGTATGACAACAGTCTGCAGCATCATCGTCATTATAGCAATCCGTTGACTATGTTCGAACCAATGGTAGCGCCAGCACCAAAAATCGCTACACTGAGGTTAGGCCGGACTCCTCGAAGCTAGGATGGTAATCAAAGTGCATAACATACCAGCATTGCCCATTTTCTTCCCAAACTTTTTCCCGTTCGCTTGGAGCTTACTCTCTGGCCGAGCTGGAGCAGCACTGCTCACACCTTGGCTGACATCTTGCGGCATATTGAAATAAGGCGATTGTATAGGCTGTGCAGGTGCCTGGGTTTTCTCGTCGAAGCTCACATAGCTTTGTGGGAATATGCCCTCTAATCCAGTACGTTCGTTGCGTCCCTTTGCCCAATCCGCGTTCATAAATTCGGTGATGTATATACGATCATTGGGTAGTATGGCTAGATCACCGGTATCTGATGGATGATATTCATAGAGAGCTGAGGCTGTGGCGAGAGAGGCTGGAGCTGGAGGAGTCCCATAGGCAGGGGGTGGAGGGGCAGGCGAAGGTTGAGGGGCATAGTAACTGCTTTGTTTCTCGTTCAAAGAGGCATTGGCAAACTGGTTTACTGGAGGTGATGCAGGAGTTGGTGGTGCGGGAGCTGGACTAGGATTCGGGTTCTGAAGCGGAGCGTGGAGACTAGTCTGGGCGGGGAGTTGTGAGAGGAACGATGAGAGTTGTTGAGGTGTGATGACACTGGAATCGGTGAGAAATTCAAGCTCCTATAGCTTGTCAGTTGCTCCGGGTCCCAAATTGCTATTGTAGACAATAGCTCACGGTGCGTATATTGCGGAGCGACCTGTTGGTCAYGGCCACCTTTTGCTCCTCCATGATGGCCCGAGACACTGGAATTTAAGGCCGAATACTTTTMATCGAACAAAAGCTGTGCTATAAGGACCAACTCTGTTATATATAGGAACGGTTGGAAGAATATATCGAGCAAAGTGTCGATGTGAGGAGTTTGCTCGTCGTCGTCAGGTTTCCACACAGCCCTCTTCTGCCTTGGCATCGCTCTTGGTCGGGCTTATGCCGGCAAAAGCGGCACCTTCTTTTCCAGGCAATCTTCGGCCAGGCAACAAGGCAGCATCTAGGTGTATTGCGTATTGCGTACTATGTAGGAATATTTACGTGCAATCCATGTACCTTACATATACGGTTCGGTTTTAATCGTTGTCAGCATCACAGGAGGAGGAAGGTTGAGTTCCTATTGCCCAGTCTCATGTCTTTAGGTGCCAAATACTCTTCGCCTTCATAGTGATTGGCGTCAATTTTCACATGATCAACCCCCATTAATGAATCATATCATTCATTGCGGTCGATATGCCCCACTCTTGTCTCCCTACCGAAGGGCGTAGTTCCCATGAGCCACTGACACGTTAATACAGATTGAAGCCACATAATTCCAGACGAGTACTTGCCTATGGAAAGCAAAACCAATTCTGCGCACAAGCACATCCTAGTACTTATAACACTTGACAGTGCGCAACATGTCGTCCCTGTCTTTTGATTCAGTAGCGCGAGATCATATTCAACTTCTCCCTTGTCGCAATTTTATCTTATGGAGACGAAAATACGCGATCTTGAAGACTTGGATCGCCTGTAGTGTAATTACTACTCCTGCTAGACATATCATCTTAGATAGACAGAAGAGCCGTGAACCCCATCCCCAGCTTAAGCATTTGACGCATGTGCTTGTGTCCACATGGCGAATGCTGGGCCGTTTCTCGTTTGCATGAATACCGTCCCTGGTCCGGAAAATTTGCATACTAAGCCTTCTCCGCTGCTAAGGCCGGAAATGATACCCCCGCTTGCTACACGTTCCATCACGTATTTGCAGTTCCAGGCGACGAGATGGCCATTATCAATTATATACTTTTCGCCCTCGACAAGCTGCATTCTTCATTAGAAGGGCGAGCATGAACAGGTGTCAGAGATTGAACTTACGTCTTTTCTAATGATGGCTCCGAAACTTGCTACCCACAGTAATCCAACTCCACCGATCCTGTAAACGAACAGTCCTTCGCCGGAGAACATAGCTTTACTGAAGCTTTGGTTCTTCAGCTCCTTGGTCACGCCTTGTGTGCATACCATGAACGCGTCCTTGCCCACGTTCCACGACTCACTGCCTGTGAGCCTTATAGTGGTAATATCCCCAAGGAAGTGTGGGGCAAAGAGAACTTCGCCAGGACCAGTATATGAGGATGTGGCGATCTCGCCACCTCCGATGAGCTTCTTCATGGAGAATTTAATAGCACCTTTGAGAGTGACAGTTGGAGACATAGCAATCATAATGCCTGGGCCCAGATTAGAGGTTGACCTCGCGAGAGCAACGGGAATTTACTAACCAGGCTTTGCGTGCAAAGGACACCCCATGGCCAATTGCAGTGTCAGGATAGTGTTGCTATCTCTATGAGAAATACGGAAACTGCCTCCATTGAATGTTCCAACATCATCTTGTTGAGCTTTGACGCCAGTAAAATGGCCAGCAGCTGGAGCTCCACCGGGCATTTGGGAGGGCTGGTCGTCATCGAATGGCTTCTCGGATGACTTCACAGGGTCTGCATGATTTTGGTGGGAACCTATGTATCCTCCATCCGGGGGCGGGTAGAGCTCGGGTTGAGCTTTCTTCTCGTGTACGGCGACTGTGGACGTAGTCTGAAGGAGGGGAGGAGGAGGAGGAGGAGGATGAGGAGTAGTATAGGATGTGCGATGGCCATTACTGGCATATTGCTGCTGTGGTCGTTGTGACCCATGAGGGCCCGGAGGTGGAGGAGGATATTGGACTTATAATTGTCAGTGAAGCTAGATGAAGAGTAATAGACTTCCTACCATTTGAAGCATAAGGACGRATTTCCGGTGAGCCTCCAGGGGGACCTGATTGGCCTCCAGGGGGAGCTATTGCTATTGATCAGTTTTCACAGCCGTTGTATTCTTCCCAAACGAGCACCCACGTGGGTAGTAGGGCTGTACATAGCTTGGCGGTGATGGAACTTGTGCTGCTTGTTGGTGTTCCATCTTTAGTGGTCCACGAATCGTGTCACTTGACCTGCAAGGCTACCGGAAGTAGCGTATCAAATGCTTAACAGGAGCCGCTAGGGTCACGTAAAGATGATCCAAAGAGTCAATATGAAGGATCTGACGAAATGAATAGGGTACCGAGCTCATACAAGAGCTCAATCGCGGTAGGAGGTATCTTGTGGAAAGGAGACGCGGAAAGTGCAAAAGAGCTTTCATATACTAAAGCCAGAACATGGGAAGGAAACAGTTGAGTATTTAGCTATTTATATACACAACGCTTGAAATAAATGGTTCTATTGGCAAGTGTCCAACTGCATGGAGAGCTGAAAGGCTGTTCCGAGTGGCTGTAATCCTGGAGGGGAATGACATTGGCGCTTGCTTAGGGCTGACCGTTGCGGCCAAGGCGGCTAAAGTCCACCTGGTAGCAGGCCATGACCTACCTAATCCCGGGATCTAATGTTTTGGTATCAAAGGCACTAATAAGTCTCGGATATGATCCTCAAAGCTGTATACGTCCTTTCTTCAGGGATTTTCTGAAATACAGAAGTCACTTTCGGCTTCCCACAAATGAGCAGTTGTCTCAATATTTCCTTGACGATCAAGTTGGCATAAAAGTAGCTAGTTGTTCTCACCTACTCTCGACACTCCCAGCTTGGGTCCTTGCATCTCTGTTACAATGATCACTGTGCATATAGTTGTTCCAAGCACTTGACCCCAAGAACAAGGGATACCAGTTTCAGTCGCCATTAGAGCGTCCATCATGGATCCAAGAACAATCGGCATCCTTGGTGGTGGCCAACTTGGTCGAATGCTCCTTGAGGCTGCCAACAACCGCAACATCAATATAGCCATACTTGACAAGAAAGGTTCCCCTGCTAAACAGATCAATCCCACCGACTTGGGCGTGGATGGCTCTTTCTCTGACGCACAAGCCATTCGGAGACTAGCACGCCTTTGTGATATCCTCACAGTCGAGATCGAACATGTGGATACTCAGGCTCTGGAAGATTTGGAAAAAGAATCACTCTCCCAGGGCAAGAAGGTCGAGATCCAGCCGAGTTGGCAGGCTATCCGAACGATACAAGATAAGTATCTGCAGAAAGTGACTTTAGAGAAAAGCGGAGTTGCTACTGCTAAGTCATTGTCTGTCTCCTCCACGGAAGCCGTAGACAGCGTTGCCGAAGTTCTAGGCTTGCCGTTCATGCTCAAGGCCAGCAAAGGAGCGTACGATGGCCGTGGCAATTACCCTATTAAATCGAGAGAGGATATTCCACTCGCGCTAGAATATCTCGGAGGCCGACCGCTGTATGCAGAGCAATGGGCAGATTTTTCAAAGGAGCTGGCCGTCATGGTTGTCAAGACTAAGGATGAAGCAGACACATCCAGGTGGGAGTCATTCACGGTGTCTTATCCAACCGTTGAGACAGTCCATCAAGATAGTATTTGCAAGCTTGTCTATGCGCCTGCTCGAGGTATCTCTGCCCAGGTGAATCAGGAAGCACAGCAGCTTGCAAGGAAGGCCGTCGCAACGTTCAGAGGCAAGGGTATCTTTGGCGTTGAGATGTTTCTGCTGAAGGATAATAGTATACTAGTGAATGAGATTGCTCCTAGACCACATAACAGTGGCCATTACACCATTGAGGCTTGCCGGCTCTCACAGTATGATACCCATCTTCTAGCAATCCTTGACCGACCCATACCAACCAAGGCAACAGAACTTCTCAAGCCTGCCATTATGCTCAACATCCTCGGAGGAGCAGATCCGGCTTCGTATCTGAAGTTAGCGAATGCAGCGGATGCTGTTGGTGCAAAAGTCCATCTGTATGGTAAAGGATCGGCCACCAAGGGAAGAAAAATGGGGCACTTGACCATCGTAGCAAATACTATGGAAGACGCAGAGAAAGACGTTGAAAGCTTGATATGCATTGCAAATGAAATCCGTGGGGAAAAAGGCACTACTAGAACTAACACATTAACATCGAAAACAAGTCCTCTCGTTGGGGTTATAACAGGCTCAATATCCGACCAACCGCATCTCGAAGCATGCTACAGGATCTTCCACGACTTCGACATTCCATTCGAGAAAGGCGTCAAATCCGCCCACCGGACACCGGACGCCATGGCAGAATACGCCAAGTCCGCCTCTTCACGAGGTATCAAAGTCATCATAGCCGCTGCAGGTGGTGCTGCACATTTACCTGGCATGGTTGCGGCCTTCTCAAAGAGTGTGCCAGTTATTGGCTTGCCTATCAAGCCTAGTATTGGCGATGGGTGGGACAGCCTGGTGAGCATGACAAATATGCCGAGAGGTTGCCCGGTTCTTACGGTGGGAGTCAATAACGCGGTCAACGCGGCGTTGGGGGCGGTGAGAATATTGGCAAGCTGGGATGAGGGCTTAAGAATGAAGGTGGAAGGGTATGTGGATAATGCTGCGAGTGAGTCGTTGGAGAATGATAGGAAGCTGCAGCCGGAGGGAAAAGAGTGAAATGGACTTTTTACTGGGATTGGGAAGCCCTTGTGTCCAGGCTGCCTATCAGGATTATGTCCATCGAAAGTCCACAACGGTAGAGGACTGGATGCATGTGATCATGCCAAGACTCCTTGGGCTCGGATGAGAATAGGTCTAGTCAGTGAGTAAATTCAAGAGTCACAGATCTGCAGCGTATACCTCTTAGAAAAGCATTTGTTCACAAAGAAAGGAACACACCATCAGGCGCAATTATTAGGAAAGACTTCATTGATTTCTACTTCAGATCTCAGAGAAGCTTCAGCGCAAGCGATATCACTCGCTCAATATTTCAATTTTCCCCTGTAATACACCGTATAATACGCTCACATGCCAACCAAAAGACCCCTTTACGTCTGCTGTCTCTTCCGCTTGCCAACTTGGGCTGAATACCCAGTCTTGATCGCCGTGACACTTCTTCTGCTGCCGCACGAATTGCAAGTGACGAAATAAAGACGGTTTTCTCCTTTGCTGAGTTCTGTGTCTGGCGAACGGCAGGTCTTGCATGTTACATATTCACCTAGGAAGAATGTCAGCTTGGTTCCAGAGAACTGATCTTCGATATCCTTACCAATATATCTCCTGAGCACGTTCTCGATCTGTTTCTGCTGAAAGCGGCCCTTGATGACTAATCTCCTGCTCCCATCTACAGATCCGCTGGTTCCCAATTCTGCGAATATGAACTGCATAACGTGCTCCTCGCTCCTTTTCATCCTCTTGCAGATATCTGGAATGTTGGCGAAAATGGTCTTCTTATTGCCTTCACGTAGACACTGCGGTGGCGGAATAACGTAGCTTTTCGAGCCGCCAGATATCAGGTCGGGATGCGCGCTGTGCAACTGTGTAAAGAAGCGCTCCAGTAGCTTATCGTATTTGATGGGCCTCTCTTCGTTATGAGCCCATATGCCTGTGCCGAGCATCATGTCTCCATCTACGACCTCCTCTTCTTGGGGCGCCTGCGCTGCGTCGCCCGTGGCCTCGCCATTCTCGTTCACGCCAGCTTCAGCCAATTTTGTCTCGAAGTCGTCAGCCTCGGCGGCTTTGGCGGGCTTCTTCTTCTTTTTCTTCTTCAATGCAGTTGGATCGAATTCGCCATCGGCAGCTGGCGCTGCTTCGTCGCCACCATCGGCAGCGTCTTCCTTGGTCTTCTTGGAAGATTTCTTTTTCTTGCCCAGGCCTTTGAAGAGCTCATTTACCTCGTCAACTGCTGGATCCGATTTTGTTTCTGGTGAGCCTTCCCAGCGTGAGCACAGGAGAGCGCTTTAAACAATTACTGAACATACCTGCTGTATGACTTTCTGCAGAAGTCTTCTCTGATGTGCCGTTGATCTCTGTAACTCCGCCATTTGCATCGACGACAGTGGCGCCTTCGCTAAAGGCCACAGATTTCCGGGGTTCGCGTGGTGCAGACATCGTGTACAAAGGATAGCTAACTCACGTTGGAATTATTCTATTCAACGTGAGGTTTTGACGGACTTAGAAGGCGCAAAAGACTCATAATCGTGGACGGAGAGAATTGTTAGGTTAGTCAGACGACGCCGCTAGGATCGACGGGGCTAGACGTGGCCTTAGCGTACGTGCGTGGGATGGTGTTCTATTTTGGTCCCTTTGTCAATACGGAGCTTTCCTTGGTTACACCTATGAGATACAGTGTCAATTAGCATTATGATAGCTTAACGGTCAGTGTTACATGAGACAAATCAACTTGGTCTAATCCGCGGATTAGCGCCAGCCGCATCCCGCGTTGATTGTGCAAAGACTCTGGCAGCCTATCACACCAACGCATCCTCTATTTCGCTCTCGACGGACTTGATCCCCCCTCTCCTTCCTTCTCCTACGTTAATATCAGCTGCTGTCTCCATATCTCTCTGCAAGCATGTCAGACATGAAGACTAGGACGTTGGGCCGCAAGAACCACAAGGGGCTCGCCCTCAACGCTCCGCCTCCGAAATCACCAGCGCCGTCGGCGGGTGACGCTCAAATACCCGGAGCGTTGGGTAACAATCTATCAAGGACAGATACCCTCGAGATAGGATTGGAATTTAAGGTGGACCTGCGCAGTGAAGATCTGATCGTGCTAAAAGAGCTTGGAGCTGGTAATGGAGGTACCGTCAGCAAAGTCATGCATGCAGCAACAAAAGTGATCATGGCTAAAAAGGTGCGTTGGCCTGGGACCAGACCGAATAGGTAGGTGATTGAGTTAACAGGGTATCAAAGGTCATCCATGTGGAAGCGAAGAAGGACGTACGAAAACAAATCGTCCGCGAGTTACACATCATGCATGATTGCACTTCACCCAATATCGTTACGTTCTATGGTGCATTCCTCCATAACTCAGGCGACGTTATCATGTGTATGGAATATATGGACTGCGGGTGAGAGCCACTGTGTCATGTATATTCCTCCTATTTCTGATTCCGAATTAGATCCCTGGACCGCATATCGAAGGATTTTGGTCCTGTTCGTGTGGACGTACTTGGAAAGATTACAGAGGCGATTTTCAATGGGCTCAACTATCTCTACGAAGTACACCGTATAATGCACCGCGATATCAAACCGTCCAATGTTCTCGTCTCTTCAAGAGGATATATTAAGCTATGCGATTTCGGTGTCTCGGGCGAGCTAGTCAACTCTATAGCAGACACTTTCGTCGGCACATCGACATACATGGCCCCTGAACGGATTCAAGGAGCCAAGTACTCCATCAAGTCCGATGTGTGGAGCGTAGGCTTGACCATCATGGAGCTCGCGATTGGGAGATTCCCATTTGATGCAAGCGATGCGGCGGCAGGGGATAGAGCAAGTGCAGGCCCGATGGGCATACTGGACTTATTGCAGCAAATTGTTCACGAGCCAGCACCACGGCTTCCCGAGTGCGATGCCTTCCCTCCCATTCTCGATGAGATGATACAGAAGTGTCTTCTGAAGAACCCTGACGATCGACCAACTCCTCGTCAATTATATGTGCGTAATTATTACTCCCTTACCTACAGTTCCTCTGCTKATAAAAGTCTCAAAAGGAAAATGACATGTTTCTTGCCGCAGCCAAACGAACACCAGTGGATTTACAGGAATGGGCAGTGCAGATGATGGAGCGCCACAACCGTAAATCGCACCTCGCACCGCAGCTTTCGCCTTCAACGGAAGCTCTACTTCGTAGAGAGTCAATACCATCACCGAAAGATACACCTGCCTCTGCTTCAACGTTAACGACAAGGACTCCTACATCCGGCATTATCACTTTCGTGGAAGATGGTGCAAAGCCTGTATCCCAAGCGGAACAGCCTGCGGCCCAACGTACTTCGAATGATGTGAACGGTACCGGCATTTATCCATCTCCGAGTGCAACTTTCGATCGGCAAGGCTTTCCGCCACGTACTTCCAGTAACGTATCCGCGCCTCCAACCGGACGCCCACGTGATGGAGACAATTTCAGTCCTAAGAAGGGTCTGCCCAGCCATCCCAGAGATAGTGGAAACTTCAACTCCACTAYCCTTCCAATTCGGCCGGCACCACCGCCTTCTGGACCATTGCCTGCGCCCCCAGACTCCAGCCTTAGGAATTCAACGACGCAACGTCCAATGGCGAATGGCTCTTCTTACTTATACAGCGATAACCACCAGTACTGATAACATCTCCTGTCCCAATCATCAGCAACACCTCACCTCGACCTCCCTGACTGCCGCGGGATAAGGAAATAGCATCTACAATCCCCCAGCTCCCCACCATCATCTTCTTACGTTCCTCAAGTTGTACACTTTACCCCAAATCCTTATACCTCACCAAACATCTTTCTACCAAGCATAGGGCCGGCACTTTATGAAGCATTCACTCGGCGTTTTGTTTTCTCACTTACATTTGTTGCAAGTATGGATGGATGTACGAGAACTGCGATGGTTTCTTTTCTTTCTATATTTCGAGCGATTGATAGTAGGTAGGCATGTGGGAAGTTTTACTGGGATGGATCAGTTATGGAGGGCGATATGTTCAGRCTATACCTAGTTAAAAAGCATGCACGAATATATCACTGGGAAGTTGATTTCTCTGCAAATTTGCCCATAGAAGCCCTCCACGGGTACTGTGAGCTTCCATCGCCCTCCAAATTAACCTGACAGCTTCCCACCCTCGCCTTTCGCACAAAGACCAGTCTCCTCAATAGGTACCCACCTCCTCACCCGGACTACGCACCTCTAACACTCCGACGCCAGACCCGCCAGAAGCTGACGAACCAGGAGACGCCGCTATGGATTTCACTCCCGTTGTCTGTTATACTATCAACGTATCGGGTGTACAGGCCACGAAGAACGCAGTAGTCATGAACCCAGAAGAACCCTTCCTACTAATTAGACACATGACTGAAACGGTTCTGTTATTGGTTACTGTGTTCTTATAACAGTCACAGCTGAGCTTGGATGGATAAAGATGGGATGCTTTTTTAGGGAACATTTCAGAACTCAATAAGTATTTGATGTAAGATATTTGCTACCAAGGTTCTTTAATCAAATTGAAACATAACTCCAACAAGTCCTCTGTAGATAAGACAATCGCACTCTCGGATACAATTTCATCTATTGAATTTCAAAAACTTGGTCATACGACCCCTGATGTTATTCAAAGAGGAGCATAATCCCCATTTGGCGCTCCATAATTATCGCCAA
>KE598558.1:2063959-2096525 GCA_000444155.1 Cladonia macilenta KoLRI003786
CCGACTTCCAAGGCGTCAACTTCCTCGAAAACCTCGAATCCGCCTTCTTCGCCGCCGGTCTCGCAAACCTATCCTCCAGCGAATGGTACCACCACCTCCCCCCTCCCTATCATGCCCACAATACTCTCCATCCTTCTCCTCCTTTCGTCTTCCTGATCCTGCACCATCGATCCCATCCCCATCCCACCTAGACCAAGAGCTGACATCCCCATCTGACTCACACTCATCCCCATCGCCACAGGCGTGAAGCCACTCCCACTGCCCCCCATACCCATACCCATCCCATTCCCATTCCCATTCCCATTCACTACCCCCCCCATCATTGTCCGTGGCGTACCGACCCCAAACCCCCCTTCCATCATCAACATCCCACTCGCAACCCCCACCGCCGGCGCCATCGGCACCGGACTATCAACCGCGCTCGTCGTCCCGGGTCTCGGCGTTCCATTTCCCCTCGGGGTAGCTCCCGTGCTAGTACCCGATCTCGACATGGCGACGCTGCTGTGGGGATGGATTTGCTGGGAGCTGTTGCGGTTGTGATTGTGATTGTGGGGAGCGGTGGTGGTGGTGTTGGCGTTGTTGGCGTTGGTGGTGTTGTTGTTTAGATGGCGAGAGGGCGTTTTGGGGGTGCGGGTGTAGGCGGGGGAAGGGGCGGAACGGGTTGTTGAGGGGGGTGAGGTGGGAGTGGGAAGGGGGTTTGGGGTGGGAGGGGTGGGTTGGTGTTGCCATTTTTGAGGAGCGGGGTGGTTGTAGTTGGGAAGGTGCGATGCTGGGACGGATTGTTGTTATGGATTGGGTGGGGTGAGGATGCGATTGGGCATTGCGGACAAGGCTGTAGCGATGGGAGGTGTGAGAAGAGGTGGTTGTTTATGTGGGGTTGTTGTATGAGGACAGTCTTGGAGAGGTGCGTAGATTACGTGATAAGGATTAAAGAGCGTGGGGAGGTTGGGAGTAATCTTTTACGCGCAGAGTGGAGGAGTGTTGTGGTTGAGGCAAAGTTCATACTTCTAACCGCCAAATGCGGACTCGGAAGTTTCTGATCTACAGAGCACTATCATGCCATGAATGACCTCAAAGTTGTCTCAGAATCACTTGATTTTATGATTCTGATATTCTTCTGTTGAACCTGCCTAGCTATCACCGTTGAATCCATCCATGTTGCAAGAGCTTTCCTATTGCACGCTGATAATCGAAAATATGCCCAAGCGAACCTCAAGAATCACCTGCATGCTAGCATGTCGTCACAATTACATTGCATTTCCATCTGTTGTTTCCTTCCCTATTTACCCTTCTCCTACTTCTGCATCGTCTCGTCTGGCACGCCTCCGAACATCTGTATGATATCCATTAGTGCGAGATTTTTCGCGAATAAAGTAGAGGGTATACTCACGGTCTCCATCATCATACCGGTGATTTGGTAGGGATCCGCATTCGAGGCGGGTCTTCGGTCCTCAAAGTATCCCTTGCCAGCTGCAGCACATTGTCTTGGGATTCTGACGCTAGCACCACGGTCCGCGACACCCCAGTTGAATTTGTCGATATTGGCAGTCTCGTGTGCGCCTGTCATACGTGCTTCATTGCCCTCGCCRTAGACTTTGATATGTTCCACATGACGCTTTTCAAGCTTCTCCATCACTCCCTTGATAGTCTTGAGACCACCATCAAGACGCATGTCCTTGGTAGATACGTTGGTGTGAAGACCGGCGCCATTCCAGTCACCGGGAATTGGCTTGGGGTGGAAGGTGATGATAACGCCGAATTCTTCTGCAACACGGTGAAGCAAGAAGCGGGCCATCCAGAGCTCGTCRCCAACTGTATGAATGTTAGTTCCACGTATTTAGCGTAACCACGAGTTCGAAGTCAGACATACGGTTGATACCCTCACAAGGACCCACTTGGAATTCCCATTGAGCGGGCATGACTTCTGCATTGATACCAGCAATCTTAACATTCGCGTACAGACAAGCCTTGTAGTGAGCCTCGACGATATCTCTGCAGTAGACCTTGCCAGTTCCTACACCRCAGTAGTATGGTCCTTGCGGGCCTGGGAAACCTTGCTTGGGCCAGCCATAAGGTCGGCCGTCGAGACCGAGGAGGGTGTATTCTTGCTCCAGACCAAACCATGGCTCTTGCTTGGCATTGGCCTCCATGAGCCGGGCGCAGTCATGACGGTAATTGAACTTGTTGGGTGTGCCATCGTGGTCCCAACACTCGCAGAGTACGAGGATGTTATCGCCGCGACGGAAGGGATCGGGGAAGATTTTTACAGGTCGGAGGTAGACGTCTGAGTTATCGCCGGGGGCTTGTCCAGTCGAAGAACCGTCAAAGTTCCATTCGGAAAGCTCTTTGACGTCTTTGCATGGCCCTTCCAGTGTCTAGACGGCAGCCAAAATTAGCACAGACTGCACAATCCAATCACGCTTGTAGCGCTCCTTCGCCCGAACCATGAAGCGTTCAGGTCTGCGCCAAGAGCTTATCTTGTTGTCCGCTCGTCCGATAAGAGCGCTTCTTTGACACGGGCATGGGCTTTGCCCGAAGACAAAGGGCTGAAAAATGGTGCAAGGCGTGTGCATTGAGGCTGTGCTTTGGGTGGTAGGGTCGGGTTACAGTGAGGATAATACGAACCTTGGTCTTTGAGCGCACACCACCATGACCATCGATCCAGATGTACTCCGCCATGGTAAACCCTTTCTGGGGCAAGTCCATGTACTTGCGGAGCTGGTAACATAGTCAGAATTGAGCTCATCAGCGAATATCTGCAGGGCTTTTCACATACATTCTCCGTGTTGGAGATGGTTGTTGATTCGGCCTTGTAGGTCTGTTAGTCCTGGTATTGCTTGGTGAGAGCTGTTCTGCAGAGCTATGCTCACCATATTTATGAATGTGTGTTGATCTAGATGGGTTGAGTGAATTTGTGTATAGTATGGTACAGAGCGGTGGTGGTCAAAGGGGAATAGGAAGATGAGAGGAATGAAAGAAAAGACGGGGAGGTGAGGTGTTATTTATTGTTCCTAAGCTATGGCAAGCAGGAGTGGGCAGCGTGGGAGAGGACAAAGTCAATTGGCTGGCAGGGAGCTGTTCCACGAGAGCGGCTTACTCTATGTTCGGTAGCGTGGGCAACGGTAGAGCGTGAGCCACATTATGGAGCTACTGTGTTATGCACCCCGGATACAAGAAGGTCAAATCAATCATATTCGCCACTTTGTCCTGCCCGACGCATAGTTCGTATACTATTGGTGTTTGTATATCCATTTTACATTCAATTTATATACGTTTGATGCCCCTCAGCCTCATACTCGTGTTCGGTCAGAATCGGTAGCAAAAGCTGGGGTAGGAGTAGGTACACAGGCAAACATACGACAGTATGACAGCTGCCGTTGCAGGATATGCATGGCAATCTCATTAATCCCCATGCCGATGCCGATCCCCCCAGCTGCAGCAGATCGCAACCCCTCCCCCAAGGCTGCAAAGGGGGTCTGCAGCGTCATTTATGTTTAGGATAAGAGTAGTGATGTTTTTTGTTCCTTGCCCCTCGGCTGATACACTCATCAAATGCTTGCACCCCTCGTGCGTCCCGACAASCCGATAAGGAAAAGCCACACATGCTCCACAAAAACCTTTCTTATCTTGTACTACGAAGTATGTACCCTGTTGGTCCTCTACCGAGCCCGCTTATCTGCAGCCCTTAGCTCCATCGGTGACAGAAACCACCTCTATGACTTTATCATACATAAAAACACATTACACATTTTCCGCACCTGTAAACTTCCGATACCACACCTCTACAGTCCGTCTCGAGCATTTTCTTGACAAATGCCATGCTATGAAGGGGGTAGCAAGTCGGCAGATGTTGCGTAATGAGGCTCGCCTAGTGATGCTACTTCCTCACCCCAGCGGCGTTTCTCCGCTGCCGCGCACATTAGCTTGTGTCTTTATCGCGACAACATGATTGGCAGAAGGTGAATAGTTCACTTCCCTGCAGTCATCGGAATTACCCAACAAGCATGAACCGGCACTACCAATTTCTCTCCCGCTACACAGCATCAAAAAGTGTCATGCTCCAGGCACGGCATAGGACCACATGGCTCTGCAGTATGCATGAGACCAAAAATCTCTGTCGCTGCACATGCTATGAACATGCATAAAGCATCAGGCACAACGCTCACTAAAGGGTACGGCTTCCGCATGCGTCTTCCCGCCAACAGGAGCCGACCGAAGCTTGGACCACCTGGAAATGTCCCTCATTCACGACTTTCATTCTCCTCCACCAATTCACAATACACACCGCGTTAGTGAATATGGAGGCTTTGTTCTCTGCGCATCGTCTGCAGTCTTCAACCTCAGAGTGACCCTGCTTGACCTCCGATGACGGCCTCTTCGATGGGACTGTTTCGGCATCGGCCAATTGGTGAGCACAAAGACCATGCAAGGTACATTGAGAACCAGCTTATGTGGACGGATGGCTTTGTATGGCAATATAGCCCGCCTCCCACTGAGCATATTCACGCATTTAAATGAAGGACTGCAAAAGCCGCGACTTGAACCCGCTAAACAACTCAATACACAMTGCAATATCATATCGTGGACCCCGACAGGTCACCGATCTCTTACCCTCCTGCGCTGGCATCCCCGGTGGGTTTTCGTCCATGTTAACGGAACATGTTCTTTCAGGCCATCAGAAGAAATACAGGATAGCCTGGCCTCCGTCCAATTGCATACACTTCGTTCCATCTGGTTCGAACAAGCCTGCACAATACTGACCGCCTTTTAAGGTATAGCTAAACCACAAGCAGTGGAAATAAGGAAACATTGCATATGCAAGCTGTCAGACCTTACCCTACCAAATGCCACACCAAAAACTGGATTAAGATTATCCCTTCGGGGTCTCATGCATGTAGCCGTTACCAATCGTTACCTCCGAACCCGATGCCTCGCATATGTCCTCAGATGATGAGGTGCATGGTCCGTGGCTAGAAGAGGGACACCTGCTGTCTTCGAAACGAGCTAGTAACATGGCTCTCACTTCCAAGACAGTATAGTTCTTCGATATTCTCCGATTGAAATTATGAGTGTTCAGAGTAACAAATGGATGAATTTCTGAACCGATCCACTGGATCTTGACTTCCAATTGGAAGAAAATAGAAGAGGATGTTCCCTTAGAATACCTCTGTAACAACAAGAGACAGACTGGCGAAGCTTACAGCTAACTTCATTGGGTATAGACTTTGCCAAGACTCGCAACTGCTTCCTCTTGTGACACTGCTTTTTTATCTCTTCATGTATTCGTGTAYGGAGATGTTGGAGTTTAAGATGCTGAATTATCGTCCGGGCCTGGACCGGGTGTGGCCAAGGTCTTGCTCATCACTGCATGTCACCGCTCACTCTTGAGTAAGAGCATGATGCATAAGTCATCGTACAGAGGAGTCATTACGCAGGGGTCCAAAGATATATCAAGACCTTCGATTAGGACAATCTCATTCCAAGTCATCATCATGCGCCGGAACTCCTGATCAATAGGCCGTGACCCTCTGAACAGATAGTTCCTTCAGAGATCCTTCAAGTTCCTTTTCTAGCATGACTTACCCTCCATTCTCTTACATACCTTACCAAYTCCCATTACTTCGTTTCGATTGTTACTATTCAGTTCTATGCCTTCAATTACTTTAATGTCATGATAAGCAAGCTCTTCGCTCAATCATCACGACAGCCTTCCCCTTAAGATCATTGATGAGRATACTTCTACCCTGAGAGYCTCTTCCGCTCACACCCGAAGTTCAGAATGTCAGGACTATACTCAGCCGATCAAGACAACCTCCCCAAAGATCCTCAAGCGAGGAACTCCGCCTCTCCAGCCGGTCCTCGATCCCTTTTGCGAGATGAGAGGGCCCTACTATAGCGAATGATTCCTCAACATTCTACCGTATTGAGCTTATATAGCGGTACAGATTGAGCTCGCGGCAAAGGTTCTATTCAAAGAAAAAAGGAATTGAAAGAAGCGCGTGAGGGGCTCTTGAGAAATCAGAGTATTACAATGGATATGGCACGAACAGTGTGCCCGCGTAGACCTCTCTCTGTCACGAAGGTGAGAGTGTAGAGAGGAAGCAGAATATTGCAGTGAAGGATCATCACCGGGTTAACGATGGTATGAGTATGAGATAGTATATGAACAACAATCATAAGCGTCTCGCTTGTCGTTCCATTCGCTTATGATACCGTTCGCTTGTCTATGCCCTGGTTAGTCATCCTCATCTTCATCCCTAAAAGCGGCTCCTCCGCCACCATCCCCTCCCTTAGTAACCCCGGAGGCGCAGCACCCATAAGCGGTACCTATTTCTGGCCCACTCACAGCCAACCACAACGCTAGTACTTCAGTATGTGTCTCACTGCATCCCAAATTTGGCCGCAACCCGGTCAACTATACGTCTATAATGTTGCCAAAAAGGGAGAGAGGGGCTGTTTCGGGCTCATTGCTCGTACCTTACTAGGCAAGGTTAGGGGCATGGGTGAGGATGGATGATCTTACACACACCTACAACGGGATAATTTTGTAGGGCTTGATGCAAAATTATACACGGGATACTGCGCACTGTTGTGCTTATGGATATTCATGCATCTGACTGTGTGGGCCTGGTAGGTACCTTAGGTTACTAGGTTCTTTAGTTGGCGTTCATATAGATAGTATCATTGTTTGTGTGAGGTAGGTAGTGATATAAGGACTCTGTATCCCATTACAGTATCTGTTTCAGCAGCTTCTAATCATAACCAACCACTCGATACACAGGAGCTTCACAAAGTTCAGTTTCCTACAGTTGATTTTTCTTTTGTCTTGGACTTCTTTTCTTTTCTTTAGTTGATTTATCTTCTGTTATGCATAGCATCATAGCGTAGCCATTATTCCAATATCTTYATTCTCATCACCAACTGTATAATCACCCATCTACAATCCAAATCCACCCCAGTCAGCCCACCATGCACACCACTCTCCTCACTACCCTCTCCCTCGCCCTCTCCACAACAACATCCGCCCTCGTCCTCCCCCGCCAACAGTCTCAACAAACAATCTCCAACGCCGGCGGCGCTCCCCCCAACGTCACTCCCCCAACCAACATCTCCTCCTCCGCCATCGCCGACTTCCAAGGCGTCAACTTCCTCGAAAACCTCGAATCCGCCTTCTTCGCCGCCGGTCTCGCAAACCTATCCTCCAGCGAATGGTACCACCACGACCCCTCGCACGACCTCGCCATTCAAATCGTCACCAAAGTCCAAGCCCAGGAACTAATCCACGTCCAAACCGCCGAGAACATCCTCCTACATTTCAAAAACAAAACCTTCACGCCATGCGAATACATATTCCCCGTAACCACGCCCGAGGAATTCTTCTCCTTAGCGAACATCATCACGAGCGTCGGTATCGGCGCCGTCATCAACGTAGCCTCCTCCCTCGCTCTCACAGACCCGACTCTCGTCCCCGGGCCGGCCTCCATCCTCGCCATCGAAGCCCGCCACGACGCCTTCTTCCGCGCCGCCGCGCACGTCTCTCCCATCCCCAATCCCGCTCCCTTCGACACCCGCATCTCCGCCGCGTACGCACTGAATCTCGCTTTGCCATTTATCGTGCCGGGAAGTTGTAAAAGTGGCATGCCGGCTTTTCCGATTATTCCAGCATTAAAGCAAACGTCCGGCACGATGAGTCCACTCACTGGTAGTAGCGGGCCCATTACTTTCTCTTTCGATGCCTCATCAGTACACATCGATACATCGAAAACTTTTTATGTCGGCTGGGTCAACCAAGCAAATGTAGTCAACTACACCCCTGCTACTGTTTC
Source organism: Cladonia macilenta KoLRI003786 (assembly GCA_000444155.1). Taxonomy (NCBI): domain Eukaryota; kingdom Fungi; phylum Ascomycota; class Lecanoromycetes; order Lecanorales; family Cladoniaceae; genus Cladonia; species Cladonia macilenta. Next base: position 2,071,786 of record KE598558.1, read on the forward strand.
AAACGGGAATGTCGCAAGTACTATACCAGCTGGCCTAGCAGGTCTGGCGTTCGCGGCACTAACAGCGCAGAATGCGGCGCTGGATGTTAATACTTTGACGGGTGTAACGGTTGCGGGACCGGCACCGGTGCAAATATCCTGAGTGGGATGCGAGTGTGGATRATTTTGAATTGAGCGTTCTTATTGCATGCATTCGTATGGCGTTTAGCGGCCGCGGCTTTTTGTGTATTAGGACTTTGTAATTAACGGAGAAGCGGTAAGCTTCTAGCATCCTTAGAAACTCATGACATATAATTTTATTTTATTTTTGATACTTTCTCATTGTTAGCCTATTTGGAAATCGCGTGGATGAAGGGACGGGAGTACGAACTCTTGCTCGTGGTAGAGTAGGGATACAAGACGTATACAATATGTCTTTCCCTTTCCCTCCCTTTATGCTACTTTAATGTAGGGATCACTGCATTTCGAACTCCGGGAGCAGAATGGAGGCTTCACTGTCATAGTCTAACTAGACATCAAAGGTCGGCTAAGCGGCCACAGTGGCCGTCCCATTAGCCAGCCACTCCTCCGGCATCCCAGCTTCCCTCGATTGTCCATTCATCGCCAACTTGTCTTTCCCCAGATCAAGAGTTTGACTCTTGACCTCCCGATCCGCCCCTTTTACATGACCATTCGTCTCATTGCCTTTGGTGCTCTCTGCACCCTTGGCTGCATTAGGCTTCAGCAAGCTGCCCTTCTTACCAAACATCCTGGTTCCTCGCCTCTCTTCTCCACTGGTCCTTACAGCAGCTGAGTTCTGTCTCTCTCGTCTTCCTTCCTTTTTGGCTTCCAGAGCCTTCTTGGCGTGACCAACGGTCTCATACGTTTCGTTCTTTCGTCTTTGCTTCAAGACAGCTACCCGTCCCTTCAGACCTTCCTCCATCAGAGCCTCATCTTCTTTGCGGATTTCGCATACAATTCGCCATGCAGCTTCGACCTTTTTCGTTTCGCGCTCCTTCGCCATGGCGTCCAGCTCACGCGCATCTTTACCTCCTTGGATTTGACGAGCTCTACAGATGAATGCTGTAGGCTGGCGATTCTTGATGATCTCTTTATGTACGCCTTTCAAGGTATATCCGAAGGGTCCGATAATGGCAGCTAAGTCTTTCAATACAAAGCCTCCAAAGCCTTTGCCGATACCTTGAACGAAACCCAAGGCACCATTCTTCTGAGCGCCATGGTACGGCTGTAGAAAGAGACCTGTGACGCCATCATATACACCGAAGACAAATTCTGATCCGGCTGCTCGAAGACCAGACTGAATGCCTGAAACGCGAGGAGGTGGGCGCACGGTGGTGTCACCATATAAACGAGGAGCATTGTGAAAGCCTTGAGCGACGGCTAGAGAGAGATCCATTGGAGCTGTGACAACACTCAGCACACTATATTAGCAGAATCGGGCTTGAACATACCTTTTGCGAGGGCCTCCCCAGCCTTGGCAAACCCTACTCCAGTATCTTCTGCAAGATCTTGCACAAGGTTATCAGACTCCTCTGTGATATCAGAAATTGCATCCTCATTGTCAGCATCATTGGTGGTCTCCTGCTGATTGCTGGGCGCGGGCCTCAGGGTTTCGGCATTCGGAAGAGTTCCCTTTTCTCCACCCTGGGTAAGCGCATGACCTGGCAATGAATGTGATTCCGGGAGATGTTTCTCCGCGCCATGCTGTCCCCCGTGTGGGAGGGCGCCGTCGTCTTTCTTTTCCCACTCATCTCCAGACGATTCAGCTTTCTCTGTATGCTTCTTCAGCTTCGGAGGTTCTTCCATTTGCAAGCTATTTCGCGCTATAGAGCTTCTTCGCCTTTCTTTCTTTTTCTGTACACGCTTCTCTCTCTTCTTTATGCTCCTAGCCCACCGTATAGGCATTCCACCTACACCTTTGACGACGCCACCAGCGACATTCATCAGCGCAGCACCACCACCAGTGAGAGGCTCGCCAGGACCTTCAAAGTCATTCCACTCTTTATGCCGGACCAATCTTAAATCATGCCACTTGATCTTCTTCTTCTCGACAAGTAGCTCAGCGGCCAAAGCAGACAGTTTGAGACTCGAATGCTTCAATGTCCAGACCGCTACATGATCCGGTAATATGGAACACCGCAATGAGTGTTCACCTCGCATTGGAAGATGACGGTGAAATGATTTGACAGCATTCTTGGCTCCATCTCCTTCGGCTTCAATGTCATCTGCAAGCTTTTGCGCAGCCTCCTTGGCCTCCGGAGATAGACACTGCTTGATCCCCTCTGCAAGCTTGTCAGCCGTCAGCCATTTATAAGGGACCGGCTCAGAAGCGCCGGCACCAGCTCTTGCCACCATCGCACCCCAGAATGGCTGATCGCCAAAGAATGGCACAATCATTGTAGGCTTGCCACATTTCAGACCAATGGCCGTAGTCCCCGCGCCGCCATGGTGGACTACTGCGCTGACCCGGGGGAATAGCCAGTCGTGCGGTGTATTCTCTAACATGTAAATATTATCTGGCGTATTGTTCTCATCACCTAGGCCTCCCCAGCCCTTGCTTACCAAAGCGCGGACACCTGCCTTCTTGACAGCTTCGAAGATTAGGGAGGTAAATCTATCGGGATCATCTACGACAATACTGCCAAAGCCAATGTAAACGGGAGGCTCGCCGGCTTCCAGAAACTTGGCTAAGGTCTCCGGTGGCTTGAAGGATGACGCCAGATCGAGGAAAACGAATCCAGATATGTCTATCTCTGGTCCCCAATCACCTGGCTTAGGGATCAAACCGGGCGACCACATGTATGTATAGGGCACTTTCAGGCGGAAAAGTTGGCCAGGGGCCCATAACGTAGAGACAGGTTCAAGGCCTAAGGTTTTGACTCGAAAGTTATTGACCAGGTCGCCTAGTCCTTGCCATGTCCTGTAACATCGTTAGCAACATCTTTTGCGGATACTGCAATATACTTACATCATCTCGACCAGGGGATACGACATGAAATTAGTGTAATTAGTATCAACATTACTTTTTTTGATATTCGCTAATGGATGGGGAAACTGTTGTGTAGGACTGTAAGGAAATGTAAACATTAGGTGTAGTGGTACTCCTAGCCTTTCTGCACAGTGTATGTGAGCAAAGGATGGTGGATTCGCAATGATAGCGTCCGCAACAAATGGATGCTTGTCCCCCATCATCTTCAGATTAGATTCATCGGTCTCGTCATCAGTCGCATTGATGCAGGCTCTCCAGAACCCTTGAAACATCTCAAACATAGAGTCGCGCTTTCGGCCAATTTCACCCGCTCTCACAGTAGAGACCGAGGGCATGAGTCCGGGGTTCTTAACCATGAATGCCATAAGCTCAGCTGGATCACCGCCAACCGAAAAGAACTCCAAGCCGGATTCTTGCTCAATAAATTTCTTGAAAGCTGGATGCGTTGCTATTCGTACTCGGTGTCCGTAGTCTTCTTTTAGAAGCTTTCCAACTTTAAGAAACGGCTGTATATCCCCTCTACTACCGATAACCATGATGACTATGTTCAGTTTCGGTATTGCCTCATCTTGGCCCAAGGGAGGTTGCTGGGATAATGCAGATAATCTTGTCGCAAGGTCAGGTCGTGCCCTGCTGTCTTCCTCACGTAACGGCGACAACGGTTGGTCTGCTTTGGGAATGTCACCTTGGTGTGTGAAATGGCGCTGTAGAGTGGCACCCAGCGCATGAGCGAGATAGCCGTGGTTATTTGTCTCATTGACGCTAATATTTAGACGGCCATCCCGTTTAGAAACCTTTCCTTTAGTTTTATAGTTGTCATTGCCCACAGAGAACCTCCCAAACTGCCCAGCACTGGACCTTCGCCTGGAATCGGAATCAGGCTGGCTGTCACGTGGAGCTCTACTAATGGGTGACCGGCCACTTAGATTTGACGGTCTCGAGCCGAACTTTTGCGCTGAATTCTCCTCATCTGAGGATGAAGTTGAGTCGTCAGACTCATGCCCCTCAGCAGACTTATTCAACGCTGTCGGTACATATCCCGTCTGTCCTCTTCTCAGTCCTCCTCTTAGAGACGATCTTTGTGCTGGTACTGGTCTCTCCGACATGAATCTTCTTTTGGCCCGCGGCCTGGGTTTAGTCGATAAGTTCTGCAAGCCAGGTGTCATTGGATTGCTTCGGACGGTGGAAGCGCCATTGACCGTAGCAAGGTTGTTGCTAGGCGTCGAAGCTGTGACAGGTATTGTGGGGGTGTTGGGTGCTTCATCGCTAGATCGAGGGAAAGGAAATTCGAGAGCTGGCGGTATGGGAAGGATATTTGTGCCGCCTTCTTCGGCGGAAGAGGAACCCTCCATTGTGATGACAATGGGGTAGCCGAATTACAGAGTTGTCGAGATCATGAATCGTTGAACTCCGCAGGACGTCCGAACGGACTTTTGTCGCGCTTAAGATCAGTGACAAATGCCGCTGTAAGAATGGACGTTCCGTATCACCGTCGCGCGGAACAAACAAGGAAATAGCAAGAAATCGAACAAGGAGGCGAAGGAGGTATCAACATGTCTAAGGTTGTATTTTTAGGGAAGGAAGAGAGCTAGAGGGAAGTGAGGTGTAATTGTAGGTCTTGATGGCGGTGATACACCATGTAAAGGAAGGATCATCCGGAAGCACCCAGAAAAGCCTCGGGTTTCCGATGGTGTCAAGACCCTGACTTAAACGCTGATTGATCGCTTTATGGTCACAATCCCAAAAGAGCATGGCAGAAATATGCAATTTCAGGACTGATCGACAGCTAATCCAAAGCAGGCTGACATCATCGGACATGAACTTAAGGTAGTTTCCGCCTGTCCCGTGGCTGCAAGACCGTTTGCGAGTACGAAACCGGGCTATACATACGATGAATTCAGTATTGTATAGTGGTCCGAGAGCCCGCAAATCTTTACGTAGTAGGGTTCACCCCCTAGACGATGTGAAAGATCCCTAAAACTGGCCCCCTAGGAGACAAGATGTAGGGGTGAGAGACCTAGCTCCGGGGATTTGTTTTGGCGCCTGAGCCACTAAAGCTCGGCTGCCTCCCGGGGGCCATACCGATGGTTGGGGGGTGAACCATTCTACGCCAAGTTTTGCGGGCTTCCACCACTATCTAATACTAAAGCGTACTCTGTCCATGAAATGCTACGTTCATTGCTGCTAATAAGGATAGACATTAACTATGACATTTCGATGCAGCGCAGGGCGTCGAATTAGTCTGACCGTCTACATCTGCGAGGAAGGACTACACCCCCTGATAGCTACATTGCCATCTCGTTGACGCTCGAGGCAACAAGCTGATTGTAGCTACTTTGAACTCAATGATAAACCTAGCGCTTGGTATCATCCTAACCTCCTCCAGTTGCATTAATACATCTTCTGTGCGCCCAGCGCAACTTGCATATTCCACARAATGTGTTCGGAGCAACAAACCATGGAAAGCGGTATTAAACCTCCAATCTAGCCTTCTCCGTCTCCTCATTAACGATTTTCTCGTAATCACGCTTGCGTGCCATGATCATGGGGTTATCCTCTATTTGCCCTGGTCTCTGTGTCCAGATACTTTGCATCTCCCTCTCAAGCGCTAGCAGCCACATTTTCTTACTCATTCGCCCACGGTGCGGTAATTTTGTTCGTATAGCCATCATCCGAGCCCGCTCGAGTTGCGCAATGTAATACCAATGGGACTGCGTCATTGGCTCATTAGCCTCCTGCAGACTTTCGCGAAGATGTACTTCTAATTGATACAGCATATCCCAGTACTCGATCGGCCTCATCAAGCCTTGTGCTGGGATGAGCAATTGTGCAGAACTTGTTGCCTGGTAGGGGGTTTCCTGAGCCAGTGGTTGAGCCGGAGGCTGAGCAGGGGATATGTCTCCAATATCAGAGTTTGAGGCGAGATAATGCGACTCGGTCAGGGGAGTGTGATATAGGGGATGTAGCGGAGGCTGAAAATACTTGGAACGTCTGCCGTATCGCCCCTGGCTTGAATATTGTCGACCTTGGAGTCTGACAAGATTAGGGGCTGCTGAGAACGACTCAAGACCAGGCACACTACGAGTACTGTTACCCGTGTACTCAGGACTGTTCATGCCTGACGACACACTTATTTGGTGGCCGCCACTCTGTCTCTGTTGTCCGTCAGGTCTATGGACCGAGTTTTGCAAGGTGACTGGTGCAGGGTGGCCAAGCACAGCGTCCGTCGGTGAGGCGTGCTTGTTTCGTGACGCTGAGCCTTGACCGACGGGTCCGAAGGGCGATTGGTTGTCTGGGGCTCTTGAGATTGGAGACAAAGGGGCAGAGTTGTGAAAAGGCACTCCAGTATGAAAACCTTTACGCTCTCCAGACAAGTCCTTCTTGATCTCTTTTGGAGCATCGCTGCTAGGCATTTCCTGATGTCTGAGGATTGAGGGTGCTGGACTTGTTGCTAGCATCTGATATACCTCGTCTGGTCGGCGTGGTCTTGTACCTTGTGTTGGTGACCATACAAGCTGCTCAGAACTACTCGAACTGCGAGGAACAAACGTCCGTATCTCCAATTTGGGCTTGATCTTAGTGATATCTGACAACAATGAATCAGTTCACTTTCATGAGATTGGCAGGGAGACTTGAGCGCACTTGGGGGCGACACTAGAGCACTCCTATTATTGTCTTGCCTTTTAGGCTCCTTGGCTTCGATTTCTTCCCTGGAAACTAGAGCATCAAGTTAATAGGTCTCGACTACATCTAGCTCAAAGTCGGAAACTTACTAAGGGTTGGTGACTGCAGGCAAGCGTCTACGTTATTGGCCTGCATTTTGTGTCCATCTCCCTCAATTTCCTTTTTAACGCCTAACGAAACAAATGTTAAGCAGGTTTCATGGGCTGTTTCAGTGAAAGAGGGGACGTACCTGAGGTTACTAGCCAGGCACCCACGTCAGTGTCTTGCTCCCCCTGTTCGCTAGCTTTCCTTTCCGAGATTGCACGCCCGTCGTTGGACAGCTTTGACCAGGCTGAATCGTCAGCATGAATGCTCCATTTCTTGCCAGGTGGACCGCGGAGTTTCTGAGTCTCAAGTAATATTCGACAAATGTTGATATCTTCATGAAAGGATACAGTATCTGGGACCTGTAGCTCTGGAATGACCGCGCGAGCGCGTGCGAAGAAGAAAGTAGAATCCGTAATCAGCTTGATGAATTTGGTCACTGTGTCTTCAGGATTAGGGTCCATGTTGTGGCGAACGTGACTCTCGAAGAACGAAGCACAGAACACTCTGAGCTCCACCATGGTCGTGATAGTGAGAGAATTCTCGAAATAGTAGGTTTGAGGGTCGAATGGATCGCGACCATCTTGACGCTCCATGTTGTTTAAAGGAATGTCCAAAGGACGTTGACTGTCAATTTCGTAGAATTGATAACAAGTCCGGGACTCAACCCGGTCACGGTGCATCCGGCGTCTGCCTACTTCACTTTATTTTGCCGCCAAAACGCATGTGTTACCTTCTGTTCCTAGACCTTTCTGTATATGAAAAGTGATTTCGCTCGAGGCCACTAGCATAGTTAATTTTGTCATATCAACTTTATTAGACGCAAAATTCTTGTTCTACTACGCAGCCGATATGAGACCGTCCAGCTTCGYCGGTTACTTACATACGACCGCAGGTAGTACCACCATCGTAAGAGAATGGAGCATAAGTCATGCATATAACGGGAATCTTTAAGCTAGATTCAATACTTATTAAGCTCATCTAAAGCAGCAAATTTCCGTATCACCTACACATTAAGKGCGAAAGTGATATAATAARGGGTTAGAAACCTCTAGAACTACAACTTCTGGAGGTGTTCTTAGGATYAACTCATCAGGTATTAGCTCTATATGCATGACTTATGCCCCATTCACTTACGGTCTGAGCACTGAYGATGACAATCTAACCTGTGAAGTACTAGGCCGGAGCAACACGCGATTCTAGCAATTCATATCACGATGGTTGTTCTGATGGTCCGTTAGAGCATCCAGTTCGGGCTCTAGCCTTATATCCTGGCGGTACCGAATTCATCAACCCGAGAGATATAGTTGTTATTGCCATTTAGACCGATGAGCGAGATCCTCTGCTTTTCAATGATTCCATTTCGAATTGAGACAGTGCATACTCAGTCTTCGCTATCATCTACAATGATTCCCATGTTGGTCACCTTAAAGTGGAAAGAGCCGCCTCTTTTCAGAGATCCCAAACCTTCCCTAACTTCGTCCTTCCAATTTTCACTCCCCCACCAATTAATCCTCCCCGAGAAACCGCTCTGCTCCACAGCTCCCCACCGCTGCTGCCTTTCGTTCGCAGCCTCCTCGGCACTTATACCGGGACCGAATTTCGGCACTCTGTCCCGCTCAATGATAAGTCTAACGGTGCAGAAATTATTCCAGACTGATGGAAGATGGGGCCGGAGTTTACGGCGATTAGCCACAGAGGTCGTAGGAGCGAGACCCCAATTCGTAGCCACTATCGTGCAGGAGAAGACCTGCTGAATCTGACGTAGCGACGACACAAGGCTGCGGTAGCGTTGGAGCAATAGGCTATTGTTTGCTTTCTCCTTGCTGGTGGTTGTCGAGAGGTGGGAGTCCTCATCGCCATCTAGTCGATCTTGCCAAAGGAAAGCGCTAAGATCATTTATCCCCATGAGGCCAAGCGGGCGATTTGCGGAGACATGGAGRGGATGTTGATTGAGAAGGTACGAGGTTATGGAGTCAAGGGTAGCTTGAAGAGAGGAAGACTCCTGTGGGCGGAAGACATGGAGATGCATAAGAGAATCTGAGACTAGAGACGATAAATCTTCATGCGGTAGTGTGAAAGAGTTTGTAGAGCAAATTGAGGATACGCGGTCATACATGACGTTGTAAAGACGTAGAATTGAAAATCTGCTGGAAAGATCAAGAAGGATGACTGCATAACCCTTACCAAAGTCGGCCATGTCGCAGTATTGCACAGGTAGAAGAGAAACTGAGATCAGATGGTAGAGGAGCTGTGTTTTGCCTGAACATGCTGTAGCGCCTATGATTTCAATGACCGGCGGTGGCTTTTCCTTTGCTAGCGGCGACACTTGCTGTGGTTCCTGGAGTTCAGTCGACCACTGCGTGTGATATTGTTGCTGTTGTCGCGTGATAGGAGGGTTTTGGAAGACATCGAGAATTCTGTCCAAAGCCGAAAACCCGAGTCGGGTTTTAGGATGCGCTTCAAGGTCTTGTAAAGAACGTAAGAACTAAAGAGGCGGTCAGTGTATGCTAGGAACATGGATGAAGTCTCCACAAGGACGTAGGCTTGAATCTTCCCACGCACATCATCCAAACCTTCCTCTTTCACCTCCCGAAGCAGGTCAGCTCCTAATGTCTCTGCACTCATAGCGGGTTCTGAATAATAATAGATAATTGCATTCGGTTAGACTGCCAGACAATCGAAGTTTTGGTCATTACTGATGATGTTCTCAAGGTTAGAGCGAGCATGGGTCCACCTATTGAGAGTTTTCCTACGTCAGAGCTGGCAACGCGAGTCAACATATTACCAAACGGCCGCCGCCGAAAGGGAGGAGATGTTGAACTCAGCAAATGCGAATTGTTGGAATTGGTGCAGTACTCGTGCCATCTTAAGGGGGACGTGATACAATGCGAACCAATTGTGAAGTTATTTCGAAGGTAAGAATGCCTAAAACTATTTGCAAACCTTAGCGAAAGCCGACTTGAGTGTTTAGATGTGCTGGCGGCTTAATGGTGGAAACTACAGGCCGTGAGGAAGCATGACGGATAGGGGGTTCTCCAAGTGCAAGGGGCTCTAAAATTACTCTTGCTGTTCAGCAATTCTAGGGATGATCATTGGGCTTAGGAGTTTTTAAAAGGGCGTCCAAATACAGCTTTGTATTATTCTGCAAATACGGGTATCATATTCTCACCATGCAGACGCTCAAACACCTTGCAATGCTTCTGGTAGGATCCCCTCAAATGCTTCCACTTGCTTCTCGCCTTTGCGGGCCTGGCTTCCTCCAGTACCTTTTCTCGGAATTTACAACCGAGCTAAGTCGACTGTCCCCGAAGAACGAGCTATCTAGATCACCTTCCTTCTGCTTGCCCTTGCCCGTGAAGATGCCATCATCCGTGTCCATTCCAGTGGACGCTGGAGCTTCTACAGCCTGCATAGTCTCCATCCACATCTGGGCTCTCTTAGCGCGGAGGCTCTGATTTCCCCGCCGCTGTTGCAGCACATGTGCTGGATGTCTAGACCCCGCACCCACCAATCGTCGTAAAGCTTCCTCCCCTAGCCTGCCTTCTTCTGTAGCCCTCTCTCGTACCTTTCGAGGATCCTGCTCGCGCTCCGGAAATTCTGGAGTAGCTTTGTATGTATGTGTACTCGGGAGATCTGGAAAATGTTTGGGTACGAACTTTTTAGCATTCTGCTCCTGTGTACCATTCAATAGTGGGCCTAGAAACTTAAGCTGCTGTTGCTCGTCATTGTCTATAGGCGGCGATTCAAGAGAGAATTGAGACTGTGATGGGGGTACTGGGGGATCGAGATGCGGTAAAAGAGACCTCAGGCTGAGCTGGTGTGTGTGTAGAGCTTGCAAGAAGTCTTGAGGCAGGGGTTGCGTGCGACGACAGGCGTGCATAGACTGTCGCACATCTGCTAGATAATGGGCCATGTCTAAAAGGTCAGCGCTTTGCATCACTGCTGTTGAAATCGAGAAGCCCCGCATACATTCTTCCACATCACAGCGAAAGCTCTCGATAGCGACGGGGTCCGCAGCTTCAAATCCGACAGCATGCAGCGCAAGACCGATTGATCGGGTGAGCATAGACTGAGCAGCCTCTTGGTCCTGCCATAGCGTATTCAGCCGCTGCTCTCTCTGAAGACCCCAAAGGACTCTATGATGTCGAATGGGTCCGCGATTCAGCTTCTTAGCAGCTGGTGTGTCGAAGTCTGCTGTTGAGGAGGTGCGTTTCAACGGGTGTGAGCTGTAGACTGCCATAGGTGCCATCAAGGCCAGACCTACGGGCCCAGGTGAGCGTAGATATTATCAGTGCCACCAACACTAGCCTGAACACATTGTGATTTAAATGTGAAAGACTGAGGAAACACCAAACCGATGTTGCCCGCTAGAACTATGAAGCATTCCACCTTATTGGACCCAGGTCAGGCTAACCGCTTGGGGTGATTACATAATCCATATACCTACCGCAAACCGAAAGTGAACAAAAGTTGTCTATACCAGGTCCACGTACCTCATAGTCTCGACGTGGTCTAACACCTTGCTGCTCAGAATCGCCCGATCAGATTCTCGGCTATAAGTGCGCGTCCTCCTCCCTTCGTCTTCCAGAACGATCTTGTCAACTTCAACATGAGCGCCCTTCGAGACCTTATTGTAGGAGAGGCGGAGCTTGACGATGAGGAAGGGGACGAGTCCTTCGATGAAGACACCGGAGAAGTACGAAGGAGCAAACAAGGTACAAATGGTCTAAATGGTGTGAATGGCCATTACGACGATTCAAGTGAGGAGGAGGAAGATGATAATGATGAAGAGGCCGCTAGACAGGTAATTTCTCGGTCACAAGCATCTGCTTCTAAGATCCCACTAACAGTTCTGCTTTCCGTGGCTTTAGATAAGGGAAGGCTTCATTGTAGAAGACGATGAGGACTCGGAAGAGCGGGAACGACGGAGGCAGGAAAAGAAGAAGCGTCGAAGGGAGGAACGAGAGGAAGAGGAAGCCGGCTTAGATGAAGAGGATCTTGATCTTATTGGAGAAGCTCTTCCTGATACTGAGCGACGGGTCACCGGCGAGGTATAGTGACTTTCGCCCAAAGGTCCGCTTCGCTAACAATCCCTAGCCAAAGCTCAAAAAACTAAGACGAGGACACAAAGAAGATCGGGACGGGAAGCCTAGAGGCGTCGGAGATATCTTCGATGACGAAGAAGAAGAAGAAGACATTCCTCGCGCAGGTTCCCGTAACATGGTTGATGAGTTTGCTGGTTTTATCGAGGAAGATTCTATAGACGGAGATAGAGCCATGGGCGAGGAAGATGATGACGCTGATATACTTCGGAAGCCCAGTAGAAATATCATTGGAATCAAGGATGCGTCTGGTCTCGACGAGATTGCTCTTGAAGACATGAAGGAAGCTTTCGGCACAGGATATGAGTATGATTGGGCTTTGGAGCTTCAGGAGCAAGAAGAAGACGCTCAAGCTGGGATTGATCCTGATGATCCGGATGCGATGGTGAAGGGCATAGAACTGAAGGATGTTTTTGAGCCATCTCAACTTGTTGATCGAATGTTAACAGATGAGGATAATCGCATTCGGTCCACAGACCAACCAGAACGCTTTCAACTCGCAAGGAAACCCTATCAACAAATGGAGCTCACCGAAGAAGAGAGCAGAGAAGAAGCCATTTGGATCTCGGACCTTATGTTGCCGAAGAAACAGCTGGACGCAGATCTTCGGGAACCCTTCCAAAAGTCCGTCAGCAAGGTCTTAGAGTTCATGAATATTGACGAATATGAAGTTCCCTTCATTTTTCAGCATCGCAAAGATTATCTTATTCATGCAAGACCAGTATCCGTCACGCCAGATCCTTACAACGCCAACGTGCCCGACCATGCAATACGCGCCGAAAAGCTCCTTAATCAGACAGACCTATGGGATATCTTTGACATGGACCTCAGATTCAGAGCTCTAATCGAAAAGCGCCGTGCGCTGCAACGCACATATGACAATCTGGCAAGTTTGTCCGAAAATTTCAATGATCCCGTAATAGAAGAAATGCTGCCAGCGGCTGTTACGATGGAGGAGCTGCAGGACGTTCAGGACTACATACACTTTCAGCATGCTTCGCGACTGGCGGATGTGGCCACGCTCAACGGTACACAGGCCAATGGCACTCATCGTCGGCCTGGTGCTTCCAAAATGCTCTTTGACAGAATCCGAACTGGAAAAGTCTATGGGTTGGTGCGCGCTTTCGGTATATCGGCCGACGCTTTTGCTCAGAACGCCCTTAAGAAGGAGGGTCGACGGCAATTTACTGAGGATCCTACCCAACGCCCGGATGATATGGCGGACAGCGACGAGATATTGGACCCACCAGACTACTCTTCAGGGGCGCAGTGCCTTAGGGCTGCTAAAGCCATGTTTGCTGAAGAGATAGCTTTGAGCCCCAAAATGCGAAAAGTAGTAAGGCAAACCTATTTCTTAAATGGGCTGATCGACTGTCACAGAACAGAAAAGGGGTTGCGTAAGATCGACGAACAACATCCATACTATGATTTCAAGTATCTGCGAAATCAGCAGCTTGGGGACATTGCACGCAAACCTGACCGCTTCCTTCGAATGTTGAAGGCTGAAGAAGAGGGTCTTGTCGATGTCAGAGTCCGTATTGAGAATTTTGAAAACTTTAAGAAACGGCTCTATGCCGATCTGGAATCGGATAATTACAGTGAAATCGCTGATGCCTGGAACCGTGAGCGCAGGGAAGCTTTGGATATGGCCTTATCGAAGCTAGACAAAGTCATGGTACGTGGGGTGAAAGAGGCTCTGAGGACCGAGTGTGAAAATCAAGTTGCCAAGGCTTGTCGCGAAGAGTATGGCAAGAAGCTTGACCAAGCACCGTATAAGCCAAAAGGCATGGTGCTTGGTACATCTCCAMGTGTTCTCGCACTTTCCAATGGCTCCGGGACCTTTGGCAGAGACCAAATTTGCTGGGCTTTCGTTGAGGATGACGGTCGAGTCCTCGAGAACGGTAGATTTACTGATCTTGTAATGGGTGATCCAGAAAGGCAGATCGCAAATGGGGCTGATGTTGATGTATTCGAGGAGCTTATTTTACGTCGTAAGCCGGACGTTATCGGGGTATCTGGTTTCTCTACGGAGACCCGAAAGCTTTACAAGCATATCGAGGATATCATCGAAGGAAAGAGGCTCCTTGGCCCTGAGTATGAAGACGAAGATGGCACTCTAAGGAACGATAAATTGGATGTTGTGGTAGTCAATGACGAAGTGGCACGACTATATCAAAGCAGTGATCGAGCCAATATGGAACATCCGGGATTTGCGCCTCTCACAAAATATTGTGTTGCCCTCGCCAAATATGTACAGAACCCGATGAAGGAATACGCTTCCCTCGGACGAGATATCATCTCCATCACATTTGATCAAGCCCAGAGATTTGTGCCCAACGAGAAGATAATCAAGGCACTTGAGACAGCAATGGTGGATATGGTCAACCTGTGCGGCGTCGAAGTTAACGAAGCTGTCAGTGACTTGTACACAGCTAATCTGCTTCCTTACATCTGCGGTCTCGGCCCTAGGAAAGCGGCACAGCTCGTCAAAGTCATCAACCTCAACGGTGGTGAAGTAATAACGAGAGCAGAGCTCGTAGGAGACCCAGACCAGAACAAACTAGCTGCAGTGGGACCCAAAGTATGGAACAACTGCGCCAGCTTCCTGTACGTTGACTTCGACCCTTCCGAGCCAGACGCAGACTACCTGGACAATACCAGGGTGCATCCAGAGGATTATGATCTTGGAAGAAAAATGGCTGCCGATGCTCTTGAATTGGATGAAGAAGACATTGAAGCAGAACAGCAAGAGAACGGCCCAGGAGCCATTGTCCGAAAGCTGATCAAGGACGAAGCTCAGGAGAAAGTCAACGATCTCATTCTTGAAGAATATGCGGAGCAGCTGGAGAAAAATTTCAATCAGCGAAAGCGAGCAACGTTGGAGACAATCCGTGCCGAATTACAGCAACCGTACGAAGAACTGCGAAGAAACTTTGCTTTGCTTTCCACCAATGAGATCTTCACCATGTTGACAGGCGAAACCCTCGACTCACTATGCGAGGGAATGATTGTCCCAATTTCGATAAAGAAAGTCGCAGATGATTATGTTGAGGGCAAGATGGATTGCGGTATCGAGGGCACAGTCCCTGCTCTTGCGATCTCGAACAGGTCCGATGTCTCCGCAAAACAACTATTCTCTACCCACCAGACTGTCCAAGCTAAGATAACATACCTTAACCGCAAACAGCTCTCCGCCAACTTCTCCCTGCGCGAGGACGAGCTTCAGAGACCTTATAGGAAGGAGGTCGATCGAATGCGAGACGAGTGGGATGAAGAGGAGGAACGAAAGGACAGAGAATCTATGATGGAGAAGAATGACGTCTCAGGCCGCACTCAGAGGGTTATCAAGCATCCGCTTTTCAAGCCCTTTAACAGTGTCCAGGCTGAGGAGTACCTCGGTTCTCAGGCTCGAGGCGATTTAGTCATTCGCCCATCGTCTAAGGGGCTCGATCATCTCGCAGTAACGTGGAAGGTGTCAGACAATATCTATCAGCATATAGACGTGTTGGAGTTGGATAAGTCAAACCAACTGTCATCGGTGTCATCGGGAACTACGCTTAAGATAGGCGGTCGTTACAATTATAGTGACCTTGACGAGCTTATTGTCAACCACGTAAAGGCAATGGCAAAGAAAGTGGATGAGATGATGGGACATGAAAAGTATCAGAATGGAAGTAAAGCTGACACAGGTAAGAACGCCTACAGTCTTGTTCTCCACAAAAGAATCAAGCTAATTCAATCTCTTAGAGCGATGGTTAACCACCTACACGGAGGCTAATCCAAAGCGATCTGTGTACAATTTCTGCATCGACCCCAAACATCCCGGCTACTTCTTTCTCTGCTTCAAAGCCGGCCAGCATGCTCAAGTGCAGCATTGGGCTGTCAAAGTGGTCCCGCAGGCGTTCGAGCTACAGAAGACATTATATCCTGACATGAGAGCATTGTGCAATGGGTTCAAATTGCTTTTCCAGAATATGCAGAGTGGGAAGAGGCGCTAGAAGCTTAGTAGCCTCATCTTTGTTTTCTTGGGTGTTCTCTTTAGCGCGTGTGAACTTATATAGCATATAGCGGGCGTCCGGGAGATGCATTGGCCTTTGGCTGGTCGGATTTGATAAAAGTGTACCAACATTCCGGAGCGGTTTGGCGCATGGGGTCGAACAATGCTTCAATATAAGAGAGTGATGCGAATACTGTCACAAAAGCTGTCCTTATATGATTTGGAATTTCACTATTTCGTAATTCTCTATCATCACGTAGCATTCACAGCTTCTAATGCTCGCGCAACGACCTTCTTTCCCCTCTCCCCGCCCAAGTACTCCCCGCTCTCCCCACCCTCATCCTCCATGTCCTCTGCCTCCAAACTCGCCTCATACCCCCTCATAACCATCTCCTCGTCCACCCTCACCCCACACTCCACCAATGCTCTCACAACCCCCGCCAACCGCGCTATCTCCTTCCTCGTAGCAGGTCCGATATCGTCGTTTCGATTCGAATACATACTCTCCCCCACCACCTCTTCAATCCTCGTAATTGACACCTGCGCCCCGCCTTTCCCTTCTACCATATCTGAACCGGAATGCTTGCAGATCCATATATACCCATTCACTCCCAACACTACGTCCACTTCCCCGCCCCCGTTCCCTGTTTGCACTGTCCAGACTTGTCTCCGCGCTCGCACTACTCCTCCCCCTCCGCCCCCAGTCCCACTGACTGCAAGAAATACTCCATTCCTCAATTTCCCGTACTTCAGACTCCTGGTATGTAAACTCGCGGCCCCGTCTTGGTATATACTCTGCACCTCCGCGACCAGCAGATCACCCTCTGAGAAGAAACTTCTTATAGCAAGTTCATCTGTGCTTGTCCGTTTCCGTAGTATCCCTCCCGGTAGATTTATAGCGGAGAGGGGAAGATGTGCGAGCAGTGGGGCGGAGAGATCCACTTTCCAGCGCTTTGTTTGTACTTCGACGATGCGGCCGACGACAAGATCCCCAATTTCGGGGGTGTACCGTGCGCGTAAGGGGGAGATAGAGAGGAGTTTGTTGGTTTTTAGGAGGGTACCGGAGACCGAGGAGAGGATTGCGGTTGTGATGGGGGAGGTGTAGGTGCCGTGACCTCTGTAAAGGCAAAGGTTAGCTTAGTAGATTTGGGTTGAAGATCAAGGGGGAGGCTACACCTCATCCATTGGGGGTCATCTGTTACCGTTTCGCCAGGGGTTACTATTGATTTGGTAGAGAGTTTGTGACGTTTGGCGGGGGGTGCCATATCGATGTCGCCCTCCGAGTCCGCCGAGTCAGAGTCTGAAGCGTCATTGTAGGCAATTGGTGGTTGAGCTGCTGGAGCGGTGATGGAGAAGGGCATTATCAAAATTGGTGTGATTTAAACTGTTGGAGAGGCAGGCTGCTGGTTGGAATTGGTGTTAAGATACGTGACAATCAATTTAGGAATTCACACACGGAAACAGACTGCTTTCCTAGCGTCTATCGAAGTCATCACTCACTGATCGAGGCAAAAATTGAATCGTTGTGAGCCCGAACACCGATTCGAACGATGGACCTAGAGATATGAAGCCTTGCTGCAATCTCTCGCTCTAACCGCTGAGCTATTCGGGCATCAATTTTTTGGAGGCTTATTTACATTTATAAACCAACGCAACGCCTCCCTCATGTTCAGGAAAGAGATCCAAGTCACACAGTAGCTTCTTAGGGTTACTGACCAAAAATTTCTCAGGAGATGATCGCTCGCGATTTCTATGAGAATATAAAGCTTAAGGATCTCGTTTTACAAGTATCATATCACTTTCTCTAAAGATGAAGACTATGTAATGGGGGGTTCAATGAAGTTGTCTTAGCAGCCTGGTTGAAATGTATTGATGCAGATGTCTCCGATTGAGAGTCAGAGCATTTTGAATCATTATGGACTGAACGCTCAATTATTACGTGTTTATTACGAGATACTCCGGATCGGAAATTATTCACACAGCTACAATAATGTCGCGGCTAAGTGTGTATGAAGCAACATGCATTCGAGTATGAGTGTAACATGGCTTCATAGCGAACGCAAAGTCATCTAGCACCTTTATGGCTCTGCACATGTGCAGAGCACAAAGAGCCAGGCCCYCAGTGTAGACGTGTCTCTCCCCGTAGATGTCTGTCACTCTCGGCACAAGTGCTTTCCATGTGTTTTCAGGGGCACGGATCTTCTGTTTTCCCCAAGGGCTGTCTGCCAATGTAGTACGATGGTGCCACTGGAGAATTCCTCAACCGTCTCCTCAAAMGTCTTCTGAAACGCAGAAGTGGCAAGAGGATGAGCATGGAACACTGCTGTCACTGTTGCTCTTTTCATGAAACGAATTTAGTTGAACCACCGCTGCTGATGTTCTAATTGTGTGTTTGAGAAGTCCTACAGCAATGTTTGTTTCACCTTCACCCGCCCCTTTGTGTTGCGGACGTAGCTTTGTCCTACTAAGGCGATTTCAGCATCTTCAAAGGCCCAAGTACAAAGACAGTAACAATGGGGGGAGCGCTTCGAAAGAGCCAACAAGACAAAACCTTCAGATACTCGATGTGAGCAGGTCCTCAAAAAGATCTTCTAATATATTGTCGTTGCAGTCCGAAAGATACCCTACATCCAGACCTCAACAGTCTGAAAAACATGTGCCAAATCTGGACCACCCGCTTCAGACACTGCAAATGCATACGCATCCAGAATATTCTCCGTCCCTGCTCTAAAGGCTATTTCCCAGAGACACTCTCCTGCAGAAACAACACGAACACTGTCATTAGCAACACCACAGCCTGCCCTCTTCTCTGCCAGCCATGTTACGATCGCACGGTTACGAACCTTGGACACCACTATGACCAACTAGTAAGGGAGACTGAGGATGAGGGCAATGCGGCAGGATGGTGTGAGGAGGAGATCACGAGAGCGAAGAATAAGCTGAGAAAGGCGCAGGAAGAGGAGGTGGAGAAGCTGAGGGAGGGATGTTATATAGTAATTTTAGAGGAATATGCGGTGTCCTAGATCAGTCGCTATCAGAAGAAATGGATTTTATCCGTATGTAAAGGATCCACCCAAGTTGACTGATCGACCTCCTTTTGCGGTACTGTTTTTGCAGAACCGTTTTGAGTAATTCTCGACTGTTAGATGGTGAAGATCATCTCGACCCGGTATTACCCAAAGCAAATAATGTTGTGCAATGTACGCGCGGCGTATCCATCTCCTTATTTTCACTGCCCCAATAAGCAGCCCTCGCCATTGTCGAACGCCTACACTCTTAGTTAGCTAATGGATTCACAGTGTCTTTCGCCAATTTGCCAGCTACGATTGAAGTCGGCTCTCGCCATACGAGCAGTGGGCCTTGCAAAAACAAATCCTGTTGCTAGTCGCTGGAGACAAATGATCGCATTCCATGTGGAAATTCGGGTACAACGTCCACAAGATTCTTGAATGCAAGACACAAGGGGCTTCAAACCGTATGAGCCGGACAAGTATGACTCTTTTGCATTGACGAAGCGGTTGAGGTGGTTGGAATTTGGGACAATTGCTGAGTAGTATAAACCTTGCTCCAGAATTAGACTTAGGGGTCAAAAGCCATCGATAGAGTGGATCCTTGATTATTCCTGCAATTAGTTTCGAGGTCCACGCCAAGCTGCTTCTTCATTAAAAGACACTTGACAATGTACGACTGCGGTAGGGACAGTTGTTGTCAGATGTAGCCAAGAGTGCGGCTTTTCGCGTGGTAATTATCCATAATGAACGTATTGCAGCTCTTAGTCTACCTGCCTATATTGCTTTTTCCCTCTCCGTACCTGAACGCCGTGACCAGCATCCCCTTTTCTCTATCGATCCTCGGGATCCCCTGAAAACAGCCCCACCCGCATCCGATGACTCTGTTATATTTTGATTAGCTCATGTCGCTCGAAGAATGGCCGGGCGGGCTCACAAAAGGCAATTTGGGTATCACAACAGCCAACACAGCAAGAAAATTGATGGTGAAATAGGTCAAATCATAATGTGTATAGTGCGTGCTGAGCAGAAACAGCACGATGGGAACACTGAGAAGAAACTTTTTCGCTGGAGTGTATTGATCCCCGTTGTCGATCTGCTCCCACATGTTCAGGTTGTCATATGCGCCTGCGTTAAATTCAAAGGGGACACCTCGGACCCAATGAAACATCAAGTAGGACGCGAACATGTATGTAATGTTGACAAGAGTCCATGAGGTTTCTTGTGAGACGCCCGGGATGATGTCGAAGAGGATCTTGAGCCCGATGATGCAAACGACGTGTATAGCCCATGCGCCTAGATGAAGGACCCCGAGTCAGCACCTGCACAAAGGCTTTCGCGAAGATTGACTCCAATTTATTTCGGAGACGGCGAGGCAAGCGATTATACGCTGCGTGCTCTGTTTTCTGTTGAGAAAAGAAAAGTCCCTATATTCTGTTCTCGTCTTCCTGGATTCACTGAGAAGCGTACCTTTGGCATTAACCCAATTTGCATTCAGGTTAGGCAGAGCTGATTGATCACTCATGTGCTCCATAGATTCCGGGGGCTCCTGATATAACAAGCTACTGGAGCGCCTCCTTCTACTGCTCTTCTTCCCATCATTCATCTTCGGGTCTCCGGGAGGCCTTAGTGAGGTAGCAAATTTGGTACCAGGAGTGAAGGCCAACGTTCGGGGGACTATTAGAGGAGACACGATGGCGGTATTGAGAGGTACTGGTATATGCCGACTGTGGTAACCCTATGTATGGGGGACCTAGAGAGGTCAATGGAGGCTGCTCAGTCCCTGTTAGCTATGAGACCTTACAATCAGCTCAACTTATACAGCATATACAGGTGTTTTTGATGGGACCTCGAAAGGTATAGATGTCAAAGGGTCACAACAGGCGTACAGCACGTTGCGACAACAATAGTGGGGTGCTTACTTCTGGGGTACGAATAGTGCCTTGCTTAAATGATTACCATATGGCTTGTTTGGAATAAGTAATACAACGAGGCAAAGGACACTCTGTAAGGCCCAAGCAGGGCAGATAGATGCGTTGAAGTAACAAGCCAGGTATGGTATGAGTGATAAAGGTCTAAACCAATAAGTTGTTGCCGTTCCTGCTGGCGGCATCATTTATTTGGGGTTGTTCCTGCCGATGAAAGCTCGGCCGAACGATATGCCGATGCCGAGACCCCGGCCCTTGAACGCGGAATCGGTTCCTGCACGTCATCTTGCGGACCCAGATCTCAGTAGAAGTAAATCAATATTTGTGCGTCGCGTCAACACATTTGAGTGTTCAACCATGCCAAACTCTCTCGCTGCAATCCTCAGAAAGGAGCAATGTATGAGMTCATTCCGGTGACCAATATGTCCTCGCAATGGAGGTTAACACAAGTAACCTCACGGCGTGGGAATTGGATTCACGAAGTGCCACTTTTCATCAAAACAAGCGCCCTCACGATCTAACAATTGGTGACGACCATTCGAGCTCTGGCTCTGCAAATTCAACACCGAGGAAGCGCGCTAGGCGTGTTGGCAAGCTTGCTCATCAAGACGTACGCGACTTCGTGCCAGTGGGGGCTAGTTTCAGTTCCAATCCTATACCACTTGATGAGCAAGGTACAAGTCAAGACGAAGGAATGCCTGTCGAGCCTTCAATCGGAGGTGAAGGGCTACAAAACCATGATCCAGATCAAGACACAATTGCCCAGATTACACGAAATGTACACAATGAAAATGCTGCCTCAGAGAACGGTAGACTAGGGCCCCCTATACCAGGAGATACAATGGTCTTCGTTACTGAAGATCAGACCCTTCCGGATCATGACAACCCCACCAAGAAGGTCTCCACGAACGGAGGGGCTATATCAAAGGATGAGCATACTCTCGGACCGGAGAAGGATAATGATGAAGAACTCCACCACATCATTGGTAATACGAGGGAATTGACTAGCTCTACAATCGCGCCAATAAATTGGAATCCTGTGAATAGCATAAAGATTCGGACTAGACTTGGTGGCAATTCCCACAAGGAAGCCGTAGAGCAGGTCGAGCGAGACCCAAAGGATGAAGCTTCTGGGGACACTCAAGAAAAAGGTCAGTGAAACTTTGCACCGAAGTTGCAACATTCAAAAGTCTAATCATGCTGATTTGGAATATCCAAAGCAACTCAAGTGGCGTTGCGAAGACTTGAAGGTTTTCGTCATCGACTCGCCACCCTCGATCCACATGACGGGCCAGTCTCAACATACGAAGTAGCAAAGTCTGAATTCCATGACGCTGAAGTAGACTACAAGTATTGTCTATACTACCCAATTAATGAAGACTTCATACGACCGCCTACGAAAGCAAAGCGCCAACTTTTTACAACAACAGAGGAAAAGCAGGTAGAATTGTGGCTCTTAGTCGAGCATTATATGGAGGAGGGGAAGCCATTGGACGACATCAGAAATGGTAGGGTAATCCGCCTTAGCTCAATCACACCATCTTCAACGCATCATGATCAACAGGAACAGTCGAGTAGCGATGATGGTGGTGTGATACTCAATCTCGAAGACCCACGCTCTAGATATAGTGGCCCGAGCATGATTGACCCCAATGGAACAACTCCAGCGATTGAGCAGATACCACAAAGCGACCTCGAGGAAAGCGGCGATGACTCTGACGACAATAGCGAAAGCGAAAGCGAAAGCTCTTCAGTTGATTGCGAAGCCAGTTCGGAGGATTTTGACGAAATGATCGAATACTCAAATTCGGAGCAAGTGCCTAAATATGAGAGCCATCAGGCGCAGGCGAAAATGGCCACTTCCAATAGCAATGCACGTATCTTGGCTGATTTGGAACCTCAGCAGCTCAATGCTCAGTTAAGATATTTCCACATCACTAAGAAATTACAAGAAGTTGATCGCAATACGCCTGTTAGATGTCTTGTTTGCGCACAACATGGACACATGGCTGAATCCTGCGAGTCACTCACATGTAACTCTTGCGGTGTTTACAACCAGCATATCACACAAAAGTGTCCTAAAACAGCGAAATGTTCGAAGTGTCGGGAACTGGGACATAATAGATGGGATTGCCCGTACAAGTTGAAAAACATAGCGCAGGCCGAAATTATCTGTGACCTGTGTCAACGAATTGGCCATACTGAAGAAGACTGCGAACTTCAATGGCGAACGTCTGGTCGGCCATGGGAATCGAATATGTCTCATGGCAACTTGCGCCTGTCATGTTACGAATGTGGACGGTCGGGGCACCTGGGTAATGGTTGCCCTACTCGACGACCTGGAAAGCTACCTGGCACAAGCTCCTGGGGTGCCGGTAAGGACCAAGTGATGAATGATTCCGGGGATGGTATTAGTATCAGGGGCAGAGCGCGTCATGATCCAATTGACGTGGACGAGAGCGAAGATGAGCTTGCCAAATTCCGTGGCCCAAAAGTCCCCAAACCTGGCCCTAAGGGAAAAATTCAAATCAATGCTGCTCGCATCAATCCTATGCTCAGTCAACCGCCGGCTTCTCAATGGAACCCCGTCAATGAGCCGTACCGAGACAGTAAGGCTGCAGAAACACGGCGTCCTCAATACGAGAACGACGGCCCAGAGAATTGGCACTCTGCGCGTCGCTCAGGATATGATACTAGCCAGAAGAGCAACTACAGAGCCAGCTACCGCTCTCTTTCTCCTGAGCCCCGGGATCGTCTTATTGATCATCGTATTGATAGATACCGACCAGCGGAGCCACGTGAAGAAAGACGCCCAGTTAGGGGTGCGCCTCTTTACAGGCCTATGCCTAGCGCTGCTCGAAACCAATGGAACAGACATCGATTGTAAGTTAACCAAAGTACAGAACCGTAATGTTGGTTATGGTGGCTTTCTGCGAGGCGCTTCGAGGACTTGGTGTTATGAAGAGATACCCACATGCTTTTAGGCCAGGAATGCTGTATGTTAGAATTAATAGATGAAGCTTGCAATGGCCTTGTATCTTATGTTGTTCTATGGTCACTCTGAGACTGGCGAGTCAGGGACGAACAAGACCCAAATGATGTTTAAGGGTACACTAGAGGTGGTGCCGAAAAAGGTCGCATAGGTCACTATTGGAGTGATCACAGGGGCTGTCGATAGGGGTGAAGCAAGACTCTCTAGGCTTCCTCTAGGCTTCAGCCCTACAAGCTCACTTCGATAYAAGCCAAGACCTTCTGTCATGCACTTTTGCTAACTCCAACTCCAGCAACACCGTGCTTTGCGCCAACTGCTACCACGAACCTCGAGA
Organism: Cladonia macilenta KoLRI003786; assembly: GCA_000444155.1. Taxonomy (NCBI): domain Eukaryota; kingdom Fungi; phylum Ascomycota; class Lecanoromycetes; order Lecanorales; family Cladoniaceae; genus Cladonia; species Cladonia macilenta. The sequence continues at coordinate 2,095,907 of KE598558.1, forward strand.
GACACCCTTGATTTGGCAGAGCTTACTCAAGATGCCTAAATATAAGTTGCCCCTCCTATCAAATTCAAAAGTGCCATACTGACAGCCATGCACTCTTCTGTAGGACTTTCGGTATTGCCTGAAGTGCTTCCCATACTGAATTTTGCCTAGGTGACTACTGCGATGTCTACCTCACTCACGACTCGATGTCTGTACGCAAGGCCCATAATAGCGGTCGAAATCATGAGCGGAACGTCTTAGATTATTACCAACGTACGTCGTTACCTACGCTCTCTAATCCTCGAATTGCAAAGCTCTTCTAACTTCTGTATAAAGAGATCGGCCACGAAAAAGCTCAGTCAGTAATCGACTCCATTACATCGTCCTACGCAGCCGAAGGCCAAGCAGGCGCCAACCCCATGCTGGCACCACAAGGTGGCCCTCCACTAGGCGGACAAGGCTTTCCACCTCCACCCTTTGCCTTCCCTGGTACGTCACTCTCATGAAAGATCCCCTACTATGATAGAGTCACAGAAACTAACACATGTAACAGGCGGCATGCCACCGCCCCCCTTCGGCATGCCAGGTGCTCCTCAAGGCGCCCCCCCACCAGGATTCATGCCTCGTAAGACCCCCCCCC
>KE598558.1:2096550-2265542 GCA_000444155.1 Cladonia macilenta KoLRI003786
CGGCTTCTTTCCCCTCTACCCCCTCTCTCCCTCCATAGCCCACAATAACAATCAATCCTCCAGCCCCCAACGGTCGCGGTATGCCCGCCTTCCCACCTTTCCCACCTTCCGGCTCTCCAAGCAACGCCGCCCCACCAATGGGCATGCCTTTCCCACCGCCAGGCGGCATGCCGCCTAATTTCCAGGGATTTCCTCCGCCGCCTGTGGGGCAGGGGATGAGTCCGCCGCCTGGTGGGGCTGGGGGGCCGTTTGGACCGCCGCAGGGAGGGCCGGGGGGGTTTCCGGGGGGTGGGAGATAGATAGGGTGGGGGTTTAGGTGGATTAAGTGACGTGATTGGGGAGGATGAATGAGGAATGCCCGAGGGGAAGTGTCGTCCCGAGGTGTGAGATCTGGGTTATGCTCCAGAAGGGCTTGAAAAATGCCAATGAATGCCTCGCTGGGAGGGGAGCTTGTAGATGTTTTGCTACGAGAGACCGGAAATGGCAAAATCAGAGTTATGGGCGGTGGAAAGACGAGATATGAAGTTTGATAGCTGCCAAAATTCCGAAACACTTGTAACACCATGCTCGCTCTCCCATCTTCCATCCCTATTCACGAACTCCATATATTTCCCATTCCTCAAATCTAAGACTTCCCCGGCGGTTCCCTCGGCCCAACCAACTGCCTCCTTCCCCCAAATCCAATCCCCGTCCCACCCCTATTCTGGCTATCCCCGCCCAAATACCCATACTGATTAACATCCCACGCCGACTTCCCATCCTGCAAAGCTGGCGCTCCACCAGATGCAGCTGCAACTTTCGTGCTCTTTTGAGCTTCCTCCCACTCCTGCTGGCGGAGGCGATCGAGTTCCATTTCGCGGGAGAGGAGAGAGGATGGGTTGGCGAAGGGAGGTTTTTTGATCGGTGTGGTGCCGGGCTTGGATTGCTGGGAGGATGGGGTGGTAGGGTTGGAGGAGCGAGGGGATTCTGGTCGTGCGAATGGGGATTTGCGCGTTGGTGAGGGTGGGTGAGGGCTGGAAGAGGCGTAGTTTGCTGGGTTGGGTAAGGGGCGAGGGGGAAGAGAGGAGAGAGGGGGTGGAGAAGGTGTGGGAGATGGTTCTTCTGTAGGGAGTGGTGCAGGAGTAGATTTCTGAGGAGTTGGGAGCGGACGTTGAGGTTGTGGTGGAGGAGCTTCGGTTGTACCAAAGGGTTCATCATGGTGATTTGACCATTCTCTTCGGAGGTAATCACGCTCGGCCGCCTGCCAGGAGTCTTCTCTGCGCTTATGTGGGTGTGCTGCTGGTCGACTCCTACTTCTTGAGCGTTCCCGTCGCGCTTCTTCCTTTTCCCTGTTGCCAAAGTCATGCCGCTCCAGAGCAGATCGTTCTTGGGATCTGTCGGCTTGGATTCGTTCTTGCCGCTCACGCTCGTACCGTGCCTCGCGCTCTTTAGCTTCCTCCAGCTGCCTTTCTAGTTCCTTGACACGTTCCTTTTCTGATATACGCTCAAGGTCCTCTCCCACAGATCGCACCGGCTTTTGCGCTTGTTCTGCTTTATACTGGCTCAGATACTGGCCTTGAAGCTTTGGCCTAGTATCAACATTGCCTGTCTTCTGTTGCCTCTCTCTCTCAAGTCTAGCTTCAGCTTCTTTCTCCTCGGCCATTCGAGCTTCTTCCTCCTGCTTCCATCTCCTTTCTTCCTCTTCCCATCGCCGCTTTTCTTCCTCGACTCGAAGCCTCTCTTGCTCCCTATGTCGCCTAGTCTCCTCTTCCCACCGCTGCTCCTCGGCAAGTTTCTCCCTTTGTTCTTCAGCTTCTCGTTCAACCCGCCGCTTAAATTCTGCCTCTTCAGCTTGCTGTCGCATTGTTTCAGCTTCAGCCTCCTGCTCACGCCTCCTGCGCTCTTTCTCTGCGAGACTGGGAACTTTAGGCGCCGGTGTAGTAATTTGTCTCCTACCACCGAATGTGATCCCTTGGTTGCCTTGACTCGCGCCCCCCATATACCCGTACTGATGTATGTTCCATGCAGGCGCTGTAACGCCCTCATCCTGCCGTTTACTCCAGCTACTGACCCCTCCAGGAGTTGGACTTGACATCCCACCATTTACGGCTTTTCTGGGCGTGCTCGTTTCAGGGAGCCGTGATGGGCTAATCCGTCCCCCTACCCCTTGCGATGTCTGGTAAGAGGGCGTGGAGCTGGTCTCGCTTGTGTTGCTGGCACCTCTCGGCCGACCGTATTTCGAGCTGCTCCCGGAAAAGCCTCCAGTGCTTTGTGGACTAACGAGGCCAGTTTTGCCTCCTCCTATTGCGCTTGAAAATTTGCTCGGCTGGACAGCATGTGCCCTCCTGCTAAAGGCAGATATGCACTGAAGCACCTGGGCAGGGTCCTTAGACTCGTAGAGATCGACGGTCTGAAAGACATCGTGTGACTGTAAGTCAAGTGGATGCGACTGGCATGCACGCAAGAAATGCGAAATGTTCTCCATCTGAACGAACGGCATTGATGACTCCTTGAAACGTACGCCTGGTGGGGCTGCGAGGTTTACGAGCCTGGCCACACTCATGTCAGCTGTAATAATCTTATATTTACAATAGCTCCAGTTTTGTAGGTACATACTTGCACAGAGCGACTCCATCTTTCAATGCTTCCAAGAGGTCGCCAGGTGCCAGTCGCTCGCCCAATACATCTTCTATCCATGTCCTCACTTCATTGGCAGCTTGTGGAGTATATTTCGACAGGCGAATATTTCGCATATCCTTGTCGAGGGAAGATACCGAAGCCATGATTGCGCTGCGCGAGCCCTGTGTGCTGGAAAAGGACCTGAAATCAATTGACAGAGATGTTGCCTAGTGTACCAATCGCAGCTGTGTCGAGGTGAGCAGTAGAATAGTGTTATACTGAGTAGCCAACAAGGTGTTCATCCATGACACCCTATAATCGGTATGGACGATGTACGTGGTGGCTTTGTCTTGTATTGATGTCTTAGGGCAACAATGTATATGCATCCAAAGTTCCAAAACATCGGTCCGCTAGTGCGGCAGAATGACGAACCCGTACTGTAACTTTTTGATTATTGCAACGGCTATCCCTGCACATCTCATCCGCACAACCTGACACCATACTCATGTCTACACCGGCTTCATCTCCTTTCGCACGATTATGGCAAAAATGGAAGACATTGAAGCTACCGTGGAGGCGACGCTGGCTAGCCGGTAATGGAACATCTGCCAGAAGCACACCATATCAACGCGCATCTAGCTAAATTTGTACATAGGCACCGACCTCGTCGGAAACACCTACTGGTACTTCAAGCCCACCCTATCTGCCCCCAATGCTCGCCGCATCCTCCAAAATAATCCCAAAATCCCCTACTCCGACCTCGATATATCCCGTACTTCCCCCCTCCTGCCCCACCACCACTCCGAACCCCCAGTCTAACTATTCCCCCAGCGATGTGGCACCAATGGCTCCGCCACACACGCGCATACCCACCCTCCCTCGCTGAACAACAAGCCGACGTCCAGCGGCAAATCCAACTAAAACACAACGTCCAGCTCGCCGATGCGCGATGGGCTGCTAAGCCTTCGGTAATGGATAAACCGAGACGGGGGAATCTGGAGTTAGGGGTTGGTGATGGGGAGGCGGAGGGGACCGTGGGGAGGAGGTGGGAAGAGGGGCAGAAGACGGAGAGGCGGGAGGTGAAAGAGAAGGAGAGGAGTGAGGGGGAGGAGAGGGAGAGGAGCAAGCAGGGGGCGAATCCATGGAAGAGGGAGAAGGGTGCGTCAGGGGAGGGGTTCCAGCCTGAGAGTTGGACGCCGGGACCGGTGAGGAGATGAGGGTTGATTGAGAAACCGGTATATTTGTATTGTATAAGATGCATTGGGCTGGCGTTGGAGTCAATGTCTCTTGTAATGTAGCATATGAATAATGGGCGAACAATGCACAGGATCGTTACATCAAATACTTCTTGGAGAATGCTTTCGAGATTCTTGACTATCTACATCGACGGATTTACAACGAGCACAAGGGCCCACCAATGTCTTTCATCGTAAACCTCCAAATGCGATGAATTTTGGCCCAAACGCCCCCATGTACAAGTACTCTCCACCCCAAAAAGCGGACTAGACGTACCCGACCGGACCCGAACCAGATCGCTAGGGTCATGCCAAAAACAAATGCAGACTCCGTAGCCTTGCCGGTCGTAGATGATTATTGAAACACATTATCAATATTTAGTATATGCAGATCTCGAAACCGTGACATGATCCGGATCAGTGGTCGTAGCCGGCACCTCGCTGCCATGGACTTGAATTGTTCTGCTGCCTGTAGCCACCAGTCGAGTGCGAGGATGGAGCTCGGCGGTACGGCGATTGTTCTTGCCGTTGACCACCGTTGCCGTTCCACGAATTGTTCATCAATGGCATATCTGCACCCGGGCGAGAGCTGGAGTTGTCTCCACTGTACATATCTCGTGGATTATCTGCATAACTCGGCGCACCGTGCCGAGGAGTACCGTCACTTGGGAAGTATGGCATGTTTGGGTCAATGGGAGAGCGTGGTGGTTCTCTCAAATTTGAATTCGCCGTTGATGGCGGCAGAGGCACACCGGCAGCATCGTGCTGCTTTCCAGAGCCGGAGGAGAAAGAGTCATCGTCTTCATCAAGGTCACGGCCGTACTTCTGGGCCATATCTCCTCTAGCAGTCACTCCAAGAGCATCAAGCTCGGTATTGAGCCCAGTTTGAGACTTGATGAAAGAACCACGGTCATCCCGCATAGGCTGGTACCGAGTATCCGGGTTCTTGGAGAACATAGCATAGCCAGTAGCAATGAGTACCATCAGCAAGAGGACCAAGGCAAACGCGGCATTTACGATGAAAAAAATTACACCCATCACACCAGTAACGATTCCCTGAGCAATGTTAACAACATGTATGCAATCAGGGCCGTGTGTAGGAGACTTACTGGTTGGTTGAACACAGCTGTGAAAACAAGCAGAAAGATGACATTGAGGAAATTTACAGCGGCGATGGAAATGTTGAATGCGTTAGTCTTTTTATCCATCCATGGTCGAAGAATGCTAACGGCGATGAGAAAGGCTGCCTCGATTACTACCAATGCGATAGCTTGGGTAGTACCGCTGCCTTGGGCGAAGGCTATGAATATTGCTTTGATGAGAATATAGCCTAGCAGGGGCATGATGAAGTAGTATGCCGTAGCGCGAAATTGGACGTAGAGGAAGCCCCATTTGTTGAGAGCTGATGGGTCAGAATAGAGGATATAGGCCGGGTTCTTGTGCATGTCGACTGATCGCTTGGCTATACGGAATACCTTAAGGGAAGCCCAGGCCAGAGCTATGCTCATAGAAATGAAGAAGAATAGAGCAAGCACGACCTCAGCCGCAGAGTCTCTCTCAGTCAGCTCCCACAAGCATAGAATACAAATTTGCGGATAACCGATGAGTACCTTGAATTCCAATATCAGAATCTTAATATCACAAAGTCTATGCGTGGTGACTTACCAAGCGGAAGAGGATACCCTTCAACACTACCCTCCAGCCGGTCCGGAACTCTTCGAATTTGTCACCCTTGAACCATCCAGCCTTGACCGCAAGTTCGCAGAAGGCCTTGAACAGTGCCACACAGACAGCTGTTAGGAACACGAAGATGATGAAAAATATGAGACCGGTCAGGAAGATGTTCGTTGTTTCAATCTTCGCGCGGAAGCCAACCCTCTCAATCCCTCGTACAACAACCACTTTACCCGCTGTGCTGGTCGATGGACCATTGTTGACGCGTTTGGAGATCTCATGTGCGGCACGCATTACGAGCCTAGCGGCTCCAAGAGAGCGTTTTTGTACCTCTACTGACGCAGTATTCAAGTTGGACAGAAGTGTCGATGGTGTCCCTCCTGTGGCCCTTTGATACCATGTGCAGACAGACTCCAAAAACCCGACTCGAATAATACCCAAACTCCACTGGAAGTTCTGGGTCCATGATGCCACAATTGGCGGGAGAGGCACCGCGGTCATGCCAATGATTGCCTGAGCCTGGAAGAAACCAAACAAGGAAAGAGCATTCGCAGCTACATGAGCAGCTGTATTCGAGTGGCCCAACCCAGAGGTTACAGCGGAAGCAAGCAGAGCCAGACCAGCGATGACTGCAGTCACCCATCCAACCGCCGGAAGATAAACAGTCTTGCCGTTGGAAAGCTCTGCTTCAACACAAGCTACAGAGACACCAGTTGCGTTGTTCTTGATAAAAATCTTTACCAACCCATCTAGATCAGGAACGCCGTAGGCAATGCTTGGGATCTGACTAATCACGTTGTCCGGGATGTTGATGTTGGATTGAATGTTGATCTGGCCGGTGTTCATAGGACACATACCCTCCAGATTCTGTGTACAAGGATTCAACGTCTCTGACAGGGCTGTGTAGCCGTAAGCGATAACCTGGATTTCTGCAATAACATAGCCAGATATCGATGATACACCGACAATATCAAAAGCTAAACTGTTGTTTGCTGGCGTGAAGACCACATTGAAAAGAGTCGCAGTAAAGCTGGAGTTAGCCTGACAGGCATTCAGCGAATTTGACAATATTATTCGTTCCGCTGAGGCGAAGAAGGTGAGGTGGGATATGGCGGCGAGGATAAGCCATGCTGCTTTCGATATTGATGGAAAAAGCATAGTGTGATGTGTTCAGGCGAAAGGTTAGGGCCTCCAGACTCCCAAGGCAAAGCTGCTGTCGTGGTCGGAATGCGCAACCGGCGCAATTATCAACCCAATCCTCCTTTTGCAACAATAAAATGCTCCTTAAGACTGAATTGCCAATTATTGTGACCCAGAGAGATTCGAAGAGATTGTGGGGTTGGATGAAGGGAGAGGTGCGTGACCGGGTCGCTGTTGACGACCAAAATTAGAATTCAAGGAAATGGAACGAGTGGCAAGCCCGGGGTGACGACAACAACGATAGGAATGTTAAGGCGGGTGACACGAATCTGGCATGTGACTTCAACTTCGTGATCCCATCGAAACGATTGTATGAGAAAGGAGAGATAGCATGAGATGAAGCATATAGGTGTCGGTGTAGGGGATGAAGTGGTGTTCGTGAAGATGTTCAGGGCCAGAAATGTCAGCAAACAAGGAGCCATAATTAGCGCCAAAATCTCAGGGGACCGGGGCCGGGCTGAGCGTATCCACTCTCCTCTCTCCGGCTTTCCGTGGCTTACGCGTAATGGTCAAGTCACTTCACTGCTACTACATCGCCCAGCTACCAGCGACAAAGACTACGAGGCCACCGGCTGGAACGGCTTTCAACGTCGCACATGATCCAATTCATCCATTCTTTGTGGAATTTCCACTACCCACGCTGCGAGTACGCTTTGTCCTAACGTTAAAGTCTTCACGCTTACCAACTTGAACAATGACACGAACCTAGCCGCTTTTCAAGATGTAATTTGACTGCGCCAAAGCCTCGTAATAACTGCGCCGATACCTCTAATATCATGATGTTTAATGACTGTCAAGTTTACTGGACCTTCTCGCCTCATGGAGAAGGTCAGAAGTAGCCCCCACGTCGCCAAGTCAGAAAGTCAGCCCGTATCTTATCCCTTTTCTCCATACAAGGGTAGCATTCTGATATGCTCATGACAATAGATCTCTGAAAATAATGATTTTCAAGTAATCTTCGTAGTGTCTAAGTAGGCGGGAAACACCCATTGCTGTTGCGACCATGATTGTATTGCATTTGTTCCCTTGAATTGGCTGCTTTGATGGGATTTTCGAAAGTCTGTCTGCGGGGATTAATGCAGGTACGCGTGCTGCGGCGCTGTCTTTATAGTCCCTGGCAAAAAGGATCCTGGCGACCCTCGAATGACTCCATCGTCTCCCTTATATTTTGTAGTGGACTGTGTCTCCTAGTCTTTGCTTAACATTGCGAGCTTGTCGGAGATATATAGGAAGTATGTGAGTGATGGGGGGCATCGGATCTCTTGGCGGAGAGACAAAGGTGATCATCTGCCGCTAAGCAATTTCTCGCTTAATTTTTGTTAGCGTGACGACTTCATTGAGTGAGATCGGATGTCCAAACCTGAACAACGACAAGAAGCAAGGCAACATGTCCAATAAAGACCTCATTTCCCAGAAGCGGAAGCGAAAGCATAAGGATGTGGTAGAAGAGCCGACTGCTGGATCAAATGGTGTCCATGAAGTCCCTCCACCTGTTAACGGCTTCGCAAGTCAAGAGAGTCACAAGAAATCAAAGAAGCGCAAGCGTGCTCACGATGACGCCGCAGAAATGGAGGAAAAGAAACTGGCTATGATCAATGACAACGATTCTGATCAGGAAAATGTCCTGGAAGAAACTGCAGAAAATGCGCCTGCTGACGAGGAAGAGACTGAGGATGCGTCACCAGCCGTCGCCGAGGAACTCCCAAGTTCGGACATTCCTTCGACCGCAGTCCTAACGTTGCCTTCCACTGGCGCAGAGCCTCAGCGCTTTGCGGATCTCAACCTATCGGCCAAGACCATGCAAGCAATAGAGGGGATGAAATTCGATACGATGACGGAGATACAGCAGAGAGGCATACCGCCCTTGATGGCAGGCAGAGATGTCCTCGGAGCAGCAAAGACTGGCTCTGGCAAAACCCTGGCTTTTCTGATTCCTGCTGTGGAGATGCTGAGCGCTCTCAGGTTTAAACCCAGGTTTGTGATATGAACAGCTAACATTGGAGACTGGAGCTAACGATATGCAGGAATGGAACGGGAGTCATTGTCGTCTCGCCAACTCGAGAGCTTGCGTTGCAGATATTCGGTGTGGCGCGTGAGCTGATGGCAAATCACTCACAAACCTATGGCATCATCATTGGAGGAGCGAACAGAAGGGCGGAAGCCGAAAAGCTTGCGAAGGGAGTGAACCTGATCATTGCCACACCTGGGCGCCTCTTGGACCATCTACAAAATACGCCTGGGCTCGTCTTCAAGAACATCAAAGCGCTCGTTATAGATGAAGCGGATCGCATTTTAGAAGTTGGCTTTGAGGACGAGATGCGGCAAATCGTGAAAATATTACCAAAGGAGGAACGTCAAACAATGCTCTTCTCTGCTACCCAGACCACAAAGGTGGAGGATTTGGCGCGGATATCGCTCAGGCCGGGTCCTTTGTATATCAACGTCGATCACAAGAAGGAACACAGCACCGTGGAGGGGCTTGAACAAGGCTATGTCATCTGTGACTCCGACAAGCGCTTTTTACTGTTGTTCTCGTTCCTCAAGAAAAACCTGAGCAAGAAAGTGATAGTGTTCTTCTCCAGCTGCAATTGCGTTGACGTGGGTACCATCTCAAAAGTGATACTCAACAAATGCTAACAGGAACAGTATCACTCTGAACTTCTCAATTACATCGATCTGCCTGTGCTTAGTCTACATGGAAAGCAGAAACAACAAAAGGTATGACATGGGGCTTCTCCCAATCCTGCAATATAATTTAATCATTTCAGCGTACGAATACCTTTTTCGAGTTCTGTAATTCGACCAAGGGAACATTGATCTGCACAGATGTTGCGGCTCGGGGTCTGGACGTAAGTGATAGAGTGCGTTTACAATGTCCTAAATCTCGCTAATTGCTGTCAAGATACCTTCTGTGGACTGGATTGTCCAGTTTGACCCACCCGACGACCCTCGTGTAAGTTGCAATAAGCACCGTCAATGCAATAAGCCTCGAAGCTAATGCGGATTGCAATAGGATTACATCCATCGCGTTGGGCGAACAGCACGAGGCTCAAATGGCAAAGGACGAAGCCTGATGTTCCTTCAGCCATCGGAAGTAGGCTTCCTCAAGCACCTCAAGGAAGCTCGAGTACCGTTGGTTGAATTTGAATTTCCCGCAAAACGCATTTTCAATATTCAGTCGCAGCTTGAGAAGCTCATAAGTCAGAATTATTATCTAAACAAGGTAACATGCCCTCTCTCTATGCCGTATGACCCTTAATCTGTACTGATGTGCTCAAATCTTAGTCTGCTAAGGATGGATATCGCTCATATCTACAAGCATATGCCTCTCACAGTCTGCGGTCTGTATTCGACGTCCACAAACTTGACCTTGTGAAAGTTGCGAAATCGTTCGGTTTCCAGACGCCTCCACGCGTGGACATCACGCTGGGAGCGAGCATGAGTAGAGACAAGAAGAAAGAAGGTAGACGAGCTTATGGTAGTCAGCCCAAGCAGGGTCAAAAATTCCATCGATAACGAAATCACGACAACCAAAATTGATATGCAATCTTTCTTACTATTGGATATTTTAGCATGGCGTTGGTGGAACTGCCGCATATGGCGGGTTAGTGGTTCAAACTGATGGGGTATGATACAATGTCATGCCGAGGAATGCGCTGGGTACTACAGAGGCAGTATCTGACCCGGTGCTCAGGCAAAGTCGGGCGTAACAATGACACGCATTTGTAGGAGTGAAACCCGCGAATCCCATCCACACACCACAGCGCTTGGAGTTGATGAGTTGTCAAGCGCGGGAGAAGGCACGATTAGAATAACCAATCATTCTGCTCACAGGGCTTTGTTTTCAGTGTGTCGCCCGGGTGCCCGGGAAAACCTAACCTCGTATATCAAACGACTTCGCAATCGTTACCATGACAAAGATAATTTGCTGTGATTTCAATTTACAAATGCCACTGGAGCAACGCTGGCCATAAGGTAGTGTCTGAAGCAGTGAAGATGTCAGGGGAGGGTGTGGGGGAAAGGGCGACAGTTGGGGATCTTCGGCTTGGGGTGTGGCAAAGCAAGATTTGCCGTAGAATAGGAAGTGCAACCGCTTCCTGCACGATTAAGGAGTTGATCGGGTTCGATCCTCATGTATCATTTCAGCGTTTCGCAGTAGGCGCAAAGCTGCAGGATCTGAGAATCTGAGAATAACAGTGAACAGAAGGGATGACCCTAAGTCCTGCGTATTGTGCCAGCCATGAGTACTTTAGGTAGCCGCTGGAGTGACTGTTCCCCGGGACTCAACCTATCGTAATCGACCAAACCATGGTAACAGGGGCGGGTCACTTGGCTTAGGCCTTAGGCTTAGCTTAACCGACTCTGCGTTTGTTGTCCCAAGCTCTCAGCCTTCTTTTTCGACTTCACAACAAATCTTAACCCCGGCATCACTATACTCTTTCTTTTTCTTCTCGGTGTATTCCTTGAATTGATGAGCCCTTGATTTGCTCCATACTTAGACGGCATTTAATACCACCGATTCTCCGATACGAACATCCCAACGCCGCCACTAGCCATATTGCGTTTCCGACCCCAAACTTTACCAGCCACTGTCAACAAACCCAATCAGTTCGCTCAACATTGGACGTTACAGCTCACTATAGGGTCTAAGGCTTTCGCCACGGGGGAGACAAATTCATTGTCTCAGGGAAGTGTAGCTTCAGCTACAACGACCGCGACATTGAGTTGTTGATGATCGTTACACCACGTCAAGCAAGATCTACATCCAATTCGATATCACCAGCATACCACTGGAGCTGCAAACTCAACAAAAGACTTCCTTGCCCGCTATAGTCAATTTACTCCGGTTAACGCCTTCATGGTGAACAGATAGGTCTGTCCTTTCATCAGTAGAGCCGGCTGAGAGAACGCAATGGGCGTTGAGACCCGCAAACCGCCATTGCCAGCGCCCACTGAGTCTTCCACTCTGCAGACGTCTGCCGGTAGTGGAGAGGAAGGGGACCTTGCAACGGACATCTCGCGCCGTACGGATAAAACCTCCTATTCGATCCCAGAAGACGGCAGTCCGGTCACAATATCCACAAAGAAGGGCAGGGACTCTCGCATCCGAGACAAGGAAAGCACCATCACTCGATCATCAGAAAAATCACAGACATCGCTCTTAATCGAGTACTTCGGAGGCGGAAAGGGATCGAATGTTCATTCGAGACCAAGTGTACGGGTAAAGGTTACGCCGTCAGCTGCGCGTAAAATTGGGAACACGAATGAACACATCCAACTCACTGAATCAAAAGGCGGCCGTAAGCCCTCGTATACAAGGCGAATCTCGCTTGGACCACAGACTACAGAAGAGAGACGAGTTTCTGGAAGTGGAGACGACAAAAGCATAAGTTCTTACACATCAGCAGCGGAAGAGTCGAATTTGGCTCATAGATACCCACCAGTGGAGATTGAGGTCATGCAAAGAGACCAAGGGAGCGATATCTCTGAGCTGACGAGCGTAGGTCAGGAGGAGCAGGCGAGAGAAGAGCGCTACATACAAGTGAACCCTTCAGAAATTTCCTCGATGCCTCCMGATAGTATGCTTGAGGGCAAGACCGAAGCTGCAACCCCCCGGCGAAACAGGAGTCGGAGCACGAGCAGAGATGCCGTCGTGACAACAACCACGCTAAAGACGCCGTCAAGGACAAGAAGCAGAAGCCTCAGTAAAGATAGATTAGCCCAGAAAGCTGCTGAAAAGGTCGCCGCTAAGAATAGAGAGGCCAGCATTGGGAGACATAAGAGAAATAGCAAGACCCGAAGCCGCAGTGTCAGTAATGAGGATATTTTGGAATCATCCAAGAGCGGGCGTCGCAGGTCGAGCAAGCGGTATCGAGATGAGGAACTTGCAAGTGGAGCTGAATCTAGCCTTGCTACGAATTCTCAATTGTCAGATCAACGACCATCTGGAGATCAATACTCTTTTCGATCTGGAACTTCGAAATCTTCAATCAACGCAAACCCGAGGCTGCTCGAGACTGTGGAAAACGCCATCCGTCGCCTTATTATGCCCGAACTCGAACACATAAAACAGGAGCAGAAGATGCAGCAAAGTGGCCAGAAATTCGAAAGAGACAATCGAAGCTCCTTTGCTTCTGGTAGTAGCATCTCGCGGAGTGAACCAACTCGCAAGCTATCCAAACATGCAAGTGCTCCGGATGTGTCTAAACCAAAGGTCTTTCTGAATAGAGACGAGAATAATGCAGGGACTCTGCTGTCTGGTGATTCAATAAAAGGCAGAAAGGAAAATAGGCGTGAAAGACAATCCGACTCGCCTTCAGAACGCAGATCCGAAAGGGAAATGTCCGAGGATACCGTCATCTACGATGGAGGAAAGCGAAAGAAGAGCAGGGAAGGTCACATCCTCACAGACGCCGCCGTTGGAGCCGCTGCTGGAGGTATTCTAACAGCTACAGCCCTGAATCGACATAACCTAAAACATCATGATTCCCGGTCAAGTGTCGACAGAAAGGAACGGCGCCGTAGGAAGAGCAGCAAAAGTCGCAGCCGAAGTGCCAGCGTTGCAGAGAGCACTGAAGATCCTTTCAGCAAGCACGATGTTCCTCCAATGCCAATGCAAAGTGATATTCATAGCTCCGAACTGACGCGGGAATCGATTCTTTCAGAACGCACGGAAGGACCATCATCAGCTTCTGAAGAACCACGTATGGCGGAGATTCAACATATATCTCGCGGCTCGCCTCGTGAAGTTCTACCACCTGCCTCGAGGACTCCGACGAGGTCACCCCTAGGCCCCCGAAAGGATCTTGGTACCTACCATAGCAATCTTTCTCGCGGGAATCTTAGCGGACAAGATAGCCCTCTCAGTGATCACCACTTGGAAGACGAAGAGCATCATTCAAGAATGGCAGAAGCAGGAGTTATGGGAGCAGTTGCTGGTGTGGGTGCTTATACTGCGCAGCAATTGTCACACCGTCACGACCAATACGATGGCAATGATTTTGCCTACCAGCACGAAGCCCGTGGTTTAAGTCCTATACAAAGTGTTTCTAGCCGTCAAGAGAGCGAGGTACATCGGGAATCCATCCACCACAAGAATAGTTTGGGATCTCTGTCAGCGCCAAAGCAGAATAGGAGGACGGGATCCTCTGCTTCGATGCGATCATTAGGCTCTCCCGTGAGTGTGGATATGACACGCAAGAATAGACCAAAAGGMATCAATTTCGAGCCGGGCGAAGACGTGCTCGAACAGCTGCGCGACTCCCACTTTACAGACGCAGAATACTCTGATAAGGATCCTGCTGTGGATGAATGGCTTGAACGAGAACACGAGAAGAACGAGCGATATCGGGACTCAACAGGGGAGAGTAGCTACAGGGACTCCATGGTTGACTACAAGAGAATGACGAATTACACTGATGACAGCATGGATACTCCTTATCTTGACAGAGTTGCTGCCGGTCAGGAACGCCAAACCGTGAGCACAGGTAGGAACCCTGATTATGTGCATACGCCAGTTGCCGTTGAGTCCGCCGTGGCCTCGCTGGTCGATGCTTCCACGGTTTCTGCGCGTTCAAAGCCTGGCGAAAAGTCGTATGCTGGATCACAAGAAGCTGAGATATCTGCCGATCGCGAGCTTGGTGGATACATGGGCTCAAATGAGCGCCTTGTATCGCCAAAAAAGTCAGACAAATATGACCAGCTCTCTCCCCACGCTTCCCCCCGGCACAGCATTGCTCGCTCAGTCGATACTCGCGAAGAGCAGATTCCTATGGGCACCAGTGGACTGCCCGTGGCAGACGATCCCATACCAGAAATTGGACACGGCCTGAATTCAGACTCCGAGATAAGCACAAATCCATCGATCATTCAAGGTCCCATGGGTGGTTACCAGCCAGACAACCTCGATCACTGGCCAAATAAGCCAACTCCGACGCTGGTCAAAGGCGAGGCAACGTCCCGATCTAAAGAGTCAAACGCCCATCAAACCCTCAAAGCAGCAGCAGCAAACTTCCTAACCACCGCCGCCATTGCTAGTGCAGGGCACAGTTCTCCTGAGAGACAAGACCAATCTAGAGATCTATCAATCAAGGACGACTATCAGCCTGCAGTTGGCGAACAGTATTCACCCAACAAAAACCATGATTTCGGTGCGGTCCGTGATTCGTACATGACCAGGGATACGATCCCAAGCCCTAGCCATGATGAAGGTTATGGCACTGGTCCTGGACCTCAAATGGGTGCTGACAGTCCAGCGATAAGCTTTAACAAGGCCAAAACTTTTGACGATGACGGCCTAGATGGAATGACAGATGACGACGACCCGTTCATGGGGCAGAGTCATGCAAGGCATATGAGCAGTGGTATGGCACATGGTATGGGCGAGCCGTTGTACGACAGCGCCACAGGCGAAGGCAGGGACAGGATTCAATCGAAAGATATTGTGCATCTAATGGATCACGTATGTATTGACTTGCCAAACTACTGCCCCGGATGCTAACAAAGAATAGCTGGCTACGCGCGACGCCGTACGCAACGCTAGGGATACTGAGATCCTGATAACATTGGTCAGAAGCGCTGCGGAGATGCGGAATTCATTCGAGGAGATGAAGAGATTCATTGCCGAGCAGGATGATATGCTGATAGAGGTTGGTAATAAGCAGCATGATCGTACCGTACAGAAGGTTGTTCTCGGAGGTCCTCGACCTCAACCTACTAATGCACCAAGGCTTAACCGACGTTCTTCACCAGAGGATGAGGAAGAGACAACTGCGAAGAGACGGAACTTGTTCAGACGTGCTCTGAAAGGGCTTAGTAGCCGGAATCAAAATGATGTTAGCAAAATAGAAGAGATGCTGGTCCATCTGCTTGGAGAAGTGGAAGGGCTGAAAGCCGCACAAGATGTCCGACCCCCTGTGAGCAATCTTCGCGCCGAAAGCTTGGAATCGTACAACAACCTGCGTGCAGCCGGCCCGGATGGTTACGAACCAGAAGGCCAGGCAGGTACTGGTTCAACAAGTTATTCCGGCTACTTCTCAGCCTCTCCATCAAGGGAGACCAGTGCCATGCGAAACCGAGAAGGTCGCCAAGGATCCCAGAACCGCGTTAGCACAGTACTAGAGGCTGATGAAGAACTTGATGAAGATGAGCAAAACGTGCTCAACAATCAATTTGAGAACAATGAGCGTCTACTTACTCCTACCAAGGAGCATCCCCGCGCAGGGTCTGTGCCACTTGCTACTCCTCCTCAGGTTCAACTGCCTACGGGGACCCAGAGCAATGAGCACACGCCTCGAACAAATACTGACAAAAGCCGCAAGCACAAGTCCAGCAGCTCATCCATCATCCCAAGATTTTCGAGGTGGTCAAAAACCACAGCATCCTCAATGGGTGACAATTTCAGGAACAGTGGACGCAAAGAGCGCCCCTTCTCTGAGGCCTCACGCTCTGGATCTGAATTACAGCGCTACGACACGAACGATCATTACGATCCGCAGGGAGATGATCGAATACGTTCCATCGACTCGCACGAAGACGACAATGATATAACACCGCAAGAGAACCGTCCTCCTTCGCCGCTCATTCCGTCTCAGGTATCTGAAGCCCCTAAATATGAAGCCCATCGCAATTCCCAGAACCTCCAGCACCCTCAACCACGTCCTGGTCCGACTCAACGTTTCCAGCAAAATCTCGAATCTCAAGCAAGAAACTTCGGTTCTCGCTCTCCAATCTCGCCTACGTCCGACACTTTTGGCTCCGATCCTGCATTAGCCCGTTATCCAGGTGTAAGCAACAGATACAGTGGAGCAGGCAATCTGTCTCCAATATCCGACGCTGGCTACTCTGAGGCTTCAGCGACCGATGAGGCGAGGGGCCCCCCACGCCCACCAAAGATCAAAGATGATGGTCCATTAGTCCCGTCGGGGCCAGCTCGCTCACCAAAAGTTGCTACGAAAGACAACAGACCAACATTTGCATCTCCCTTGAGTAATGAACATTTACAACCTGAACAAAGATACAGCAATGCTTCATCTGGCTATGATCCTGTGGGTATTCGTTTCTGAAATTCCGAGAATGCAATTGCTGACAGTGAAGCAGGCCAAGGACTCACCACGGTCTGCTTCTGGGGCAGCCACCCAGCGCAAGCCAACAGGTCCTAGACCTATCACTACATCTGGTAGCTATAGCCCAGACAAAGACGGCATTAAAAGGACCCGATTCAGGGGGTCGCCGAATCAGCTCCCTTCTTCAAGCGAAGATGTTACCTTTTAAAACTTCACTTCTCGTCCATATCTAGGTGCACGTGAACGATGATTATGGCTGGGCATTTGACAGGAGTGAGATTAATCGGGCAATTGAGCAAGCATGTTCACTTACGACAGCGGCATTTTCTGGCGCACAAAATATACTTGATGCTTGTGTCCACCAGTCGTAACATCGTGCGAGGGCACACGTGAACAACGAATAGTGATGACTTGCGCGAGACTCAGATACTTTGGTTCAAATTTATATCGGTAACCAACCACAGCGTCCAGGTGGAGAAGTCAGCCCTCCGTTTTGGATCGGAGGCTTTGATAGTCTTTGCGGAATTGAAATCTGTTTCATCTAGACCAGTTGCTCCCTTTTCCGGGCATTCTCTATCCACCATTACTGAGATATGGCCAGATTCATGGGTTTAGCGGCATAATAAGTTAGTGCGAGGACATTGTACTACATGAGCGACATTGCAAATAAGTTGTGGCTTTGGCATTCGTATTTGTGTATTGCTTGCTTCGGTTATTGGCTGTAGGACGAAGCCCTACATTGTGGCTGTACTGGCTGATACAACTGACCTAGGGCATCGAACGATTAGCATTACTACTGCATTGATATTGACCGTAACTCAACAACRAACTGAGGTAACACATGCTTGTTCTATTTAAAATCGCACTGCATCC
The DNA here is from genome assembly GCA_000444155.1 of Cladonia macilenta KoLRI003786. Lineage (NCBI taxonomy): Eukaryota > Fungi > Ascomycota > Lecanoromycetes > Lecanorales > Cladoniaceae > Cladonia > Cladonia macilenta. The sequence continues at coordinate 2,114,195 of KE598558.1, forward strand.
CAACATCTCTGCACATCAAATGCAAACATTCTGCTGCAGGTTTCATTGTTCTGGATTTACCGTGTTTTTACTGAACTAGGCAGTTTTGGTGCGTCCCATGAATAATCAGAAGGAGCGAGTACCCTAAGACTGTAGCTTGCGCCCTTTAAGGCGATTGTTCAGCCACGCCCGAGGCAGTGCACTTCAGCAGCTCACTCAAAAGGAGAAAGGCTGTCGCGTCGATATGTGATATTTTTCCTATGCGGAATATCTGTTGCTGTGTGACAGTCACTGCAGGTGCTTTATACTTTGATTCGGCATGTTCGCTCCATTTGGAGAAGGTCCTGTCAACCATACAACCCCCTGGCGCTCCGAGCCTCAATATCGCGGGACTTATGGCATTCTCTCAACATGTTTAGTGACAATGGGTCTCTGCATATGGACGGCGCTCCACCTCAACATGCAAGAACACAACGGTTTCTATCGCCAGATGTGGCGCAAGGTTGGATGGCTTACAGTAGGTTTGTTTGCGCCCGAAATGGTACTTCCAGCTCTTAAATCTATAGTTGCCTTCACTCATACCTATTAGGTTGCTTGGACCGCTTTTCAGCAGCACAGAGACGCGCGGCGTCTAACTAGGAATATCTCCAAGGCATCAAAGCTGAATCGGCTGGAGAGATTTGCAATAAGCACTCTTGAGGAGGTGAGCTAGGTATCCCGTGTTCCAATAAGTCCTCTGCTGTGTGATAGCTCATCTATATCTCATCTCTAAGAACCCACATACCAAAGCTGGTGCTGAAACTGTCAGTACAATGCCTCACTGGACTTCGGTGCACAGTCACTATGCTCTCATGGGTGGTTTCGCTTTCGAGCCGCGTCTGTTTGGAAAGAGTTTCCTTCCTGGAAACTTGACTCGACTGACATTGACCGGCAAGGCTGTTGAATTCTTGACCATCAACGAGCCAGACCTGATTTCCAAAATATCTGCGGAGGACATTAAGGATAAGAGCAAAGCTAACGCCCTTGGAAAGACGTTAGTCTGTCTACAAGCCAGCTGGTTTTGCTTGCAATGTGTCACTCGCGTCCGACAGGGTCTTGCGATCACATTGCTTGAACTAAACACCTTTGCGCACGCCCTATGCACGTTATTAATATTCCTACTTTGGTGGAACAAGCCCTTGGACATCGAACAGCCGACCATCATTCGAGGCGAGCACGCAGACATTATATGCGCCATGATGGTTATGCTTGATTACATTAATCAAGGCCCTCAGAACATCTACAAGACCCGCTTCCGGAGCACTGATTCAGCTTCATTGGAGTACGTCCCATCAGAAGTGGCCGCTCTTTCGAAGCCACCACTCGAGCTGGATGAAGAGGGGTGGTTGGCATATTTCATCCGCAATCTGCCATCGGCTCCAACGAAAGGTGATGAATCAGGTCCGGCCGAAGGGCAAATAACGGTCCCGATTGAAGTGGAAGAAGTAATACGTATGGAAGACCTCGCAGGCTATAGGTTGGTTTCCCTTCCACTTGAATTGTGGGCGTCCAGTCCAACTCATTTTCAACCCTTTTTTCTTCGTGTTTGCAAGGCTTATATGGCAAAACACACGGGAGCGAGCACTTCACGACTACTCATTTCGAGACTAACACAACCTCTGCCACAGCTCGCACAAATCAATCATGTACCGCCGCACAACGTTTAACGCCGAGCCTCTTATTCTCCGTCCCTACCAAGTACCATATAGAACACATACTGGGTTCATAGAAGGCGACTTTGTCTTTCCAAGCCTCTTCGGCTTCAAATGGACGTTGGCATTAGATTCGTTGACCTTACCATCCCTCGAGCTCAACCTGCGCGATATAATTTGCAGTCGCCTAGCAGTGGAGGGAATGCGGCGTTACGACTACTTCACATCTCATGAAGGTTTGCTTATTCCTCGGAAACGTGATCGGAACAAGCGTCCTTACCTGAACCGTCGAAATGGGGATTGGCCCTCCCTTGGTTATGTAGACCAGCAAGGACTGCACTTAGAAAGCAAATCCATCCTGACTGCTTTCATCTTCGCCGGGCTGATCTACGGCGGCCTTCATCTATTTGCGTGGAACGCCACTTTCCCAAGCCAAATCGAAAAGACCTTGTGGCGAAGTTCGGGCATCACCTTGGCAGTTTCAGGCATGATTCTTACCATGCAATATATTGCCCCTACCAATACCCGGAATGTCTTCTGTGATTTGGCTGCGGGCATATCTGTGGCTTTGATGGTTTACCTAGCCTTCCTTTATACCGCAGCACGCATCTATCTCGTTGTTGAATGCTTTATAAACCTCAAATACCTTCCCGAAGCGGCATATGTGGTACCAGAGTGGTCACGCTACTTTCCCCATATCACATAAAATATGGACACCATATTGATATATGCTTAGCTATCACGGCACTTGGAGTAAATGTGTCGCAGGTGTTGGACCTGCAGGGTGGATGATGTCTCGCCTGAGGCGCTAAGATCTATGGGAGGAGCTCCTAATAAACATGTCAGACTATATGGTATATGATAACACCTCATGGTGGCAAGCTAATGATAGGGCAGCTGATCCTCCAACAAAATGCATCTTGAAATGGTACTACTATAATGAGTTGAGCTATGCTTCTTGCGCGGGTCAACTGCAATCATCCAGGACTTCAGATAGGTGCAAGAGATTACCGGAGACGCCATCGTCTCAGATGCTATAAGCAAATCGAACCACAATCCTTCGCAATCGATGCCTTTCCCTACGTAATATTGATTTCGTGGCGGCTACTGTTGGAAAAAGATATTCAATGTAACGATATGCGTGGGTACTGTATAAAGAAAAGTTTATCGATCGTCGTTTCTACACACACTCAGCCCGCTAAACCTACTTCTCCATCTCCCCCTCCCCGCTCCAAACTCCTCACACTCCTCGTAGTAGCCAACTCATGCACCTCCCCCTCACCCTCCCCACGCAATCCCTGCGTCCACATCAATGCCGGCACTCGAAAATCCATGCCATCCCTTTCGACTGGACTTCTAACAACAGCATCATTGCTTTGCAGATCAGACGGCGAATCAAGGGTCTGATACTCAGCCGTATCGAAACCGCTATGACTAAATCCGCCATGGAGTGCATCGTTATGGTCGATGGAGTTGCGTTGTCGCTCATTTGCTTTAGTGAGCCTATAGCGGTGGTATATGATACTCGCGTAGATGAGCGTTCCTACGTGGACGAGACTGTAATTTCTGTCAGCCATATATTCCGCTTCTGCAACTTGCCCTATCACGCAGCTTTCGAGCTTTGCATCAAGGCCGCAATTAGATTCGGTGAATTGAACATACACAAGCACCACCCCCTCCAGCAGTCCATTCAACAACACCAGCAGACCCAAACTCTCCCACTCACCACCAATCCGTCCCTGATTCGCCGTTACCACAATCGCAATCATAAGAACAATAAACCAAAGTAAGGTTTTCACACATTGGAAAATCAAATACGCGATAGGTCTTAGATTATGTATTGCAAAAAGAATTATCTCTGTGATGGCAAGGAGGAGGGAGATGAGGCATATGATTAGAATGCTGAGCTGCGTGCTGGTTTCTAGGGTCAGTTTTTTGTGGTGGGGATTGAGATGTTGGGTTGGTATACGCACGGCGGGATGCTGTAGGTGACGAGGTAGGAGGTGGCAACGAGGAGTGTGGTTGTGAAGATGAGTTGGATGATCCAGAAGGGGATGAGGACTTTTTTTAGCCATGGGGAGTCCGTCACTGGGGCCTTCGCCATTTTCACACCGTTCGGGAGCCCGGACAGTGAGGGGAGAGGGGCGCCGAGTCGAGGTCAAGACATGAAGAGACCAGAAAATGATAGCCTGGTGTGAGGAAATAGAGATTGACTTAGTATCACTGAAGCCATATCTTGGCTTGCATCAATGCCGGAACGAGAACAAGAACAAGATAAGAGAAGGAAACATGATGCTCTTGTATGACTCTCCAGCCCGTGCTCTTCCCATATCCAGCCACAGCCTTCCCGCCATTCTCACGGCCTCGGAGTATTTAAGACTCCAAGTGTATCGTAGTCAGTCGGAGGTGCAATATAATGTGCCGTTGCAGGTCCATTCGAGCGCATGAATAGAGTCTCAGATTAACATTCTTGAAAGGGATGGCCCGTGTTTTATAACTGCTATTTTGGGAAATGCGCTRATGTTTTAGAATCTTGAAGTGCAGGGCAGAAGAAMTGCATGATCGATCGCTGAGCTCGAATGTCATGTGATTGAGAAGCATTGTCGTCTCCAAGGGCCAATCGATTGGTCTCAAAGAACAAGCAATGGGCCCAGCTGTGTAATTACACTTCTTAGAAATGCTTCATAGCAGTATAGATACCTAAAGTGCAACGTGAACCAACGATCTTCCAGGCTATCGACTAATTCCATAATTACACATTTATAAGCTGACACGACTATATTCCACCCGGCTCCTAAAGATGAAGTATGAATTGAGTATACAATCTCTCCTCAAAGAGAAGAAGTAAATGTCTTATAGTATATATCCTTCGTTTGCCTGATGAAAACAACCACCAAGGCGAAGTCAAATCATCAACATCACTTGTAATTGCAAAGGGGGAATAGAAGTACAGCAAAGTATATGTCCGTTCGCTCAAGGCAACAACCTCCACAGTTAGGCCCGCTCTAGCCCGTGGCCTAAATCTCATTGAATGTGCTAATTCTTTAAAAGGTACTGGAGAAGAGAAGGATATATTCAAAAAAAAAACATCTTCGTCAACATGAATCATATGAGACAAATCAGACAAAGGTTATCCACACTCATAATCACCGGATTTCCTTCTTCCTTCTGGAGAACATCCTTCCGAAAGCACTTTCTTCCTTCTCCTTAGTAGGACTCATAGGCCTCATACCTCCAATTGGTCCGCTCGGAGGTGGTGGTTCTGTCTCTCTCAAGAAGTCTGCCAGATCGCCCATCCCGCCAACAGACCCTTGCTCCTCTCGCGCCTGGAGGTGTTGTTTAGGTTTACGCTCAACATGCTTCGCGTATGTGGGTTGCGTGGGTTTATATGTGTCAATTTTCGTACCGTTCTGGGAGACGAGATGGGGAGAGGTTTCCCGAGGGTTTATGGGAGGGAGCTGTGGCGCAGGGTTGGTACTGCGACCGCGTGCAATATTGCTCTGGCTTTGCGGCTGAAAGCTAGTGGCCGAGTTCTTGCGCTGTCCGGAGCCACGACTTTCATTCGATTGAGGTGGAGACTTAGATGCGGAGGGTTTCTTAGGCGCCTTCGGAGGGAGAGGGCGGTAGTCCGGGATGACCGCTATATTACGGGCAATACGCTCACGAATGGTGGGACCGGCTTGTTTGGCCGGTTTTGGTGCACCCGTAAGGGCAATAGGGATAGTGCGGTTATTGGTTGCCGTAGGAGGAGGGTTATAGTTGCGGAGGAAGTCACTGAGAGATTCTTCTTCACGCTCGGGAGGTTGTGGTGTTCCATATCCATCCATATCTTCGTCTTCGGAGTCGATAACATAATGGTCTTTGTTTCGTCGCTGTGTGCGGACAGGACCAAGTGAGTCATCATTACGTGTTCCTCGATTGCTGAGAAGGCCAGTTCTAGAATTTGCGGAAGACTGGGTCATCTTCGACGGAGCGAAGCTGTCTTGCGTACTCGCGACAGAGCTGCCCGAATTGACAGCTTCCCTCATTCTACCATTCCCTAGGCCATTAGATCGCGGGGTCAATTGCGCTCCAGAAGTGGTTCGTGTCGATTGTTGATGGCCATCCAATTGGCCACCTCCAGGACCTGAACGAAAGAATTCCGCTAGATCAGCGGTTGCATTACTATTGCTAACAGTGGGTTCGCGGGCTTGTAACTTTGACGTGGTTCTTCTAGGCACATCCGCCTCACCTGTAGGGAGAGGTGCCACGGGCTTCGACGAGTTGGAAGCCGGCCTTGATATTGTCTTGGGTAGTGGCTTCACCGTGCCCGTTGCTTGTGGAGATTGAGCATTATCGCTGGGCAAGGGCTTCGAGACACTCGAGCTCGACGATTTGGGCACAGACTTCGACGAAACATCCGGGCCAGTAGAGCGAATGAAGTCTGCAAAGTCACGTAGAGAGTCATCTTTTGTTGTTGGCTCGCGAGCAATTGCACCTGGAGATTTGGGACCAGGGGTCCTCGTGGGAGCTTTGGCCTGAGCTTTGACAGTATCAATTGAGGATGTAGGACCATGGCTGGTTGCCGCTGAGTTCGTGCCGATCGAAGGATTAGAGCGGAGGCCATTGAGGCCTTTGACCTTGGTGACCCGCGCTGCCGACGGACGCTCTGTCTCTGGACTGCTCGGTCCTGAAGAGCGAATGAAGTCCGCCAGATCTCCTGTCTCGGAACGCGTCTGAGCTTGCCAACGTGGCGAGTCAGGTGACTGATGGTGCGTTAGTGAATTGAAAGTCTTGGGTTACGAGGATAACTCACCTCCATCTCGCGCATGTTCTGCGGTGTGAGTGTGTACTTAACAGTCTCATCACTCCGAATGAGCTCGTCGAAGTCCAAGTCTTTATTTGCCGAGCTTGGTGTCCTGTGCGAACCATTGATGAAACTCCCACTGTCCCCGGATGAGGTTCTGCCGGGCAACGGCTGTCGGTGAAGGTCTCCTGATTCTCGGCCTATAATGCCCTTGATCTTCGATGATAGTTGCGAAGTGTTGGATTGAGCAGTGATTGGTCGACCATCGCGATTACTACTACTAGATGTCTTCCTTCCGTGGCTGCTGGTTACACCAGGAGAAGAAGTAGGTGTGACCCGTTGTACAGCAGCTCTTTCCGTCCCAGTATTGACGCCTAATGGCTGCGTTCTTAGATCGACAAGCTTACTAGCAGACATCCCAGACTGTTGGTTATTGAAAAGAGATGAAGAGTAAGAAGCACTCCGAACGCCGCCAGACCCTTGGGGATGATGCATTGGTACGAATACGTCAGTTTTTGGTGCATCCCGACTGTGAGAAGTAGAGGGCGCTTCGTCAGAGCTATCGCCGGCGGCCTCCATCAGTTCTCGTAGCGGAGTCAGCGGCGGGACGCCTTGTTGAGAATCATGCTGGGTCTGGTCCTCCAATTTGGGTGTGGGAAGGTCCTCCTCATCTTGCAAACCGGTGCTAGAGCGTACTGAGGCGTCTGGATTGTAGATGACATCTTCATTAGACGGTGCTTCATAAAGCACCGGAATATCACGTTTCACAGCTTTTCCGCTRTCATCATAGGTACGGAGTTGGTGCTTTTGTATAGTCGCAAGATCCGCGAAGGTACCAACGTGTTGACGACCACCGTCTGTCTCATTGTCAGACTGTGCGAAAGCAGCACTGCGTACTGGTTGTCCCTCTTCTTGATTTTGAGTTTCCTTTTGAGGCACGATAGGATCCGTCTCCGCCCCCTGGAATCCAAAATTGCTGGATACAGTGCTCTCTCGTGACTCCGAAGGCCCAGTGGAGGCAGTATCGGCGATTTCCCTCGTTCTCGAAGCATCTGGTGCTATCTCCTGATCATCTTCATCCGTGTAGTTTGACGTGTCTGTGTAGCTGCTGATGCCACGATTCGTTCGTTCAGTAATATTTTTTGGCAGCTCCTCGGTCTTACTAATAGCACCATCGTACATCGTTGAAACGGCTTGTTCACCACTAGCAGGATCAGGAACATTGTTTGCATCATTTGTCAGCTGTGGCATGGGCGCTTCAGCATTGGTCTGATCGGCGTCACGTACAAATGGGTCGGGGCCTTCAGTGGGCGTGGTGAATGTTTCATCGAGGGGTGACACGTGGGCAGTGTGCCGCGCAGGTAGAGAAGATGACCGCTGGCGTCTCTGCATGGGCCTCAATCCTGCCGCCTCAGGCGATTGAGTGGAGCTGAGTATGGAAGTCTGTGTCGGAGTCCGCATTGGCGACTCAGGTCGAGGTGTAGAGTATTCAATCATACTACGGGGACGATCTCCATGTGTCTTAGTATGTCCATCTGCGTGTTCATCGCTAACTTCGTTGGGCTCTGTGCTTTCGGCTTCGTCAAAATCAGGCTCATTCGGCAACTCGCCAGCATCCTTAGGGGGCCCTTCAGTTAGATCTTGGTCCTCCTTCAGAGCTTCTCCTACTGATGGTCTTCTCGCAGAATTGACAAAATAGCCGGACTCATTTGCTTCACTGATACTGCCATTTCGGCTGCTTGCCATGCTGGCCGACATTGCTGTCATAGAATTTGTTCGGCGGTGCAGCTCGCGCGACATCGGCCTCGGACTTAGAAGCATCGATGTCCTGACTTTCTTCTTCCATGCTCGCCACAAGCGTCCCAGTGTAGTGTTAAATGCTATTTTTTCCACATCCACTTCTTCAACTAAATGCCGAGACTCCTCGGGTCTGAATTGCTTTGTCTGCGAACGGTTGTATGCTGCTTCGCTGGCTACGAACAGAGCCTGCTCCCCAATGAATTCGATGATGGACGTTAGGAAGATTGCCGCGGCTGGCGAGACAGACCCAAGATCTCTAGTCAGGCGCGGTCTTCCATCATTTGTATCATCTTCTTCCTCTTGCTCGAGGTACATCTCTTCGTCCTCCTCTTCCATATCGCCCAGACGGGTATAAACCATGCACCGTAGTCTTGTCCTTCTCCATATGAGATTCAGGTTATACTCCCCTTTGAACTCTTGGCCACTATGGAATGCGAGTAGCTCCTCAGCGTCGCCTCCTGCCAAGTACCCTTCGAGCTCTTCATCCGCACCATCGATAGCCTCTTTACCTAGCCTAGGCTTCAATACTTCCAGAATTGCTGGCCGGAGAGAAGCGATTGACGTTGAACGGGCACTAGCCAAGAAGCTGAATAAGAGATGATCCAGGAAGGCATTGATGAGAATGAGGGATCCGGGCGAGACTACAGCAGTATCGTCGGTGTCACCTATGTCAAAGGTCTCATCACCCCGATCCTCACGGTCCGAGTTGACGATCTGGGAAGCTGCCGACGCAGCAATGTAGGCCGGGTCTGGTCGGACTGAGGGTGGAATGAGTCGGTCACTAGACATGCTTGATTTCCGTTTCAACAGTGGTGGTGGCTGAAGGTCTAATCCTTCAGGTGGAGAGGTTCGTTCCATCCTTGTCTTAGATGGACAGGTAGCACTGTCTTTTAAACGTGTTACAGGCACGACGGGTTGGAGGTAGGCTAGCGGAACATCGCAGTGATCTTTGAGAATCTCGACCGGATGAAATGTCTAGGTACTGGGTCAGGCGCAAAAAGATGAAGCCGACAGCAGTCGGCTGTGCGAAGTTGTCAATGTTCCAAAATAAGAGCTTGAGAGGTCAGCTTGAATCCACGTATAATCATCGTGAAGTAGAGTACTTACAGCAAAGTGAAGAACCAATTTCAGCCAAGCATAGAGCAGAAGTGAATTGGCGATGGAAGGATTTCAGCCAGCTATGCTACAATTAAGTCAAGGTCACATTGAAGTCGCCCAGGATGATTGCGGCAGATAGTGAACTCTTCAATGTGAATGATGTAGACAGTCTGCGACGCAATTAAAGCAGCACCCGTCACAGTGAAGTGAGAGTGTGCGAGGTGACGTTGAATAGCCAGGGACAGGAACAGAGTCAGGAGAAAGGTCGTCTCAGCTTGCTGAGCGGTCTCGCCATTGGCAAGCGTCCAGCGATGCTCGTCGTGGCACAGTTATCTCCGCCTCTGCAGGGATTAGGGAAAGCATTAGGGAACGGTCCAGGCGGCCAAAGCGGCCACCGTTTGTCTCCTAGTTAGAAGCGCAACACCTAAACATCTAAGTGGCCAATCGTACCAAGATGAAAGTTCTTCGCGCCAAATCTTGCCGAGTGTTCCACTTACTTTAAAGTAGGATGAGTTGGGGGGCTTTTCTGTTTAGATGGGTAAGGGAGTTTTTGTTCATTCACGACCGTAATGCAGCAAAGAATGCCCATGATCTTGAAGGACATCCTTGGATAGCCGTAGTTGAAGGAGACTCGTCTTGATCTTCTCTTGGGTGTACTATGGTAGCGCCTTGTCATTCTATCCTCTAGCACGACCATGTTCGTCTCTACGTCTACTTTGAGCGGACTGAAGTTACTTACCCAGGGGCCAAAGGCAATGTGCACCGCATCGAGATTGAATTTACCATGCACTTTTACATTAGTAAAAAGATACCGGTCATGAGGAGACCGCTAAAGGTGGAATATGTGGTTGCGCTGGCTTAAGGTGGTAAGAGCTATGATAGAAGGACTACTCAAAGGGCTACATCTTCTATGTGGACATCTGGAGGGAGATTTAACAGTGATGAAGAGTCATGAAAGTATTCATTCAACAAGGAACATGGGTTTCCAATGTCTTTCGATCCTTATCCAAGTTGCATTGTTAAAGTAGGATTTTGACTCTACTCGTTCTTCGCAACTGGCCAAACTGGAGCTGATGCTGCTACGAATCCTTTTGATGTCCGCCAGTTTCTATCTGAAGTTGCCGAGTCAACCTCCGCGTCGTTTTCATCTTCACCATCGTCTTGCTTATTTGGATAGCCACTCCCAAGGTGCTCGCGTTTCAGCTTGCCTGCTATGGGAGCGATGTGCATCCACACTTCCTTCTCCCCATCAACACCCTCAGCTTTCTTCAAATTCCGTTTCAAGATTAGCGCGATCCGCGCGCGAGCCTCATGAGGTACCTTCAGACGAACCGCTGTCCACTTTTCGGACGGCTTATGTACTGTGGGCAATACTTTCAAGCAAGGTAGCTCAAGCAGCCTCTCGTTATCGGAACAGCGATGAAAGGGCGCTATAGGTTCTGGCATGACTTTAGCTAAGAATTCAAGGGATGCATTGATGTTGATGTCAATTGCACGACGTGGATTTGTAGTTTGTTTCAGTAATAGTGATGCCGTCTGCGGGTAGAGGATGCAGAAATCCGATTGCGAGATATGCACAGTGCCTCGCACCGTAAGCAGCCACACCAATGACCCGTGCTTCTTTGCTTCATCACATATTGCGACTGCAGCCTGGAAGTTGTCTTCCCAATACATGAAGGCCTCGGAGTTGATGCCAAGAAGTGGCATACTGATACGATGTGCTGGATTCGATTCTGGTGACTTGTCAGCCAGACCCCAAATATCGTAGGATATACCTTGTCCGACCCAAGCAAAGCGATCGGTGTGACGAAGGACCTCAACGGTAGTGGCAGCTCCGAATGAATGTCCAACCATGGTAACCTGACTTGTTCTCACTCTTCCGGTCCAGCAGTCCCAATTTACGCCTACCAGGCCACGAGAGGAACCTCCAATACCATCCGCGTTGCGAAGGTTCTGTTGCGAAACAACAGATCCATTACCGGAATTAATGGCTTTCACAATGTCATACGCTTCTTGGATTTCAGCGAGACGCATATCAATTTGGGCAGCGCGAAGTTCCGTGTCGATACCTTCGTCGTTATCTGGTCTGGTATCGTGTGGGTTTCGCTTGGGGAAAATGAAGTCTATAACGTCCCAACTGTGTGCCGAGTCCTTTTTCAGGTGATCGACCCCGCCGTTGGCTTCACGATCTTTCCGACTGCCTTTCCCTTCTGCCGGGTGATTGACAAACGTGCGTGCCCCACTGCCATCTCGATGTTCTACCGCGCACACCACAAACCCATAGCTGGCAAATTCCCCACAGACGGTACTATATACTGTTCGTGATCCACCTAATCCATGACTGAAAATGATAAGGGGGTATATCGGCTCTTTTGGCTCACTTTTTGGGGGGTCTCCAGTCTCGTTCTTGACCTTCCAGCCCCCTTGCCTTGTGTTTTGCTCCGGTGGCCAGTGACTAGCCAGCTTGGCGTTCCTGAAGGCCGGTAATTTTGTAAACCATGTAGTCAGGAAGAACCATATCAATACTAGCCATGATGGAACCTGTGCAAAGTCTCCATACCCTTTCGACATCTCTGATCTTGGATGAGGAAGCCAGAGTTCTCTTGACCATTTCCTGCATCCGCCGGGATCTTTTCCATTTCCTGATCCTAAAGCCGAAGGGTAATACAGAGCTATGAGGACAGTCTCTAACTGCAGTATGTGTCGGCCGCGTCGTGTAATGTGGGAAAAGGTTCGTGGAGAGGCTGCCGGGACTTCAATTTCCATACAACCGACCTAGGAAGTTCATCAGCGCATGTACGTATGGAAATAGGTCTGTAAATATACACTGTAGGGGCCAGAATACTTTGGTAAAGTGCCGTGGAAGGGTAGCTTGTCCCGATAGCCTTGGGGTGGACAGGTCTTGGGGGTATGCACTGGAGGTACATCGTTAGGGCCATCTGAAGTGCTTGATTGGTAATTTCCCGATATCCATTGCGAGAAAGGCATGATGAGAAGTAAGATTATCGTATGACTGGTAATTGCTGAACATCCGCCTTAGAAAGCTCGCAGGGTGTTGTATGCTACGGCATCCTGGTGATCTGGGCGGTCTGCGAAGAAGCRCTCTGTAAGTCCTTGCAGACGGCAAGATGTTCGAAAGCGAGTTCATCACGAATACATCCTGGCCTACAGCCAACATTATATGTTAGCATCTGCATAGCATCGGCACCGCACGGATACCTGGAGAGGCTCTTGGGCTGTAGGTCACACTGAGCCGCTGCACTTCCGGTCGTTGCATGGCCGACGTCATTGGTGTCCAGTATGGCAATCTACTTGCACCCCTTCGATGATATGGGATATCATTACACCGTTAGTTGCGGGTATGCAGGTATAAAAACCTAGGACAATTGAATTGGAGGGGAGTATCGTAGGGTTCCGCTTGGAGCCGAAACGACCTTATTTTCTCCTCACAATGTACCTGCCCTCGTGGGGGACAGAAATATTGGCACCCCCTTGCAAAGCCAGCCATTCAACAACGAATAAATCCGCAACAAGGAATTTTATCAGATAATTTTCGCGCAAAAACTTTCTAATCTGATAACTCTCTACTAAGTTTTTGTAATAAGTTACTTTAATCTATTGTGGTGGAGAAGTTATAGGTCTATGAACATTGGCAGTGATCCGAGGGGTGCCAATATTTTTGTCCCCCACGAGCTGCCTTCGCCACTGAAAGCTCCTAAACTTTATTGGCAATGTCTAATCTCTAAGCAGCTTTCATTCATCGTTATTCTTTACGTGTCTCATCGATCTCTGCTAATTCTAATCTATCTCTATTCAGTGCAGCTCTTTCGTCGGCGGTCATCTCGCTTTTCGCTTTCCTGATCCTCACAAAGCCTATCATGACAACGAGTGCCAGTGCGGAACAGGCAAATTGGTACCAAAACACCGCCTGATAACTCCTTTTCAACCCTAGTTGCGTTGTTTGCGTCTGAGTCACATCGGCGAAGGCCAAGAGGAAGGCGATACCGAGATAGAGAAGGCTATTGATTAAGGCTCCAGCCAAGCCTTGCCTGTTCTGGGGCAGACTCGTGGTAATAAAGACGTTGGTAATGTTGTATATGATGTCGATTCCTGTAGTGGCGCCTATCATAGCAGGGAAGACGAAAGCCCAGTAGTTCGCGCCCTCCGGAGCCACAGCGAAGAGGATTGAGGTGAGTACCCATGCCAATCCACCAATCAGCATCAAGAGCGTGCCAGGAAGAAGATGGAGGAAGAAGCCACCAACGGCCGAGATGAAAAGGCCACCAAGGCACATAGGAGTGAACCAACCTGCTACCTGCAAAGGAGAAGCGCCCATGATGTTCTGCATATAGATTGGTGCGAAAACAAGGAAGACTCCCAGGACTCCATCCGAGATGAATAGGGCGATAAAGATAGCCCAGAGGTACGGGACTTCAAACAGATCGAAAGGTATGAGAGGCGCTTCGGCTACCCATCCCTCAACATAGAATGCTATACATAAGAGCAACACACCCACGATCAGGGTGACCAGTATATATGATGTTTTCCAACCATTGGGAGCATATGAAGCATCCGTGATCGCGAATACTACAAGAATTAGGCCGGATATGATGAGTATTGATCCCAGCCAGTCCATCTTGACACCCATACGCTTCCTTTCTGCCGTATCAGATGGAATCGCGAATATGGCGGGCAGGATCGTGGTGAGAATGAAGAAAGCTCCAATCCAGAAATACCATCCAAAACGGAGATAGTTTCCTGTTAGTCCAGCTATGAAGATACCAACGAAAAAGCCTAGCGGAGCTCCACCTCCATAAATGCTAAAGACTATGTTTTTCCGAGGACCAGGTCGGTACGTGCTTCCGATCAACAGAATCCCGCTTGGTAAAAAAGCAGCAGGACCCAGGCCTTGCATAGCTCGGCAGAAATCCAGCATTAGGTTGTTTTTGGAGAAGCCAGCAATAACGGACCAAATCAGGAACCAGACCAAGCCGGACAGGTAGACAGGATACCCACCGTACATGTCAGATAGACGGCCAAAGGGAAGGAAGAACGACGCTGAGACCAGTGCGAAGGCACTGGCGGGCCATACTGCCGAAGCTTGAGGAATGTCGAGGTCCTTTACAAGAGTTGGGATGAGAACATTGAAACCGGATACGAAATATTCCTATTTCGTATTAGAAGATTGTTTTCCACCACTCCTCTGAAGTGAAATCCATTGATACATACAGCCATGAATTGCGATGCAATTATAGAATAGCAAAACGCAAGCTCAGCTCCCAGAGACTTGAACTTCGCAGGTCTCTCCCTTCCAAGGCGTTCAATGCGAGCTTGCTCTGACTCTGTGACTTCTTCCGAGCCTGGGATAGTGAGACTTTCACTCTTGCTTGGCAAGTCCAAATGAGGCACCTGGACGGGTTCTCGAGATGGACTCTTAACACTTTCATCCTTACTTGGCAAGTCCAAATGAGTCGCCCGGACGGGTTCTGGAGATGGACTCCTGTCATTTTCGAGCTTCTCCAGTTCCTTTCCATGTAAGTCTGTGTCCTGTCGGCTGGACTGCTCTAGCGAGAGATTTTCCATGCCCTTTTTTGTCCTATCTTGTGGGTCATGATTTACCGAAACTTGTGGCCGTGTGCTCTTCTCATGCCTAGACCCCTCATGCGTAGTCATTGTGGTCCACTTGGGCAACTTCTAGGTTTCCTTGATTGGAAAGGATGACATGTCGAGTACGATCAAAGAGAGTGTCAACAAAAGTGAAGGGAGGAGTGGCGGTATCGGAATATAAAGGCTCCATTAAGCGAGTTTATGCTTTGCTAGACGCCGCCCCTAGGATGCTATCCGTCAACTAAATTCGATCATTAGGTAACATCTTAGCCGTCTCTGAAATATGTCATCGATCCCCTTTCACATGTGCTCGAATTGATGCCAGGTAGTCATCGGTTCTTGTGAGTTACCTTACATACATAGCAGTTAGTGTTAGCTGTTTCTGAACTCTTCGGGATTCAAGCACCAGCACGCCAGGTCGTCATACTTGGAAGCCAAGGGCGTCATCAGGCGTCAACAACAGGATTCCTTACCAATCCAACAACCCTAAGACGGCTCAGCACGCCAGGTCGTCACATCTGGAAGCCAAGGGCGTCACCAGGCGTGAAGAATATGATTTCTTACCAATTCAATAACACTAGGACGGTTCGACCATTGTAGAATCATCCTCACCAAGAGTAAAAAGATTGACCCTAGACCAAAAAAATAAGATCGTATTCTTAATACTGTTGGTACTCCAGGCACTTGGTGAATTAATTGTCAAGCAATGAAAGGACGTATACAGGGACGAGGTAGCTTATACCTAAGACTGTATTGGTAAGATAAATGCTTCGAAACACTCTTCTTGTTGGATGGCCAACCCTAGACTTAGATATATGATGTCCGTGAGGAAAAGTATTATACACGCAACATGCACTATGATAGGGTATGGGGTCTTGTCCTAGATTTCAATCTATTCGGTACGTAAGATATGACTGTTCAATTGTCGTCACGTATAAATGTCAACAGGTTCTTACACGGTCCATGCTCGATGGACATTGTAGATCTTGTATAAGAAACAGCCATGGAGATTGGGTACTCCCGCAACGACTAGGTGCCTAGTAGGTTCCGTAGTTTGAATCGAGGAGAAACGCCGTACATTTCTTGTAGAACAGAGACATGAGGCAGGAATCACCCTGTGATCTCAAAAGAGAGTCTCCTAATTCCAGATGAAAGCTTTTAGATTCCCTACAAATTCTTCGCCGGACTTTTCCATGCTCGTGCATTCTTTACAGCCTAGTTTTGATTAGGAATTMATTAGAGGCGTCACAGAATAATATAAAGCCTAGAATTTTTCCTATTGTCCACTGATCATGTGAATCGTATCCTCTACGACGGTTGGGCTGTTACGGTGGGAGGGAGTATCGTGGAGGACATGAGCTCCTACCTCGGGCAGTGCGATGAAAAAGCGCACTAAAGGCAACAACCTGCGAGAACAATCTGTTTGCACCAGTAACCAGCCAATCAATCAACCTGATGAGCCTACCTACCAATCTACTGATTCGTCATCATCTCTTCCCCCAACACTTTTTGAGCTAATTTGAGAACGTTGGACGAGAGAAGGAACGACCCCCAACCCCCCACCCCCAAACCCCGTGAAGTCTCTCCACCATCAGCTGCGATTGACTTTGTAGGCTTGATGTGTCGATTTAAGCATTTGGAAGAATATCTTCAATTCAGCTGACTAGTCCCACTGTCCCAACCAAATTACCGAGATATCTTAATTCTCGGCCTAGTGTGCCCAGGTGAATAGATCTTCATTCTATTCAATTCGCAAAATATTTGCCTTAGCATTCAGCCGCAGCTCTCTCGTGATTGTGTTTGCCGCTTCCTGGTGAAAGCTCTGTTTGAGCGGGTTTCTGACTGCTTAGAATGCCCAGAAGGGAGAATGAAAAGTGCAGCCTTGGCAAAATGTGACTCTGAAAAAACCCACTTYGAAATACAAACTTTCTAAGAACAAGGCTTTGACCTAGAAACCGTCTCAACAATTTAGCGTTATGACAGGTGTAGACCTGTTCTTTGGCTTTTCCGTTGAGTTATGTAGGAACAGTACATTCAGTAACCTGCACCCCTATCCACTCAAAGTCTATGGACATACATTTCGAGTTCCTGTGCTTTGCAAGATCCACTGACCAAGTAGTGCGGGTTTTAGGTGATGGAAATGCGGGACTGTGCGACAAGACTCGCTATCTTGCGCAAAAAAAGCTGGTTTCCATTGTGCCAAGGGCGTAGATTGAGAGAGTTTGCGTATGACTGAGAGAATATTAAAATTTTGTTAGCATGTGAAAATTGTGAAAGAAGCACACAATCCTTTCGTTCTTCTCCT
This sequence comes from Cladonia macilenta KoLRI003786, assembly GCA_000444155.1. NCBI lineage: Eukaryota > Fungi > Ascomycota > Lecanoromycetes > Lecanorales > Cladoniaceae > Cladonia > Cladonia macilenta. The sequence continues at coordinate 2,131,461 of KE598558.1, forward strand.
CCTCTTCACCATCACCATACACAAACAACACGTTACACTGTCGGAACGGCTTCACGGAAGATAAAACATTGACGGTAGCACAACGACAAGTATCACCCACATCATTGGTTCTCCACATTGGTGCTCCCAACCAAACCTTACACACGCCCTGTCCCACTTCTTCGCAAGCATACAGCGTTAGGGACGACAACTGCCCACAAGCGTCTTCCTCAAGAGCCCTACAAACACCCTCCACAAGGAACCCTACAAACATCTTCCACAAGGAACCCTGCAGATATCGACCATAGAGAACCTCACAAAACATCCTCCACAACTAGTCGGCGCGCGGATACAATTGGAGTGTTCTCAGGCATCCAAACCACATAGACGCTGCGTCCCATTCCTTAGCAAGCGTACAGCATCAGCGACGAGTAATTACCTACGAACATCTTTCCACAACGAGTCAGCGCCAGTACGCAATTGGGATATCTTAAACCGACCTTCTCGATCATACCAACTTCGTCACGAAGTTCAACAGAATTATTACCACGATCCCATCCGTTCTATCAACGTGTAAGTCAATCCACGCCGGCATTTGATTGCATCCACATTCTGTTCGAGTACTGAGAGTCCTTGTCATTTAGATTCATCAGATTGACAGCATCACAACGCTGTCAACTTTTCACAAAATGGAACACGAAACGGCTTCCAACCAGCAACTAGAAAGCATAAGAAATGAATTCATCGTCAATGGCTTTGAYTTGTTCGCAGACTTTGGCTTTGATGATGATACCATAGATAGTAGCGTGTTTGCCTCACCATACATAGACTCAACCTCGGACGATGACACGGAGCCTGTCAGATTCATGCAAACTGATATACAGAGGAGACGGCACCGCCAAAACCGGAAGAAGCGGAGACTKCTGCAAGCCATCAGACGGTTGAAACGAGCCCGCGGAGGAAAGCCAAAGAAGATCACATTACCGTCCGGAAGAGCAAGAAAAGTCTGGAGGGCAGGATTGCAAGTGAGGAAGCGCCAGATGAAGGACCCTTTCAAAGATCTGCCCTGCGATGTGCTCTTGGATATTATGCGCCAAACCTGCTGTGACGACTTTGGAAACCTCATGGAGGTCAGCCCAGCTGCAGAAGATCTGTACAGTGGAAATGAAAGTGCGTGCATAAGGGGAATAGAAGTCGAGCAATATAGCCAGTTGAAGTGGCTTTTTGGAGACAGCAGACAGAGGACCACGGAGCAAAAGCGAGCCCTTAAAGATTGTATTGGCACGTACTACTATGCTTCAGAAGACGAGGACACAGTCGTCGAAGACTTCGGAAGGATCGACGATGGCAAATTGACGGGTCCGCGATCACTGAAATATCCGCGCTGGGTACAAACCTCGCTCGGCGACGTCATTAAGTTCTTGCAAAGCACCACAGGCATCGAGGTAACCTGCAGGACGGCACTTTGTATGCAAGCTTTGTGGATGAAAAGGGCCGAATTGGTGGGAACGACGTTAGTCAATAGAGCTCGTGGCCATAAGGAAACACAGCTCGTCCGCCTTTCTGAAATGCCGTCTGAGGACCGAATCCGCCTGTTTAGGGGACAACCAGCCACGACTCAAAACGAGATCTGTAGGGTACTCGAAGGTATCATATTACCCATAGCAAAAGTGACCATGGATTATAGCGTTGCGAGCTGGGTCAGGCATTATTACAGCGAATGGGCGGCGGAAGAGCCTTCAAAAGACTTCGAGGGAATGGGGACATGGCTTACATCACTGAGTSTTGGCATGGTTATGCAGGTAGTCCTGGAGCATCCAGGAGAGACCACGAAAACTTGGATGGACATGTGCACCGGTAGAATAGGATCGTCAAACCTGTGGTCGGTTATCCTGATGGAAGTGGAAATGGAAGGGCAGGGTGAGGAGCAAATTAAGACGGGAATGGAGTTTGCTGAGGTAATTGGATTTGACGCGAGAACGGTACTGGCTGGGACTCGGGTAGAGGAGACATTGAACGAATTGCTTGAGGAGGATACATTGGACGAATTTCTTCAGGAGGAGATGTTGAACGAATTATATCGGGAGGAAATAGAAGGCCTGGAGGGCGGGGATGAGGAAAGTTTTTTCGGTATCTTCGATCCTGAGTCTCCCGTGTATGGCTTTGGTCTAGGATAGCCGTTTACGGGAAATATCAAAACTCAGAATTAGCAAGGCAATCAATAGATCCGATAGATAGATAGAAATTTGAATAAAAAGGGGTTATACCCACACGGCTTGTTCCCAACGGCTGCTGATTCCAAGTCATAGACTACTGATAGTGTTATGACCCACAAATCGCTAAGTCCATGTGAAACTTCGCTAATGGYGTGACGAAGTTCAGTGTAAGTCCTAGATCGTCTCTATCAGGTCCCTTGGCATCGAGCCGAAGCATGGGCTGGACACGTTGCACTTTGCACTATCTGCTAAGGATTCGATGGCGCACCACAAAGGCCTGAAGAAGATGAATTGATGGAAAAACGGCGGCCTAAGTGATCCTCCTGGCATGCGCACTAGATTAGTCGCCTTGTTGGGCTGAAGGATTTGACCCCTGTTCTGCCCCACCATTGGTGGACATGCGACCCCCGCCAAGTTTCAACGACCACAGCTCTTCATCTCGCTGATGCACAGCAAATTGGTGCTCACCTCATTCCCCACTGTGCACCGCCTAGTGAACATTGCATATGTATATGAAGAGGCCATGTTGACACTTGCTCGTCCTTGAAAGTCGCTTTTTCTAAAGTACCTCACGTACCACGGAAAACGTCGCGCGTATTATACAAGCCTTACCCCATAAAATTGATTGGAAAGCTTCTGTCCTATCGTATATCTAAGCGCAAGTACGTCTTGCTCTGATTGACATTCAGAGCAGTAAGAAATTGCTGCTCCTACAACATGGGAGATCTCCAAGGCCGCAAGGTCTTCAAGGTCTTCAACCAAGACTTTATCGTTGAYGAACGTTACAATGTGACTAAGGAGCTTGGCCAAGGAGCTTATGGCATAGTCTGGTAAACTTCGATTTTCTTCTGATTTATACCGTTGATATATCTATCCTTGATTTCTTCATAGCTGACGGATGTGCCTGGATACTCTAAAGTAAGGCTAGCTAATCCTGTGAGCACAGTGCAGCCACAAACAATGCTACTGGTGAGGGGGTCGCGATCAAAAAGGTCACCAATGTATTCAGCAAGAAGATCCTAGCGAAGCGTGCTTTGCGCGAAATCAAGCTCCTCCAACACTTTCGAGGCCACCGTAATGTAAGTTCACAATCGGGACAGCTCTCTGCCTTTCTGTTGCTGACATATTTCCCTAGATAACATGTCTATACGATATGGACATACCTAGACCAGACAACTTCAATGAGACATACTTGTATGAAGGTGCAGCATCCGTTCTATCACTAGGATTTGGCTTTTCACTAAATAGATCCAGAACTCATGGAATGTGATCTGGCTGCTATCATCAGATCTGGCCAGCCACTTACCGACGCGCACTTTCAGTCATTTATCTACCAGATCTTATGCGGCTTGAAGTACATACATTCTGCAAATGTACTACACAGAGATCTCAAGCCTGGAAACCTATTGGTCAATGCAGACTGTGAATTAAAGATCTGTGACTTCGGTCTCGCGCGAGGGTTTTCCATGGATCCTGAGGAGAATGCAGGCTACATGACTGAGTATGTTGCTACACGTTGGTACCGCGCACCTGAGATCATGTTGAGCTTTCAGAGCTACACGAAAGCAAGTATGTATACATTACTTCACTCACTGCAGGAGATCTGGCTGACCATTTTAGTTGACGTATGGTCCATCGGATGTATTCTCGCTGAATTGCTGGGTGGACGGCCTTTCTTCAAGGGAAGAGACTACGTTGACCAACTGAACCAGATCTTGCACTATCTTGGTACACCTAATGAGGAGACATTGTCCCGTATTGGTTCACCTCGAGCGCAAGAGTATGTGCGAAATCTGCCATTCATGCCCAAAGTGCCCTTTCAACGCCTATTCTCCAACGCCAATCCTGATGCTCTGGATCTATTGGACAAAATGCTTGCGTTCGATCCATCCGCTCGCATTACTGTGGAGGAAGCGTTAGAACATCGCTATTTGCATATCTGGCATGATGCTTCAGACGAGCCATTCTGCGCGACTACATTTGATTTTCATTTCGAAGTTGTCGAGGATGTTGGGGAAATGAGGAAGATGATATTGGCAGAAGTAAGCCGCTTCAGGCAGCAGGTGCGTGTACAGCAGCCACAGCAGCCAACGGGCGGGCAAATCGGCCAGAACGTGCCTATTCCTGATAATGCTGCTCAATGGTCCCATGAGGACCCGAGGCCCCAGGAAGCCACTGCGCCTCAACAAATGGCCAACATGGGTCTTGAACAAGAGTTGCAAGGATTGGATGCTATGCATTAGGATCCTATGTGCTGGTGGGGGCCAGGATGCCTCCTTCTGGTGGGATAAAGACTGCAAGGTCAAACTCTGGGTTACTGGTGAGAAGCCAGGAGAATGGCAGGTCCTTATGCACCAGAAGTCTGTTAGCCTTGATCACAGCGGAATTTGGGCATCTCTTTGGATGTTATTGGATATACCGGTCAGCAGATGCGGGGTTTGTTCGGGCTTTAGCACTTTGACCTTCGTTGTAGCCCTCCCCAACATCATGAACGTAGGGTAGTCATTGAGCTACAAGCTAGATAGCACATCTATATTATCTTTATCGATCGTAGTGTCTCTGCAAAGTACGCTCCACAGAAGAGTGCAATATTCAAAGGTTGAGGCCCATGGTCGGTCTTGGCACTTTTTACCCCTCCGATAGAGCGTGCGCCTTACTTTGGTGGCTGCCTCTCTGACTCTACATCCTCCCACCTGCCTCCCACCTCCACATCATCCACCTCCCCTGCAAACTCCGCGGATGCGCATTCCTCTACATGCTCAAGATAATCTGCATAGACTGCAGAGGCGTCCTTAGCACTGTGCAACCGAAGCCTATAACGTGTTCAACACCTTGACCGAGTAATACTCTGTAACTCTCGGCTCAGCCCTTTGTTCGGCTGTATCACCTCTCATCAGCTGGTTGCTAAGAGTACGAAAACACCCGTACATTGATACTATCAACATGTGTCGGGTTCCAGCAGCAACTGTAGGAAATATGGGTGGCAGCGGTACAGAATGCATGGAAGGTAGGTGTCCACCCTCCCCGAGGCTACGGATGTCAGACAGCAAATACCGTATCTACAACGATGGTTACACAATACTTCTACCTCGGAGACTGAGACTGCTACGAGCTCTAAGATCACACAAGGCGCTGACATCAATTTATGTAGTCAGCATTAAGCTTACACCGCTCGGACACGGTGAGGAGGAGAATCACCGGGTGATCAAGCTCAACCACGCGAACCGGGAGGTCGCTGTCGGCCGAGCCTCAAAGAATCCCCAGAAAGGTCTACTCGCAGATATTGATAATGCATGGTTCGACTACCCAATCTTGTCACGCACGCATGCAAAGTTCACAGCTTCTCCCCACAAGCGAGTGAGTGTTCCGCTTCGTCGAATCGACCAGGCAATACTAAAGTCTTATGGCAGGAGGTTTACCTAGCAGATTGTGGATCAACACATGGCACATTCTTGGATAAGCGACGATTTGAGACTGGCATTCCATACATCATCGGCAATGGGGAGGTTATCACATTCGGCCAGAGAGTGACAAGCGGAGCAGGTGAGCTTACAGCCTTATCTGGATCTTGGAGCATTTGGACAGTGCTGAGCTGACCGTCTATCGCAGTTACATACCCCGCTAAAGACTTCAGGGTTCACTCGGAATGGACTACTTACAGGTCAGTAGATACCATAGAATCGATGCCTCATGATTAACAGAGTTTACAGCCTTGGGGTTTCCAACGTCCTGGCACGTATGCCACACCAACTGGGATTCCATGTGCCTGAAGAAGACCATGACTCGTATTCCGACCCATCCCGGGAGGGCTCTGTACAGGTCCTTGAGTCTCATCCTCGTACCTATTCGATCCCCTCAAGCAGTGACGAAGACACCGACTCCGACGAAGATGACGAAATCGAAATAGCTTCCTCAGTCCATGGCGACGAACACCAAGGCTCTACACCAACGACTCCTGACCGCGGCAACTCCATCAAGAGGGATGCACCTCGGTCTCTTGGAGCCAAAACCCCAGAGACTGGTTTATCACACAGCGAGGTCCGGGAACTCAACCTTAAGGGCCCTAGCCTACATGATCTTCTCTCAAAGCCTGCAACGTTAGGCACCTCCCCAAAAAATCCTATCGATCTCGAGGGTGCCTCTGCCGCTAAAAATGATGCTCCTGACACGGAGAGCGAGGACGACGGGCCTGACATCTTACCAATTCCACAGCCAATATCGAACTTTGTTGAGGGCTCTAGCTGGCAAGAGCTGCAGCCTCCGCGCCAGCAACATAACCCACCTGCAGCGTCTGGCGATTTGGATACCCAAGACCATGTCAAGCGCATCATTCACGAAACACAAACACTTGCACCGAAAGTGGACACCCGAATGATGAGGAAAAATTCTTTAGAAATTCTCACCGAGTCCCTCGCCGAGGCTACGGATGGGTTCGATAGTGAGGATGATGATGGATTCGACCAGGACGACGACTTCTCCGACTTCAACCCTGACAAAGAGCTTGAAAATGAACTAGCCCTTCTCCAGCACGAGGAGCCTCGGCGGGAACCAGTGAATACAATTTATCAAAACCCTTGCTCGTCTTTGGGGAGAGATGAAGGGTACCCTCAGCATACAAACTATGGATATAATAACCAGGGACATATCTTTCCTGTTAGCATGAGCGAGGGGATAGATGTGAGCCAGCCCACATTTGGTTATATAGCGCCCCACCAGTCCACGCAGCGGGCTCCGAGTCCTTCAGATGCCGCTTTGGCCCGAAAAGCTAAGGATCCAAAGCCAACACTGTACCAAGGCCACAATTCCAGCGCGGATTTCGACTTTGACCCTACCGCTTTTGAAGATTCGTCATCTGTAAACGGCCCAGTAAGACGTTCTGCTACCGCCATCGGTCCTGAAAACTATTCATATCCCGAGCTTAAGAGCCCAGAGCTGCGCTCTAAACCATACGATCAAGGGCCCTTCAGTAATCGGTACGCGAGTAGCTTGGCCCGTGCCATATACGATGGTGCTGCTCCAGGTTCTCTTCATCATTCACCATCTACCTATCCCGGTCTCAACTACGAGCCCGTATCCTACTCTGAGCCGCACAAAGCTTCGAATGCTCCATATTCAAAGCTTAACATCTCAAGTATTGTCAATGCTCCTTCCGAGAATAGCTCGAAACGTTCAAAAAGAAAGGCCGAAGACATGTGCTCAAGCGCTGAGGAAGCATCTTCCTCGTCGCCAGCTGTTGAAGCTCTCCTGCAGGCGCCGAGGCAGCCACCGCCCCCGTCGCCTTACTCTGGCAATACCCAAAATCGCGAGAGTCCTTTACCAGATGCTCAACCCAGAGATAACCTTCTACCTATTGAGATCGCTCCTCTATCGCAAAATAGTATCCTTGAGTCTAACGTCCAGTCAATCCCCGCTACAACTGCAATCCAGCCCGAGACTCTTGAAGGCCCACCTCGCAAGAAGGCGAAGACCTCTTCATCCTCGACCGGAGTCGTGGGATTTGTCTCGGGTGTATGTCTAGGCTTGGCGGCAGCTGTTGCTGGATTCGTGGCCACTATACCCTCTAGTGTGCACGAAGAGGCTCTGCGTGAGCTGGCAAACGGTATCTGATTCTTTCGACTTTCTCGGGTCTTCTTTACTCCTTCCAGATCAGTCGCTTCCAGGAGGGTGTTCAACTTCTCAAAGATGAGCAGAATCGAAGGGTCCATGGGTGGTATTGCGTGTCAGGGGCGTAATTGGAATCGGAGTGTTCAACGGAGCCATGTTTGCTTAGCAATTTATGATGGATGAGGCATTGGCTGGAGCTGGATTAGGATTAGGATTTCACCTCTTCTCTACTACGCAGGCGGTAGTTTGGCGTACACCACATAGGTCGTTAGGTATTCATGATCAGCTGCAGGGTAGCTTTGCAGTCCTTTGATATAGAATAGGATTGCATACAAACTACATGAAAGCTTCACTCTGCATTGGCCAACCAGCAACAAGGAAACAACACCCTTTAGCTGACCATGCACCGGCCCCGCCCCCCACCAGCCCACCCCTCCGCACGAAATCTTGTTCGGTAACTTTGGATGCCGGCCCGATCTGACTGCCGGGAAGCCGCAGGAGCCCGAAGACGTCATCAATGAGCAACGATAAATCTGAATTGAACACAATACCACCTTCAATGCCAAGTTTTTGGAACCATTTTTTGGAAAACCATACCAACTCAAGTATCACCTCTGCGAACCATCAATCCTTCATATTCAATTAGATCATCAGTATGGCTGTCGAATCGAAATATGACCCCAAGGACATGGTCTTCAGACACCTTGGGCCCACTGGCTTGAAAGTCTCCATCTTCTCGCTCGGTATGAATAGCTCCCACAATCCGAATTGATCTAGCTGATGGCAGTGACTAGGTGGATGGCTTACATACGGCGGCACCCAGAAGGGCAACATCGTTAAAGAATGCCTCCAAACTGCATGGGACCATGGTGTTAACACCTTTGATACTGCAGAGGTATAGTTTTTTTGGACAATGCTTGGACGACCATTGACCACTCTGGCTAACGTCGGACAGACGTATGCCAGCGGACAAAGCGAGATTGAGATGGGTAATGCCCTAAAAGAGCTTGCATGGCCACGAGATGAATACGTCCTTATCACCAAAATATTCTTTGGGACGGGAAGGAAGGAACCCAATACCCGCGGCCTGTCAAGGAAGCATGTTGTCGAAGGTCTTAAGAGCTCGCTGCATCGTCTACAGCAGCCATATGTTGATGTCGTCTTCGCCCACAGACCGGACTATGCGTAGGTCTTCTTCCCCAAGCTTTGACTGCTGGCGTTCTGATTGACAGCAGCACCCCTATGAAGGAGATCGTAGAAGGTTTCACGCAAGTGATCAGGAATCTCAATCTCGCCTACTATTGGGGTACTTCAGAATGGTCCGCTGTGCAAATCATGGAAGCGACGCAAATTGCTGAAAAGTACAATCTTATCGCACCTATAGCTGAGCAGCCTCAATACAATGCCTTTCACCGTGAGCGCTTTGAAGTCGAATATGCCCCACTCTATGAGCAGTTCAAGTACGGTTCGACGATTTGGTCTCCATTGGCGTCTGGATTGTTGACTGGAAAATACAACAACGGTATCCCTCATGGGTCGAGATTTCATAATCACAAAGACTTTTTCGATAATAAGATTAAAGAGTTGGAAAGTGAAAATGGAAAGGCGCAGATTGAAAAAGTCAAGAAATTGACCGCCATCGCGGAGAAGCTGGGAGGCAATGCAAGTCAGCTTGCACTCGCTTGGGCGGCGAAGAATGAGAACGTCAGCACCGTCATATTGGGAGCTACAAAGCCGGAGCAAATCAAGGATAACTGTGCAGCGTTGAAGCTATTGGCTAAGTTGACGCCTGAACATATGGAGGAGATTGAGAAGGTTCTAGACAATAAGCCCTCAATGCCTCCTAACTTTGGGCGGTCGAGGTAGGTAAGTGATATACTGCTACGCCTTTGTGGGATCAATAGCTGACATGGTAAAGACGTATTGTGAATAAGCGCCGCTCCAAGCTGTAGCTGCTGGAGTTAGCGGTGTGTACATACAGCACTATAAAAGTCTATATAACGATCATTTTTTTGGTGTATTTTTGTCTTGTTCCAGGGTTGCTCGGTCTTCGTCCCGGGCTGAGCAGAACTTGTATCATGTACAAGAAACATACATCTGTTCCCTTCGGCACTCGCGCAAGTAAATAACCACAGCGCCGGTAAAATTAGCCAAACTCCTGGATTACGCACCGATAATAATGAAGGGGGCTTGGGACGTCCAATACAGCAAGACGCCCAGGCAGGACTCGGATCAATTCAGCTGAGGATTACCAGACATTCTTCTCAAAGGTAAAAGACTTATGCTCGGATAGCAATCAAAGCTGGCGCTGGTGGTAGGTTTAGAGCGAAACTACACTTCCCCGAAGCCTTGCTCTGCTTATCACAACAACCCGGTGTGAGTAGCCAGACACTTACAAGTTCTAGGGCTGATTACCAGCGTAGCAACCTCTTCTCCAGTAACCCCTCCATGATCAGCCGCGTGATTAATGGCTCTCTTATGGAAGTGTGGTCCAAGCTTCTGTTCATTTCCAAGCTCTGATTACGTGCTGAAAGGGCAGTCATTGACAATGGTGGTCGAAACGACGGTGGGATTCGAGCACATCCAAAATTGAGAAGGCTTATAGACGTCCCAGGAATGCAWTGGAGATTCCTGACCCGCGAGGGCAATGATATTCGTGTAAGTGGCTGTATCAGCTTTCTCTGAATCTAGCACCTTCCCAATAAATGACGAAGAAGAGCGCCAAAACGCCCACGAAGCTGCAGGAGCGGTCCATAGCGTAACCCTACTCCTGTCACTCGAACGTCGCGCACTCTGAATCGCCGCATTTACACAGAAGATCATCGCTTTCAATACCATGAACAATAACTTCGCCGCAGATTATACGAAGTACATAATTGCTCAGAGGCGCAGACGCTTATTCCCGCTGCGGGATGCTCCGTTTCAACACCCGCGCCAATAGTCAAGTTCCATTCCCAGTCAAGGAACGGGCGGACATTACTTCGTTAAAATTCGATCCATTCCCTTGCCCTATCATACTCACAGACAGTCCCTAGTATCAGCACGTCCAGATAGCAATATGCAAGACGTACTTGCGTTGTGCCAGCGGCATTATTTCGCCAGAAACCGCGTGCCRCAATATGTTCTCCACTTTCCTCTCAATACGGTCGAGACTACATTAATTCAATGAACTCCTCCGCCACCTCGCCCTTGCAAAACATCAATGGATGACCACAGTGGACATTGGAACACTCGTCATGGGCAATCTGGAGCTTGAGACGTGAAATCATTATCAATTCATACCCTCGTTCTTTCATCATGGAACAGGTCATACCCGCTGGGGCTCCTCCAGCAGATGTGATCTCCAATTTCGTCGACCCCGTCAATTACTCTTTAAATATTGTCACGTGCAAGGTTGTCCTGCTTGTCGTTTCTAGCCTTGTTGTAGTCGCGCGCATCATCTCAAGAACTGTTTTGACCGATTGGAGGCTGGGCTGGGATGACTGTATTTGCTCTCTTCTTTTGCACCTGAATTACAGTCCCATTGACTGATGCACTAAGATGCCATCGGTCTAGCCTTAGTATGCCATCCGTCAATAGGAGGAATAGGGGACAGTCCATGTTAATAACGAGATGCTAGATCGGAACCGTCATATTTAGTGTCTTTGTGATAGAAAGTGCGTCGAATTGCCTATTCAACTTTCTCCAGTGTCATAAGAGCGCTGATCTCAGTACGCTAGCCACACATTATGGATTGGGCACACACATCTGGGACGTCCCCCTGGCAACATATAAATCTAATTACCTATGGGTTAGTGACACAGCCCCAGAGCCTTGAGAATCTAACACATCCATGGTAGTGGATTATGGCCTCCTTCGCAGCCTGCCCAGCATCTTATTACTTCGTTAAACTTTCTATACTCTTTTTTTATCTGCGCGTCTTCAACTTACAGGCTAAGCTACGCTACATCATATATGCCCTCTTCACCTACTGCACCATCTACTACTGGGTCGCATTTTTCAGTGTTATCGGATTATGCAACGTCAAAGATAAGACCTGGGATATCACCGTCTCCATGAATTGTTTTTGCTTATGGAAAGTTTGTCTCCGCTATTGGCGGATTGGACCTCGTTGCTGACGTTCTAATACTTGTATTTCTGGTTCTGCTGGTCATAAAGTTGCAGATCACTTGGACACAGAGATTTTATTTACTTTCCGTCTTTCTGTGCGGGATATCGTAAGTCTCTCTTCCTCAAGCAAGCACGAAATACGCAATTACTTGAGATTGATTCCTATCTTAGAGCCTCGGTGGTATGTGCGGTCCGCATTGCTTTCGTAATCCATGCACGTGGCAGTACTGACGCCACTATGGCTCAATATCATATTGTGGTCTTGTTGTAAGTCGCCACTCCTAGGTCCCCATTGCTCCTAAAGGAAAGGAGCCCTGACGATACACTCTCGCAGCTGTATCGAGCGCTATCTCGCACTCATTGCCGCCTGTATGCCGACCCTCGGCCCTTTCTTCAACTGGCTTCGCCCTAGCCACTGGAAACACTCTAATTGTAATGCATTGGGTCTTGAAGACAAGACTTATGACGACGCTGAGGCTTTCCAAGATAGCTGGCCGAGGCTTCATACAATCACGTCTCTGGATGAGATTTCCAAGCATGGCTCTATTGAGGACCCTGATAAGACTGCGCTCAACGATGTAGACCTGCCGTATTGGTTGGCATCGCAGTTGGGTCGGGAGCAAAGTGTAAGGATTTCTGCGAACGTGACGAGGCTGTATAATTTTGAGGAAAGGGAGGAGTCGCCGAATCTAGCAGGTGAGCAGGTTGGAGAGGATGTTTTGGTATTGCAGAGAAATTGAAAGAATTATGGGGATGTGTGAGGGAAACAAAGGCACTTGGACGAATCGATGGACAGATCACGTCTCAACGAACGAAATGACCTCTATATTCCATAAACCCTACACCAAACTCCTCAACTCCCCCCCCTTCTCCTCCTCCCCCACCCCAAAAGCCGTCGACATATTCCCCACATGATCCAACACCCCCGTCTCAACCGCATGTCGAATCGCCGGCCCCACCGCCACCGCAAAATTACTCCGTCCCGCAAGCACATACTCCAACGTAATCCCCTCCCCAAACTCCCCAAACTCCCCAAACACCCCTTCCTTCTCCAACCTCTCCCAGTTCCTCATCAAACTAGTCGTCCACCCATGCATCACATAACTCAACCGCCAATCCCGCTTCCACCCCTCCCCCATCCCCTTCAACTGGAAATTCTCCACAAGCTCGGTCAAGTTTTCCGTCATCGGTCTCTTATTATCCCCAACCACCCGCTTATCATCATCATCATCCACAACCCCATCATGCCCACCAACCCCATACAACCCCACCAAATCCTCCCACATCCAACTCCCCGCAAAAAAAGCTTCCCTCTCCAAAACCAACACCTCCCCCCCCGGCTCCTGAAAATCCCTCACCAACGCCGTCAACAACGTCGTAGCATGCGTCTGCCACTCGCCATCGAAAACCCGATCTTGCAACACATGATACGCTTTCATCAAATTATTACCCGGCGCCGCGAGCATGACAGCAGGACAGATCTGTCCGCCCCCTTGACGGCCTACGATATTCTGAAAGGGGAGGGTGCGGAGCGGAGCGAGGTCGCGGAGGACGTAGGCGTCGTCGTCGAGGTAGATGCCGCCGTCGTGGGAGAGGATGTGTGTGCGGATGAAATCGGATTGGTTGGGGAGTTCGTGGATGGTGGAGCCGGTGGAGGTGGAGGTTATGGCGGGGTAGTGTTTGAATTGGATGTTGGGGAGGGAGGCGATGGCACGGGTGTAGGGGCTTTTTGTGGTTTGGATTTTATGATCGATTTGATCTTCTGCGATGTCGGTATGGATGAATATGTGGTCGGGCTTCAGGTAGTACCAGGCGGAGTAGATGGCGATGAATTGGCGGAAGGGGAGGTCGAGAGAGGGGGGTTGTGAGGAGCCGACGAGGTGGATGAAGTGGATGATGTTGGGGATGGAGGTGGGGGAGGGGCGGAAGGGGTTTGTGGATTTGGGGAGGGTGGTGGTGATGAGGGTTGGGGAGAGGGGGGAGTGGAGAAGGAGGGAGAGGGAGAGGAGGATGAAGAGGATGGTGCCGATGAGAGTCTTGGTGTGGTACATGATATGCTGATAGAAAAGAACGGAAGGACTCTTGATGGAGAAAGGACAACCGAAGGATTTTGACAGAGAAAAGGTGACGTGTGTCTTTGTTCTATTTCAACAGATCGCCAAAACGTCCAGAGCACGGAATACTATTGCACAGTTTTGGAGCAGCGAATCAGGCCATCTACCGAGCGCAGTTGATACTGTGATACCGATCGGGTAATGCTGCTTTTACCGCGAAACAGTGACTCTCGTGCGTAGGGTGGCATATGACGCGCGTCATGGTACAAAAAGTCGCCCTTCGTCGGAGGATTGAAACGGCATGGTCATTTTTTTTTACCTTTGATACTCTAGCCGTATCAAGCTGGACAGAGAAAGTGCAGTGTGGTGTCTGTCGCTACGAGGAACTGATGTAAGATTCTTGAGAAGCCTCGATTGACTGCAACAGTACAATAATTCAAATACTTGAGTACCTGTGTTACTCGCCAATCAACTCATCGATCATGGCAGAAGAAGCGACAACGACAACGACAAGATATTGTTATCACATCCCACACTTATGCTGAGAATCTTTGGTTGTATATCATGCATTATGCACGAGTCGAGTCGAAACATCCGCTTGGCGTTCGCGCCACTGCCGCACGCTTTGTTCGCACGCTGCCTGCTTCTACACCTGTTTCAAGCTTTGCTTGCGCTAGTGATCGATAAGGAATCGGAGATCTGTGCCGTAATATTGGCGATAAGATTGAGAGAAATCGTCAGCGATGGTATAGCATTGAGATGATTATTCGCTCTTCCCAGCTACCAATGTATTTTCTGTTAGCCACTCGTCATGTGTATACCACGGAATGTCAACAATCATGTTTCCGACTCTCTGTTCTTCTTCGATTATCCACTAAATGACAGTAACGCATCACGCCCAAATTCATACAAAAACCGCAAGAACAGCTGTATAGACTGCAGTGGCAGCCAGAACTTCCTGGTTGGTTGCCCTGGTAAAAATGCCTATCAAGGCTGCAAACACAACGACAAAACAACATATAATAACGAGACGAGCATGGTGCGTTGTCAGGAATGTCATCGTAATCATAGGAACGATCAGAATCAGACCACCAGCAAACGCTATCACCTGGCGGGCGAAGATATCGATCGCTCCGTGAACGAACGCTTCGAGTCCTCGTTTTTGTATGCTACGCTTGACGTGATCCAAAACAATTATTACCGGATTGCGGGTTCGTATGTCTGACACGTGAGGGCCYTCAAAGAAGGTTTTGCCGCTGGTAATGAACGGAAGGTCGAAAAGATTATAGAGACTCTTGCGAATAGGGTCCGACTCGAACGGATGGGCCCCAGCGGCTTCCACCGCTTCCGCTGGTATAGCTGTTAATAACCAATACATGTGAGTTCCAAGAAAAGATGGACTTACTATACCGTTGAAGCGGTTCCGCCAATTCCCTTAAGATCTCTCTTTGCTTTTTAGCGTCGGTCCCCGCACTGGTCATCTCCCCCACCAGCTCCTGAACCTGGTGGTAATACAAAACCACCAAGAGCTTCTTGAGACTGGAGTTATACCTATCAGGAAGGCCGTCAACGAGCTCAGTACAAGGGTTGCAGGTTTTCCCGCCTGGTTTTATAGGTAGCGATAAGGCCCTTGCAAGGGCCAGTTGAACAGGTCGCCAGGCGGGCGGGAGAGCTGAACCTTGAATTCCTGAGCATTGGGTCCGTAGGATATGATGATATCTCGCGGTAGGTTGGGGAACATAGGCTTTCAGATAGTCCTGTTCAAGGGTTTCCGGCTTCGAGCATAATGCCTCGAGGAGGCCTTCGTCGAGACACGAGATTGAGACTGACGCCTCGTTTTGGTCTTCACAGGCAGCCATTATGATGCCTCGATTATGTCCCTCGGTGAGAAGGATGAAAACCAGAGTCGTAATGATGAGCCTCATTAAGTGATCAGGCTGTGGGGCTGACAATCAGCTGCACTAGCGCCGTAAGAACGCCAGGGATGAGCAATTAAACTTCTTGGCATTCAAGCCCAATATTAGCGCCTGATCCTTTCGTTGTTCTGATTCGCTGGCAATCCCTAATGCGTTCGAATCTGCACTTTGATGATATGAAACCATATTTGATATATTCATCCCAGCCGAACGCCTTGCTCTGAATGTGTTGAGAATATTCACAATCCTATTCCTGTCTGAAGAGAAGGTGTGCTTGTGGCACCAAAAAGTGTCAGACGGTACCCAAAGCTCCTGTACCAGCTGGTATTTGGCCAAGTTCAAGATCCTCACGACTTTCGCCCTCCAACTTTGAAGGAAGGGTTGAAGGTTTATCAAACCCCGGCTTGTCTTCATTCTTGCGGCCCTGTTCGGGACTGATCATACGCTCCATGCTCCTGTCCCCTGCTCGCTGATCTGGACCATGGAAGCTCGCATCAATTGTGCTACTTTTTGCCGAACGCAACAACGAAGATCGGACATGTGACCATGAAAAGCTACCTTGGCGGGCCATTTTGAGGAGCCCAGGAGCAATGACGGGTAAGCAAGCTGCAACAACGTCAAGGCTTACTTCGAGTGAGCTCCACATGCCGCCCCAGGCGTCCGTCCCTATTGATCGATTAATTTTGATGTCTACACAGCGACCATTAGCAGCTCCGGAGAGACTCACAAGTGATATCTTCAGCAGAAATGCGCCCAATGTAAACCAAGCGGATAATGCTAACAATACAAACCCTATGTACTCGTCAGAATGCCGGATTCTGCTCGACATTTGAAGCGTGCATGGGGTAACCTACCATCCTCCCAAGGAGAAAATTGCTACAAATCCAATTTTCTGACCCATTGACAGTTTCTGCAACTTCCAAATGATCGGTATGGGAATTGCAATGATTGCGAAATCCGTAAATACATTCACTGCTCCTGCAGCTATGTAGAAGGCATCATTGTCGATACAATGGCCAGGGATTGTCGTATTCCAGAAGTACTCCACGGGAATACACTGAGCGACTGTAGATATACCGGCCCATAGGAGCCATGTGACAACGAAGAAGCCTACGGCGTACGTTGCGTAGCGAACTCGATTAACGGGAAATATACGGTTGTAGAGTAACAGTAGAGACAGCTTGATCAGAGGAACGGTGAAAGTCCAGACAATTTCGAAACCATAGAGAACCTTTCATCGTATCATTAGCCCTGGGGACTCATGGTCAGGTTATTATAAGGCGTCAAATTACCTTAAGATATTTCACCACCTTTTCCGGGGCCACTGCGCCTACGTGTTTCCCAAGGCCATACCGTAAACCTGTGCGTAATGTTACCTTCGGCACGAAAGAATTCCATGCTCAGATATGTATACCAATCAGGTTGGAGATTGGAGAAACCCAGGACATTATCTATAGCAGAACACCAATGTTAGATGCTTTCCTGGCCAAGTCTCTCGTCGGGATGGAATACCAGAGCTAAAATGATCGTATAGTCATCGTACCACAAGCCGAGGCCCAAGCTTCGTCTAAATAGCAAACGGACAACGACAGCAGCTGTAGAAAGGAAAAGCAGCATGCATGCAACACCGATAATTTGTGGCTGGCGACTAGCGTTCAGGTCTGTGTCCATGGTCTCTGAAACTTTGTTTTTGTCACTCGCTCAATAGCACGACTCTAAGGAGCAATAAGAACTGGGAATATAGCATGTAAACAGAAGTATGCCAGCCCGCGGCAGCCATACTTGTAGCAACTGAAATAGTGGGAGATTAGAGGGGGTTACAATGGAAAAAGCCGGTGCAGATTGTGCTGCTACTGAAAGCTCAGGCTGATGGCGAAATGGCGTCGAATGGCGGAGGATGAATATAGTTACATACGTGCTCTCTAAGCCATAACAGGCCAGTGCCGGCCCTGGATGGGAGGCGGCATATGTATCGGATTTGCAAGCCGTCTGCACACGGATTACGTGGCGGTACTAGCACTGAGCAACGCCGTGTCAAGCCACTCGCCCCGTGCCGTCCTTGATCTCCGCTGTACTCAAGCCACTGCTTAACGCCCAAGGAGGAGAAAGTTGGGAGGCAGTCACTGGGCCGAGCTCCTTTGTTATCGTCACCCTTCAGACATAGCGACAGGCAGGTGCATTTGACCTTGCTTGCAGGTATGGACACGCGGGATACAAACGTGCATACAGCGGAAGTCAGATTCAGATAAGCGAGGAAGGATATAGGGCGAGAGAGAGGTCGGATGACATGGATGCAGTCTTCATTGATGGGTGGGTTGGTAGGAGCGCTGATAGGCTGATACGGTGACACTCTTCTCCAAGCTTGGTTCTAAGCGTCTTTTGGGGGTTAGAAAAACAAACGAAAATATGCAGCCATCTGAGTTAGATCTTGAGGAGATCTCTGAAATTCGCGAGCCACCTACGTCATCATGCCGGACGATGTGACACAGTAACAATCCAGTCATCACTTACGGCACGCCTAACGGCACGCCTGAAGAAGATGTAGATCGAAGGGAAGGTACTTGTGATATCCAAATACTAGGTAGCGGAAAGGCCCGAATAGTCGCGGAGTTTTCCTATTTGGGGCATCTAAGCAACTGAAGCCTCTGTCAGCCACTACGTATGATGGATTTTACTTCTTTCAGTAACATAATCAATGGGAAACAATGCGGGGCTCGTGAATCCTACCATGGAATTAATCCTGCCACAGAAGAGACACTGTGGGATGTGCCATGCGCAGTCGAAGCGGATCTTGACAGAGCCGTGGAAGCAGCCCAAGGTGCTTTTCACGCCTGGTCTTTAACCACGTTCGAGGATCGTTGTGATATGGTCAAACGCTATGCAGAAGCATTCCTTACCTATGAAAAGGAATTCATTGAGCTACTCATGAAAGAGACTGGGAAACCGGTAAGTTTACCTTTGGAGCTTATGAAGTCCACTCGAACTTGCAAAGTCCAAGGGTAGCTGATGGACCATGAATCTAGATCGAAGTTGCAGATAGAGAGATCCATAGCAGCTATGAGGGGTTGATTGAAACCAGTGAGCGTTTCCCATGGGCTGAAGCCGAACACAAGAGCCAGAGTCTGATGTCATCTCTAGCGAAGTTCACACTGCCTGTAGAGACACTCAAAGACGACAAAAAGACGGCAAGCGTGAGATATGTACCCCTTGGTAAATCTCATCGTGACCACTTCTGGGTTTACGTTGACCAAACGGCTGTCAGGGATCGTTGGAGCAATATGCCCTTGGAACTGTACGTCTATCCGGTGGTACTAACTTTCCTTGGAATAAATGTGACTAACAGTCACCTGTAGACCCATTAGTATTGTGTACGTTCTACCCCGATTTAATGCATGCAGTCGTCTGAGCAGTAGGAGCGTTTGCAAAGATCGCTCCAGCTCTAGTCACTGGTAATTGCATTATCGTAAAGCCATCGTAAGTACTTGCACTGTCTCTGTAAGCTTGAACCATCACTTAAAATCTAGACCATACACACCGTACACTACCTTGAAAGCCGTTGAGATTGGACAGTCAATCTTTCCCCCAGGGGTGCTGCAAGTACTCGGGGGCAATGACAAGCTCGGTCCTTGGATGGTAAGCCATCCAGGGATACAGAAGATATCGTTCACGGGGTCCATCCCAACGGGCAAGATCATATTAGAGAAATGTGCCAAGACGATGAAGAGGGTGACCTTAGAGCTGTGAGTAGCATACTGGCCTCCATACTTCAGTCGCTCAACCTAATGATGTGATCCAGAGGTGGTAATGACGCCTGCATTGTGTGCGGTGATGTGGACATCGAAAAGACAGCTCCAGCAGTGGTGTTGGCGGCCTTCAAGAATTCGGGACAAGTACTCCAGCCTTCCCAGCGGAATTGTAAAGAGAGTAACACCAACGTTGGAATTTCTAGATTTGTGTTGCTAGCAAACGAATATACGTCCATCAGTCCATTTACCGGCCCTTCCTGGAAGCAATGGTCTCTTATGCACAATCGCTAAAGGTTGGCGATCCCTTCAACTCTGATACTGACATTGGTCCCATCCAGAACGCTATGCAATTCGCCAAAGTGCAATCGTTCCTAGACGATTGCAAAGGGCAAGGGTACCGGTTTGTAACTGGCGGTGGACAGACAGGGTGCACCAAAGGCTATTTCATTCAGCCAACAATCATTGATGACCCGCCAGAAAACTCCAAAATCGTGACGGAAGAGCCATTTGGTCCTATCATTCCGTACGTCCTGCGTTGATCGTTCGCACCCATCCCACTTGAAACTGCTGTCCGAGTCATAAGGCCTGCCGTGAAGGCACTCCTGTTCCCGTCTATGGCATCTGAATTTGTTCTACCAAACCTTTGCTTCCGCGTTAAATAGTCATGCTGACAGGAGGGTCTGCTTAGAGTGCAGCCTTGGTGCGAAGATGAAGAGGTCATCAATCGAAGCAATAACACCAGGACAGGACTTGGAGCTTGTATATGGTCAAAGGACATCGATCACGCGGAGCGACTTGCAAGAAAACTTGAGGTTGGGAATATCTACATCAATAGCCCACTTCGCCCGGATTGGAGAGTGTTTTTCTCAAGGCATAAGGAGAGCGGAATAGGAGGAGAGAGGGGAGTGCAGGGTTTGCTAGCGTATTGCAATGCGCAAGCAGTACACATTTATGGATAGCCACAGGCCTAGACTGGAAAAATAATGCATAGTGTTTGAGAGTTGAAGTATTAGATGTCTAGATAGACTTGGAAGAACTTTTATAAACAGAATCGTGCCAAGACTCGCGCGACACCCAAACGTATGCTAATTCTATTCATGGCAGGTCTGCCGAGACCCCCTAGCTGTAGAAGCCAGAAATTTGTTTCCAGGCAGCTTCAGCGGGCATCCTTTGCACAGGTCACAGTGAGTTTAATTTTGTGAGAGCCGTCATGGCAAGATTCAACCTCCTATCCTCCGCCCTCCTGTTTCTCATCGTCCTTCCTTCTTCCCTAGCACTCAAGTTCGATCTTGCAGCGCATACTGGCCACAACAGCAAGTACGAAAGATGCATACGGAATTTCGTTGGCAAAGATACTCTGGTTCTCGTCACTGCGATTGTTGATGGGCAAAAGGGTGATGGGCAAATGGTTAACATGCACGTGAGTCTGCCAGAAACTCGCGCAGCTGCAGGGAAAGGTAGCTAACCATTCTGGTTCGACTACCTTAGATCAAGGATGCAGTGGGGAATGAATACGGGAGGCCGAAAGATATCGTTGGAGAGACGAGGATGGCCTTTACATCTCACGCGGATGCTGCATTTGATGTATGCTTTGAGAACCAGCTAACTACAAATCGTACGAGCCTCTTCCCCCTCGCGCATACGCAGGACCAAGCACTGATTCGATCCTTACAGAAGCTGTCATGAATCCTTCCCGTCATATTGAGCTCGATATTGATATTGGGGCTGATGCTCGTGACTGGTCCGCCATCCAAGCTCAGGAGAAGTTGAAGCCTGTTGAGACAGAGCTACGGCGCGTTGAGGAGCTAGTGTCAGAAATTGTGAATGAAATGGATTATCTGAGAACGAGAGAGCAGAAGCTTAGGGACACCAACGAGAGCACGAATGAACGAGTCAAGTGGTTCGCATTTGGGACTATGGGTATGTTGGTTGGGTTGGGCGCGTGGCAGGTTGTATACCTGAGGGCATATTTCAGGTAGGGATGACGGCTCCTGTCACTCCTCTATGCTAACTCAAGGCTCTAGGTCGAAGCATTTGATATAGTTCACAAATAGGCTTTACTCATCGTAGAGTGATAGGCAGCAGATCATCGCGTACCATTTCGCCTTGTCCTCGGAATCGACCCATTGCACTAAAAACAATCGATGGAGACATGCCTTTCCTGATTTCTGCCTCGACCTGCCAATGAACTGATGGTTAGCATGTGTTCAACTTTCCCAGCAGGCTGTGATATGACTGCTTGCATTGACTCGGGGAAGGCAATATCGAGCACAGAGCCGTATCGGCAGATGGTCGTACGAAGGCAGAATTGAATCTGCCGGCAGGATAGGACTATTGTCGACAATGCAGGGACTTTCGACTTTGGTGTAGATTACGTCTCAATCTGCTATTTACTCAAACATCGCTGTAGAGTCAAGGATAACATGATAAAGATTGTTGAAGTGTACGGTAGCCTTGAACATCTACAGTTGTTCTTTCTGCCGCGGAATCGCCCGCTTGATGTCATCGTAGATCCTCTACCCCAATCCCTTCGATCGTGCCCATTCAATCCCATTACGAGGACTTGCTTGTACAATTGTTGACTAAATCTCCTAACCTCTTCTACGATGCCTATCCTGCAAAATATATCGCGGTCGCTTCGCCCGGCTTCTAAGGGGTTCAGACCTCTGTCGACATCCTTTGCCCGCACCCAATCAAAGCCACACCCCCACGAGAACGCTGCAGAATGGCAGGAAATACAGAAGTCCAAAGCTACAGGGCCACATATGACGAACACCAATTCTACAATTTCAAATGAGATGCCTGGCTTGGGCGCGGATAAACCGCCGCCCGAGCTTATCAGCTCCGTGGACCCAGAGTTTGTGCCCAAAGACTCAGTCCCTGAGAATACCGAAAGAATGACTGGGGGTACGCAAAAAGGGGCCCCTGAAAGCGGTCCCAATTCTGAGCTTGATGTTGGCGAAATGGAGGGGGCAAAGTTCAAGGTCGAGCCGCTGAGGCGGACAGGCGAGGATGGCAACACCATGCGGGCTAGGTTGTTATGTCCGTTTCTCTACAATGTATTTACTCTTAAGGATATAAGCGCTGACTATGTTTCGGCCTCTACAGATCAGAGCCGCAAGAGGGGCACACTCGAAAGTGATCTCCTTCTCTCCACCTTCGCAGACGCCAACCTTGCACATATGACGCCTCAGCAACTCCAACAATACGATCTCTTCCTAGATGAAAATGATTGGGATATCTACTATTGGGCCACTCAAGAACCTTCTCCTACCTCTCATGAGACAGCTGAAGGCGGAGGACCGGATACTTCCACTCCCGCTGCTCGAGGTAAAGAGATGGAGGACAGGTCAGAAACTGATGAGTGGAGGAAAGGTGCACCAAGAAGCG
Organism: Cladonia macilenta KoLRI003786; assembly: GCA_000444155.1. Lineage (NCBI taxonomy): Eukaryota > Fungi > Ascomycota > Lecanoromycetes > Lecanorales > Cladoniaceae > Cladonia > Cladonia macilenta. The sequence continues at coordinate 2,154,476 of KE598558.1, forward strand.
GCGAATGGGCTCAAACCGTTGGCACCTTCAAGCCAGCATACAGGCCTGTGCCGCAAAGATGGCAGAATAGTGAGATCCTTGCTCTGCTGAGGAAGCACGTAATTGATCGGAGTGCTGGCGGTGTGCATGAGCATCCCAAGGCGAAGGTGGAAGGGAAGGGGCTAGAACAAAGCATAAAAGGCACTGGAGGTGGTGGATTAGGTAGGATGCCGGAAGTACAGAACTTCGACGTTTAAGAACCGTACTGTACACAATTGGCCTTGCCTGCCGACACTGCTGACCGAAGTTACATGTGCTCAGGGCCAAGTACAGTGTACATATGCTCTCATGCTTTTTCTCGTCCCCACTATCTTTTCTATATCAAATTTTCTTGTCGACACCTATTCTTGTCTCTCCAAGCCTTACATGATCGACCAAAGTCCAKCTCAATCTTGTATTCTTTCTTATTCCAGCTGTCTGCTGTCTTTCGTTTGCGGAACTTCTAAAATCTATTGGTTGTCAATTCGACTGGAATGTCACTAGGCCGAAGTCGTCTATCAAGATAGACCCCTGCTAACGCCATCTGACCACACCAAGAGCCATTTCGACCGCTTGCGGACGATTCTCATCATTGAAAATCGCCTCCACTTTCCTTTAACGCCTACCGTACGGCGGAATATGGTTAAGTCGTCTGTTAGACCCCTCATTCCGCCCACATGCTTGGAATGCTAAGCGAGGCTGGCCGTCGTATACTGGACTGTTTATTTATCTGTTTGCGCTCTCCGTCGCGAAGTTCTGACTTGCAATTGAATCGAATTATTCGCAGCCAGAGAATCTACCAGATACACATCGCTTATTGTCAAAGATTCGCAAAGCTTCCATCAAGCCCTTCAAGCCTCGTCTCCATTGATCCGACTTTCTAGATTTGTACGCATGCGGACAGAGACAATGCTCTCTCTCGACACTTACCTATCGGAGGACAAAGGGTTCGGATTCTCAGCGCAAGAGGACCCCTGCACAGATCTGTTGGAACAGTATCTCAACATCAATGATGATCCAACCCCAGCAAGCGAGAGCACAAAGGCAGTGGCGGAACTCCATGAGTTCGACTTTAAACTCGATGAAGAGACAGAGTCAAATGAAAGCTGCTCTGCAAATACCAACATCTCCCGCGTCAACTCACAACCTCATAACTTGGCCGTACACCGGGCGATAGGTCAACGTGCACACCGACCAATTGTTCGCCACCACGCGTCGAGGACCGCAATATCTAGCACCGAGTATCTAAACCCGGAAGGCGGAGCGCCGTCCAAATCCGATCACATGAAAGTATCGTCCTCATCTAGCTCCTACTCAGCGGTACCTACGTTACGGCGGAAAGGCAAATTCTCTACTCCGGCAGCTGAACAAACACGCGGCCAATCATCGAACATTATCAGGAAGCCATCAAAGGAAGACAATATGAGTCGGCCGTCGTATGGTAATGTCCAACATGAGAGTCTTCCATATAAAGAATGGACGCAACGATTCGGGCAAATCAGTCTGCAGCAGCCTCCTCCAACCCCACAGAGCTCTCCTTCGCGCTCAACAGGAACTTTCCGAGATAAGAGACCTAGTAACATCTTGACATCAACTCAAACACCTTCACAAGATCGACTCCCCAAAGCCAAACGCCCCGAGGAAAGAGCACCAAGTGGAAGTGGCATCTCCCGTAAATCCACACCTTCAGACACCAGCCGGCTCATCACCGTCGGCATCTCACCCACCCTCCGTGAATGGACCCACCAAGACGACGAAGCAGTCTCACCCCTGACCTTAACCGACAGTGCCCGTCTCCACGCCCCCCCTCTCCGCCACACCCACACCTGGAACTACGGCTCCGTATCCCCCCTCGACGGATCCATCACCCCCCTAAGCCCAGCCTTCACCCTCTCCCCCACACACATCCAACCAAGCTGGCTCCACCAACACGGCCTCCCCGAAAACACAACCTCCTACTACCAAAACGGCAACACACCATCCCAGCTCTCCGCAACCTCATCCCAATACAGCGCCGCACCCCCTCTCACACCGCATACCATCGCAGGCTTCACCCCCCGCAGCCTCATACCTCAATACTCTCCCTACGACGACTTTATCAACGAAGATCCCTCAGGCGATTACTCCGTCGTAGGTACCGGCGCGGGGACATGCGCAGGCGCAGATACAGAGTTCCCCTCCCACGCAGGAGCAGGCTCAATGCACCAACAAGACGCTTACGACAACAACCCCACAACCAAAGACAGAGACCTAGCCAGCATCCCCCGCCCCTCCACTCCCCCGGATCAAACAGACGACCCCGCCGCACCTCTAAACTCGCCCTTAAAGCGCCATCTCAGATCCCAATCCAAACTCCATCGACGCAGTCAGAAATCCTTAGGACATATCAAACAGCCTAAATCAGCTACATCTCTTAAATCCCCCAAATCGGCTGGTGCATTGAGATCGCCGAGATCGACTGGGCAGTTCGGGTTTGTGAATCTGGGGCCTAGTGATAAGAGTAAGATATTGACGGGGGTGGCGCCGAGTGGGAGTTCGAAGACGAAGGCGAGAAGGGAGCAGGAGGCTATTGAGAAGAAGAGGCGGAGTAGTCAGGCTGCGCTGAAGGCGGTGGAGGCGTTGGGAGGGGATGTGGAGAGGTTGAAGGTGGATTTGGAGATTGAGGAGGGGATGGAGTTGGGGATATGATGTTTGTAATATTGGTAATTTAGGTATAATGCATGCGTTCATCTGATAGCTTTCTGTGCTAAGAATAAGATCCATCAAGGATTGTATGCTATACGACTATTCCCTTATCAAACCCCCTGTGAGGGAACACCTTCCCACGTCGTCACATTGGAATGGGGACAGGCTGCTAGCGGAGTATCAGGCATCATACTTTCCGGGTATACCTAGCAGTATCACTGTCAGCACTTTGGACAAAATCTCTGAAAGTCTTCCGAAACTCACCTGAATAATCGCAGGTCCAGCAATAGTGTTCGAATCCGAGAAGTCATCACTGGATCTCGATAGTAACACATAGCTCTGGCCTACTACGCCTTCCGGAATACGGTCGACCCCGTAGTCCCTGCCATTCAATATCCGGGTTCGCACAGGTATCTGGGAACGATTTAATACTGTGATAGAAAAGCTGTAGGATGAACTGACCTTCAAAAGACCAGAGAGAAAGACGGCAAAGACGGGTGTTTCTGCGTTAATTCCTAATTCTTTCGCATTGGTGAAAGCGTCAGAAAACGTCACAGACGATACGCCAGTCCTAGCACACAACTAATCAGAGACCACTATCCTCGGTAGACCAACGACATCCACTCACTGGTAATACTTCGCCGTGCAAGCAAGCGTCAAACTCGGAAACGGCACAACAGGGAGCTTAACAACACTATCCTGAAAATTCGTAATAAACCCAACAGCAAGGGTATGCGTCTGATTCTACATCCATAACAGTAAGCAAGCATCACCACCAAGCCCATTACAAACCTACAAAACCCAAAGGCGTTCCAAACGGCTTCGGAAACGGCACCTCGCCAATTGCCTCTCGTAAAAAGCTCTCATGCTCCGCTTCTACGCTCAACATMGAGCTCAGGGCAGTYAGATATTCTTTGTTTTCAACCTGAGCCAAGGCTCCGAGATACCTTTCCTATTGTCAGCACCAAGTTGCTCATCTCATCTCATCCGCATCACATCGAAAATAGTTAGATAGACTCACGCCGCACAACCCACCCCCCCCACCACCGCCGCCAACTCCACCCACCCCCTCACATCCCCAACCCCCACCCCAAAATCATACTCCAACTCCCTCTCCGCCTCCTCCCCAGCCACCTGCAAAATCCCAGTCAGAGCACCAACATGTCTGTATTCGTCCCCATAGAGCTGTCTCAGCGATAAGTAAAAAGGGTCCCCGAACCTGGCGGTCAGGAAATCGGTATGTGTAAACGACGCGAGAGCGTGGGAGTAGAGGGCGCGCAGGAGGTAGGAGAGGGTGAGGAGGAAGTTGAGGATGAAGGGGTCGGTTACTACCGGAGATGTCGGTGGGTTTATTGTATTTAGGATTGATGTGATGGTGTAATGGGTGGTGGTGTTGAGAGGGGTGGTGGTATTGGTATTGGGGGGGGTTGGCGTGATGGAGAGGGAGGTGCTCAGGGGAATGGCTGTGGTGAGGGGAATGGTAAGGAAAGATGTAAGAATGGAGATGAGAAGCATTGTCGTAGGGGAGTAAGTTGTGTATGTCATGGTGGGTATGGATGGTAAAAGCTGTCAGGAATGCACGGGGGGAGATGGTATGAATGATAAAAACTGTGCTGGTCATGCATACCGGTATGATAGTTGAGGAAGGCGCGGCCTTTGCATTCAATATCGTAAGGTCAATTTATTGGTGATAAGTATGCTTTATTAGGTACGTCTTTCCGAGTGAGGAGAKGGTAAAGGAGGTTTGTGTGTGAGAATAGGACGATCTGATCATATCCTGAATCAGACTTTGCCGGAACGTTGTCTCGAAACTGCACAAGATGAATCAGGTTATAGATAAGTTTTCGTTTACTGCCCTGCCCTGTGCCGTTATATACGCTGATATGCAATATCTATGCCTTCTGGGACCGTCCTTATTATAAAGCATTTCGCTACTAGCCCAGACTCCAATTATGCATTAGGCAACCACGTCCAAGTCGTAAAGTGTAAGGTTTGCGGAACAGATCACATCATGAATACCAACGAGCCTCCAAAGATCATTGATACCAAGCATACCAGCCCAGTCACAGCAGTCATCGCGTCAATTCTTGGTGGTACAACACCCACAGCGGATGACTTGCCAGTAGATCCACCGGAGTTCTTGCTGGCGCTGGTAGCACAAGAACCAAGGCTGAACGTTGGGGATGGGAATGAGCCCGTAGCTTGTGATCCTGCTTTCTTCGTCGCGGGCAGAGTCTCTTGTGGATGTCCCATATAAGTCTGTGTGACGGCAGCGCCTGAGGCTGTGGATGAAGCACCAGGGATGGAGGAGCCAGAAATCTCGACAATGTTTGAAGATGTAGCGTTATAGTTTGTTTGAGCAATTCCAATCTGGTTGTTGGTGAGGTCGTAAACGACGTATGCTGAGCGTAAGAACGTGTCTCCAAAGAGGAAAGGTCCTTGCCCCCCSGAAGCCATACCGAAGCTACAGACTGTCTCCCCTCTCAAAGTGGGCTGGCTACCATCGTCAAGGTAGATTGGTGACACCAATTCTGCAAACGAGACGGCGATCGATGGCCCGCCGTTTCCACCAAATCCGAAGTTCAAAGTGGCTGGCGAGCACGACAGACTACAAGGCACAACATAACCGCCAAGCTCGTCACTGTTGATCGCGCCAATTCCACTCGTGATTGGATCGAGGGTACTATCTGGCACATAGGTGATGGTTGTTCCACTATCTAAGATGACAGGCAGGGCGAGGTTGTTCTGCGACAATGGGGTCTTCCCAGTAGCATCGATAAAGGAGACAGACGATAATGCTACGGTAAAGTCGGTATAGGAGGAGTTGCTTGAAGGTTGTATAGGAAGGACCACCAGGTCGCCATGAAATTTGTCGGTATCGACGCCACCGAAGAGGATGGAACCAGTGTTTGAATCTTCTCTATGTCAGTGATCAAGTATTTCCCAAAGAACAGAATCGCCGTCTTACTCAGATCATTGAGCCAAAGACTGTATGCCAAGGTGTTGATATAACCCTGATTCACCAATTGGGCAATAATGTTGGGGTAGATATCATTCGGGCTCTGCTCGGCAATGGACTCATCCGAATCATAGCCTATGCCCATGATACCAAACGCTCTATCGGGTGACTGAAGAGCAAGGCCCATTGTCATGTTGCTTATCGTTGTTTTCCCAATTGCAAGCGTGTCGTTGAAGTAGTCACCGCTAACTTGACTGTTGTCCTCATACTGGATCTGAAAGGCACCCTCGGCAATATCCACAAAAGTAGACGATTTGGTATCATCAAATTCCCCAAGTTGCTGGCAAACATCAGGCGACTGTTGGCAGGCGTCAGATTGGTCTGACAGTATCCAAAGGTCGCTACTGCCTGTATCGAGTTGTACGCTGAAGGATTGGGGTGGTGTCCCGACGGTGATATTAATGACGTATCTGAAGCGTTCTAATTAGTGCAAGCTTTATTGATGCCGATATAGATGCCTTACGCAATGTCCTCATTGCTAATGTCTGTCGACACTGTCTTCTGGCGTTTTCGTAGACGGTAGGAATCGGGTGTATTCCGTGGTACTTGTTTGGTGAAGTCCAGATCGAAGACTTTAGGAGAGGGTTCGGGAGCGGCAGCGACATGCCTTAGAGCTAAGAGTGCTCCTGAAGTAAGAGCCAGATATCTAAGTGCTGAGCAAGGCATGAGGCCGGACGTAGTAGGCGTCTAGTCTGGCCACAACAATATCGACGCGTTGAAGTGTCTGTCAACAAGCTATGAAGGAGTAAACGTGGAGGTTCTAGGATGCGGAGAAGGTCGAGGAATTGGAATAAGCAATAATATTAGAATCAGCAATTGATCAGGCTGCGATTGAAGAGAAGGATGGCCTCGGCCCTTATAATGAAATTGTTTGTATGGCCTAGAGTAGAATTAGCTGGCGGAGGATGCCTGGCGCTTACCGTTTGCGGTGCTTAGAACTACCGTTTCCGAAGATCGCTAGGGCTTCACCTTCATAGGATAGGATGAGAGACATCCCGTGCAGGCACTGCAGGCACGGCCATCTCCCGGGGGTCTCCCGGGGGCCTAGAACGGCCTTGCCACCGCCCACAGCCCCCAAAATGCCCTCCTCATGCAACCTCCAAGCGCCAAATTGCACGCTCGGTTGCCACGTTCAGCTGCCAAGCGTCCATGCAAGCTGCGCACCTACACCCACAGCCTCAGCCTCGAAAGGGTCCGAATATTTTACTGCATTCTTGAATTTGACAAGTCACGCAAGATAAGCAGATGTATCAGACGAGACCAGTAAAAGAAGAGCCCGCGGAGAAGTGCCCATCAAGGTAGAATTGATGGCCATCAGGAGAAGAGTACAGACCGAGTCAGGCGAACGTCCGGCTCTTCCTACCAAACAATGCATTCTTCCAGGCAGAAGCCCTTCGGCTTGGAGTGTTATTTCGGTCCTCGCCGTGGAGGCGTTGTCGACCCAATGAAAAACACCATGCTGAGCTCTTGTGCAGTGAGGCAGAAAAGGTGTGCACCTCCTCCTCATCATTGACATTTGTGTCATGTAGTGATTGGTTGTCTGACCTGGCGCGCATACTCAACGCAAACCGGGTCCTTCCATTCGTCGCAAGGATATTGTATCGAACCTGTGAGGTCTTCACCCACTCGGTAGCCTCATCTTCCTTTGAACGATGTGTCTAGCACTGCCGTGGCTCTGATATGCAATGATGTCTGTGCTATATTCATGACTTGTCTTTGTATTCTCCAAAGCGATATTCGAACCTTGGCGGAACATGAAATTCAAAACAGAAGACCGTTTCAATGTTCGATTCAGACTTCCATGCTATGTTTGCTCGGTGGAGGCTTCTCGCTCTTGTGTGGTAAACTTTTCTCTCTGCGTTAATATGATAAGGCAAGTCAATTGCTGCAAGAAGATTTGCGGACGGCCCGAAGCATATATGTTACTCGTCTTGATGCGTTGTTATATCCGCCGATACTTTTGGCGGATATACCTCATCTCGTTAGAGAGATACGCTGGCTTTTGCGCAATCTGGGTATAAATCCGACAATACCACAATGGCATTTTTCGGAAATACGATAATTGCATGACCAAGCTTGGTAGACAGCCGTTCGCAGATCAATCATGCTTGCCCGCTCTTACATTGCGGTGTTGACACAGCTTGTTCACTGTTGCCTGGCAGCATCACCAGCCTTGAGTGCGCAGAGTTTGGCCCAGGCTACGCCGTCGTTATGTGGCTTCGCGTACAATGATACGATGCCGCTGACTACCCTAGCATCCATGATGTGAGTTCTACAGTCGACACCCAAAACAGGCAAAAGTGACAAGTAGCATAGGCCTACATCATTCCCTTCTTCCTATATCATCCCAGATTCGGACCCGCAAGTCATTCTGCAGCTTATGACTCTCTCTCAGTCTTCTCAATTGTCAGTTGTTTTTGTCACACGTAGTGTACTTGAAGGCATGGACGAGATTGTCCTTGCCATGCGAGTCAAGAGGGGTGACGGGCCGATTCCACCCACGGGATATGCACTGCGCGCAGGAGATATTGGTATAAACATATACTCAGACGATAGCCGCGGAAACCGGTTCATGTACAGCGTTGCTGCGATCGTACTGCGCGGTATCTGGGAACTTTTAACTCAATATGGATTCTTTACTATCGCCATGGAGATCTTTCTTGGTTCTCTAGATGTGGATAATCATATTGGCGAGATTTCTGTTCTAAGGACAGTGAGAAATGTACTGTGACCGCCGAGGTCCCAGTAGCAACAGACACATAAGCTCAGCTACAAGGCTTCAGCAAGAGTTTCCACCCTCTCTTACCTGTGCAATTGAAGGTTCATAAGCATCAAAGCGAGGACAATATCTGAATTGAACATATCTAAGCTAATATTAAGGGTAGCTATTCTGGATCTTGTCAAGCGAGGTCCCTCCGCTGCTGCTGGACGCGGGAGCACTGGCCTTCCAATCAGCATAACAAGCATAATCGGGAATTGAATTGTGCCATGAAAGACAAGGAACAAGCTTCCCATCACCACATGCAGTCCTACGGTGAGACCAATCGAAAGATGATGAGGGACCACGTCTTGACAGCGTGCGGTATCAGCAAAGTTCGGCATTTACCATCAGCGATAGGATACCAGTCACCCCAATCACGGTATCCAATCGTGGATCAGGACCAATCAACTAGATGGCTACCAGGTACTCGGCCAATTACGTGGTGCTCTAGCAAAATGGGAACATCCGACGGACCCCTTCTCCCTGATATTCACTTCAAATATATTTCTTTCTTGCAAAGCTGGCAAAATTGGGGCCTTCCACATGATMTGCTCGCAGATTTAGTTTYTTCAGTYTTTCTCACTTCTTCTCGTTCACAGCGCCCCAAATGAATGACATGTTGGCGCAGATTGTGACAGCATAAACACACTTTCGCAGAGGACTGGCCGAGTATTATGTCTGCTCTAGGATGCAAGACCTGCCAAGATGGTTGATTGATGGACAACGGGCCTGGAGGATGCAATACAGATGGTAAAATTGGCGCCGGATCAACTGTCAAGAGGATCAGAATATGATAATCTGATAATCAGAAGCCTTCTATATAGATTGCGCCTTTGTGAATGTAGTACTCTTGATATACGCCATGATAGACGCATCACTTGACCGTTTCCAACCACTCCACCTCTCGATAAGGGCTCTCATCTCCATCAATAACCCGCCATAGATCGCAAAGCATTTGCCGTCCTTCAAGCGCGATACCAAGCTCCTGACTCGTATACCAACTTGCACGATCCATGTTCCCACTCCCAAGAACAATGACCTCCTTATCCACAACAGTGCACTTGATGTGATTCCGTCTGTACAGGCTACCAGGGACGAAGTAGCCCACACTTAATCTTCCAATCTCACGAGCCTGCCCTTCTTCCACGTGAGAAGTAGCAGAACCTCTTCGACTCCGCGACTGCACAATTTTACGATACCGTCTCCTGAATTTCCAAACGCAGTACTCGGTAATAGTTCCCGATGTAACTAACTGCTCTAAAACCATCATACGTCGATTCGTAATCACCTCAACATCTACACCACGCTTTAACGCAGCTATCAAGGCGTCAATGACTGGCTGTGATGTCAAGTTAGGGGTCATCAGTTTGATGGATTTAGAGGCTGTGGCAAATAGATGAAGCAGATACGTGTTCAGAGGTGTAGATGGTGGCGAGACGGCTGTGGAGAACGGACGGAAGTGTGGCGAGCGGTGGTGAGGAGAGGGGAGGAGGATTGTCGTGCAGGATGGAGATGCTTCAGATGGTGAAGGCGTAGCAAAAAGTTCCTCGGACGCCGTTCCCGGCATAGGAGGGAAGTCGCTCCTTGCCCAGACATTGTGCCAGAAGTCTACGAGAGTAGTGACTACTGGTCCGGAGACCGGTAGGCAACATTCTAGCCAGCTCTCATAGCTGAGGTTACAGCTAGGGAATAAGGCGCGTTGTCGATCGATGATAACGAACTTCGGGTGCATGACGCTGAATGGTAGAAAGAAGAGGCTTTTGACCTGGAGATCTAATCCGGACAGATCGTCTGGAGGCGGGAGTCCTAGCGACTGCCATTTAGAGGGAGGATATATGTGGCCGGTAGGGAAGGATGTGTGCGATAGCTTTTGGAGCAAAGAACATGAGGAGAAACAGAGTCGGACTCGGAGCTTTGGTAGGTCATTTGGCCGGGTATTTGCTTTTGCAGAGAGCTTTATAAGTGCAGCGGATAGCTGATCTAATGCAGAGGAACGGGCCCAGAAACATGTGACGAATATGATCTCATACTGTGCAGATTCTAGTGCTGGGATGATGGTCGAGTTGTAGATGTTGGTGCCATTGCCAACAGTGAACTTCTGGGAGCTCATACTGGAGTTTGAGATTAAGCATGAAGGGTCTTTACCCCAGAAATATTTCTTGTTCTCTTCCGTGCCATTGACTGAGGTGAGATGGTTCAGCCAGTCTCTGTTATGGGGGAAAATTTGTGGATCCGGCATYTGACATTTCAATCAGATTTGGCGAAGGACACACAGCATTACATCCATCTTAAGGCAGCAACCATGGCCAATGGTGACTAAAATGGTCAGTAGTCTTCTTCATACCTTCATGATAATAGGAGACACGATTACCCAGGGTGGCCGGACAACATTAGCAGGTCACGTGATGCGAGGTGAGCTTACCTGATCGGGAAGTGAGCCTTCAAAACTCCATAAAYCTTTGCTAATCAATATAATAGCCGATATGTGAGTATAGTGTCCTTTCTCATGTTCCAATAGGCGTGTTACATATTGCAGAACCTTGATCCCATCATCTGGTGCCAGGAAATCTGATCTCGCGCGAACAGAAGGGGCCAGCGCTTATATTGTGTTCTTTGAGGCTCTGCCTCCGAGTTGATTGGCCACAGATCTGTAGGATTTGTAGGGACATGCGCAAAATGGCGTGCCCAGCCAATTGGGGGCAGGCTTTGGTGTAGGAGCCGGGTGCGAGCGACGTAGCCACTGCTAGCTACTACTTCTTCTGACTCATCCACTGGATCCAAGCTTTTTGCCATCATTATATATGTAATTTCAACCCACTCCATTTGCTATTTCCCAAGATCAGCTGTGCGCGTCACTGCTTATTCTATCTGTTACGCGACAAGGCGACTTGCGAGCAGAAGTACTACTCTTGGTTGCGCTAGTGGACCGTTCATGGACGTTATGAACCCATCATAACTCTTTTAACAGTGTGGGCTATAGTTCTAACAGTTGCATTACAGATTCATACCGGCGAAGCTAAGCCTGTAAGACCTAGAAGCCTAAAGTCGAACTTCAGAGCATATTCACTCGAAGTTGTCCAAACTCTAAGAATGCCTGGAAGAATGCCCTCTCCCAGGCCCGAGCCTACGGCCTATCCCGTTCCTGGCACCACCATAACCCTTGAGTTAACCAGCAACCCCGCCTCTGCTCTGTCACAAGAGGATGTCACCATGCAGCTCGGCAACGCGCTTCGAATGGCGAAAGACAATGATAAAAGTACTCGATTTGAGACAGTGTTCAGAATTGAAGAGCCTTCGATCCGATTCATGTTTGTGATCTGTCCTCCCCTGTTTTGGGATTGTGAACTTTCCTGGGGGGATGAGGCCAGCATAGTGAGTAGTCTACTAGACCTTTTCAAGGAGAGGGGAGCATGGGTGGAAACAGAGTTCGAGATTGAGGTTGAGGGGAAAGGAGAGATGGGATCAGGAGTCGTGGGGAAGCTACCGGAATATATGATCAAGACCATGAAATAGGGTATGTAGTGATGGAGATCTGCTCACACAGTCATATTTGCAAACGAAGTCATTCACTACCTGTACTAGATTCATAGGGTCCCCAATTGTTGTTACAGAAAGCGGAATGCATAATTGTAATCTTACAAAGGATCGACTAGAAAGAAGGTCTTGGCTTGGTCAATGTGCTTCGTTGGTAGAGAAGATGTCACGAATCCCAATAATCCCCATGGCGCTTTCTTAAATCCTTCCATTGCGCTTTATGTGGCATCACAGCATCAAACAATACTTCCGTACGAATGGAGGGCACATAGGACTCGACATCGCTCTCCAATTTTATGGATTCCGTCCTACACTAAGGTCCGCGATGTATGGTCGTAGCCCAACACAATGGATCTTGACAGATCTGCTGTGCGGCTAGAACAGCATCGTGCAATGCGTAGGCTATTTTGTCATGCCCAACCATTTCGCTCTCGGCGAAGACTATACTGTAAAACTTCGCAGCAACGGCGACAGAGAGGGTATCGTAAGCTTCCCACAAGGACGCAATCACATGCGGGTACTCTGCAGACTGAAAACCGCCCGCGAGATGGATTCCTTCGTCCATGAGAGCTGAAGATGCATTCTCCGCGGTACAGCAGGCAGACAGAAAGGCAAGTACGGAATGCTGCGTATTTATGGAGCTGACAGTCTCCACTGTGAGCATACTGTCCTTTGTATTCTTATAAAAACTCTTCTCGGGTTCGCTTCCACATAGCTAAAGACCGCTCCGGAATGGGCTTTTGGGATCTGCTTCGCCGTGGCAGGCGAAGTGGACAAGATTGTAGAGTGGCAGATCTTTCAAAATGACATCTACCAGTTGTAGCTCATGTAATTTGACATCTTTTATAAGTCCCTGGAGGGTTTTTTGAATGGTTTCAACCTCTGTCTTTACACCTGGAAGATCTCGTAGACCGGGTGTTTCTGGCATTACTATAAGTAATAGAGCGGAAGAGCTGGGTTCCAGCGCTACCGCTCTCTGTTTTGTATGTGCCTGGGCCGTCAGTGTTAAAGCATAGGAAGATATCGCGCGACTCATGGTATTTCTTGGAGGATCTTGCGATCCGTAACCTGCAGCATGGAAAGGAAAACAACCCATATGACCAACACCAATCCAATGAATCCGTGGGAAACTGGGGACACCACCCCTTTCTATGGCTCTAGAGCGAGTTTCAGAGCGCTTATCCGAGCTTACGGCGCTCACGATATTAGGCTAACGCGTCATGAGTTCCAGATAAGTTGTCAACATTTCTGGATCAAGACCCTTCGACCTATCCGGTTCTTTGTCTTGGGTAGTACATGACGTCTTAACTCGGCTGTCAGGGAGATTAGCCCTTGACAGGATTTCTGATGGTCCGAAGCCGAATGCACGAAGRATTGGATCAACTATGTCATTCCACAGCCAAATCAAAAATTCCCGTATATCTTCATTGGACCTCCTCCAATTCTTATGGTCGTTGTACCCAAATCTACCAGATAATCTGCGGTAATAATCGTTTGGATGTTTAAAGACAGATCATCTAGTGGTAGAGCCTGAATTCGCTTGTTGCTGTGAATCAAAGTAGCATCTGTACGAAACTAGGATGTATTCAAAAGAACTGTGGCTTGGTCCAATGAATTCTCAAGCCGCCCGACTTCCGAGGGCAAATCTAGGAAGCTCCCAAATCTTATGTCACTGGGAGCGTGTGCTACCGAGTCGTGTACCGATGCTGTTGCAGTTTCTCTGGACAAAGTGGTTTTGCGGAGGTCATCCCTTTCTTCACTTGGTGCATTAATCAAGGATCTAAGGTTCTCGAATTTTCCAGCAAGGTGCGGATCGGAACCATACAGCATTAGACAATCAGCTATTGGATTAGTGGCCAATCGATTGATCGTTCCCCGAGTCAATTCCAATCCTCTGCTGGCTTCGAAACCGTCATCGCTACATTCTAGCGAGACTGCACAGCCAATTGCGGCTAGGCCAGGAACTGATTTCATCATGTGTTCCTGATCAAGCTTTGAGCTAAGTTTCGAGATCAAAAGTGGTAGAATTTCAAGGCCCCGGCCTAATAAACCTCGCGCTTCTTGACATCATTGAAGTTGGGTTAAGAGATATATAGCTTCTTCTAGACATCCGGAAATACGTGTCAAAGGTGGGCTGTTCAAACAGTTGGTTGCATTCTGGTGATGCTCGATCGCTTGAGTAAGATCTTCCAGCCTCTCCTTGCTTTGGTATCGGGTATTGAGATGGTCGCCGAGGCTGTTGAGAAGACCAGCTCGCTTAGGGTTGCTAGCAGATGTAAGATCAACTACCTCCTGGCTATATTTAATCACTTGATCAAGATCCTCTAGCCTCTTTTCTCTTACATATCGAGTATTGAGATTGGTACTAAGGGTATAAAGAATTTCAGCTCGCTCAGGGTTGCTGATAGATATCAGATCAACTGCTTGTTGGCTATGTCTGATTCCCTGAGCGAGATCCTCTAGCCTCCTTTCGCTCTCATACCGAGTAATAAGGTAGATGCTAAAGTTACTGAGCCGGCCAGCGCGATCAGGGTAATCAGCAGGTGTCATGTCGACTACCTCCTGGCTATATTCGATAGCTTGAGCGATATCCTCGGGCTTCCCTTCTCTTAGATGTTGAATTCCGAGATGGACGCAATGGCTATTGAGATAGAGAGCTCGCTCTGGGTCACTAGTAGATGTGAGATTAACTGCCTCCTGGCTATATTTGATCGCTTGAGTAAAATCCTCTAGCCTCTTTTCTCCTATATATTTAACTCTGAGGAAGATACTGAGGTTATTAAGCGGGCGCGCTCCATTAGGATTATCAGTAGGTGTTAGGTCGACCGCCTCCCGGGCATATTTGAATGCTTGAGCTAGGTCTTCCACTTTGCCTCTTCTTGCATACCGAGTGCGGAGATAGATACTGAAGGTGTTGAGGTATTCTGCTCGATCAGGGTTGCCAGCAGGTGTCAAGTCAACTGCCTTCTGGAGGCATTCAATTGCAATTTCAAGGTTGGCTATGACGAAGTCTTGACCATCCATCTTTTCAAAGAGTCTAGCCAGAATGTATAGTACCAAAGCGAGCAGAGGAGACTCGGAAGGAAACAGCACGAGAGTTGTCCGTCCGTGAAAAATTGCGAGTTCCAAGTCAGACTTTTCACCTCTTTGCTCAGCCCGCGAAGAGGGATCGAGGAACGCACGGACGTGGAGTCCGGCAGTATCTGATTCATCCAGTTGTTGAAGATGACTTATTGCGGCCCCCATTTGTTCACATCGCCGGGCAAATGCGGTTGAAGGACAGGAGAAGTCGGAATTTTTGCAGAACAGCTGCCGAATACGTTTGAATTTTGCTTTCAACAAAGGTATTAATAATAATGACCTGTGTCTTGCATCGACGTTCACCTCGTCAAGGTGGACAAAACAGAGGCGCGAAGGGTGGTTTTGCTCATCCCCACCCTCCAGTGGGTCGCATTTCGGCTATGGTAGCTTTTTACTCAGTTGTCGGCTATGATAGCCCCATAATCAGTTAGTATAGGCTCAGTATATACTGTGCCTATATAGAGACCCGACCCCTAAAGTTTAGGAACCTTACCTCTGAGGTCTAGGGACCCTACCCCTAAAGTTTAGGCATAACAAGCTAAGAATTAGGGACTATATCCCTGAGGAGTTTGCATATGCTGAGTATATGCTCGGGAAAGGGACTGTAATCATCTATGCATGACCTCTATTCCATGCTTTAGCAAAAGCCGTGATCACGTAAATTCCACAAGAGCTCATTCATAACCCCTCAGCCACTTTATAGCTTCGCAAATCTAGCCTTTCTCTTCTCCATCCCCGACTTCACCGACTCCATCACATCCTCCGACTGCAACGCCGCCGAGTTCCAAACACTCGTATACCTCAACCCATCCTCCACGCTCCTACTCCAACTCCAATTCAACAACTCCTTCGTGCTCTGAACCGCAACCGGACTCTTCGACGCCATCACCTCCGCTATCCTCAGCGCTTCGGAAATTACCTCCTCTTTCCCACCCGTCTTGCCCACCCAGCTTACGAATCCTACCGATTCAGCTTCAGAGGCACCGAATATACGGGCAGTCAAGCAGACATCTTTAATCCAGCTACCGTTTCCAACCACTTTGGGAAGACGAGAAAGTGTGCCTATGTCGGCGGCGAGACCGATATCTACCTCCTTCACCGCGAATTTGGTGTCTTTGGCGCAAATCCGCACGTCAGCGCAGACGGAGATGTCGATCCCCAAGCCTAAGCACCAGCCGTTGATGGCTGCTATGACGGGTTTCGAACATTTTTCAATGGAGGTGATGGCGGCTTGGAAGTCGTCAATGTGTCGGCGGAGGTGTTGGGCTGTTCGTGCCGTGTCGAGTTTTGATTTTGCCTGGGGATTGAGGGCGGAGGAGGGGGGTGAGAAGGCTTGGACGTCTAGACCGCTAGTGAAGGCTTTGGTGCCGGCTCCGGAGAGGATGATGGCGCGGGTGGAGGGGGATGTGGAGAGGTGGGAGAAGAGGGGGGGGAGTTCTGCCCAGACTCTGTTGGATTGATTCCTGTTAGCTAATTTATCTACGATTAGAGGGTTATCTGTGAGGTACTTGCACGTCTGTAAAGGCATTCAACTTCTCCGGGCGATCAATCTCAACGTGGGCAACAAAAGGAAGTGGGTAGGTGAGATTGAAGTATTTGCATGGTGGAGGGCTGTCCTCTTGGGCCATTGTGTGAAAGAGCTGTATGTGATTGCTGGTCTGAAGCTGGATTAGGCCGTATGGTGGGCATATAGCATGTTTTCCTCAGGAAGTTGGAGCAGGCAAGACGATTGCACGCTACATTGTTCCCGCGTAGTGAACAACAGCCTCGGCACCCCAGATTTAAACGGTGTACTGAACTCTTGGCAACAGATCTACGCTAGCATTACGCTAAGATAAGGTACGATAAAGACACTAGGAGGAGGCTATCTAAGTGCTAGTTTGCGTCACACGGCTCAAAGCAGGTTTGCTCCCTCCCATTGTCCACAGCCCAAATTGCTTTTCCTCCATTCATTGTTATATCTAACTCATCACATCTCCACTTCCTAACTTACACTCCCTCCCACCTCTCCCATGTCCTCAAAGAAACCCTACAACAACCCCCAATCAAGCCCCCAATCCCCAAACCCAACCCACATCGCCAATATGGCCTCCGATAGCTCCACCTCCGGCGGCTTGCCCGGCTGGCTCATTGCTCTCATCGTCCTCACGACTATCGGTGCTGTTGTCGTCGGTGTATATATGTCCCCTGTTGGCGAAGACGTGACCAAGTTCATCATGGAGAAGTTCTTTAAAGCGGAGGCGAAGGCTGAGGAGAAGGCGCTCGAGAAGGCGGGGGAGACTAAGGCTGAGGGGTTTTTGTAAGTCGATGAGTGCCTGGCTACGTCAGAGGTCTATTGGGGGAAGGGGAGGTGGCTAATTGATTTCCTTTGTTGTTGTAGGAAGGACCGCTTGAAGAAGAATCCTGTCGTCTCGAATGATGAGCTTAATCAGATCTCTGGCGGGCTGGGAGATGAGGCTGCGAAGGAGTTTGGAAAGGGGGGCCTTGGAAAGGGTATTGGCAAAGCTTTTGATTAGTCGAAGAATGCCATGTTGTGCGGTGGGCGAGGGTTGTTGACGAGGCTTTTGGACGTTTGGCAAGATGTAACGACTTTGCTTGGCTAYATTTGCACACGAGGTCACCARACCTCAGGACCTAGGAATTCGAACTATAACGTTTCCTTGGTTCAGGAAAATTGTGTAGGATGTGGCAAAAGCAATCTGTGCAAGAGACATGGGGGTACATGCATTTGGAGAATATCATTATTATTTTGAGATTTGCGCCAGGTCGCCGGACTATGCAGTACAATATCGTTCCATGCTTGGCCCTCACAATGCTCATTGCCAATGTCCGAGCCTCTCTACTCAAAATCCCCCATCTTTGGCGCGTTCACTTTCCGTCAATCCTTTCGCTAAATCGAAAACGCAAAGATGTAGATACTACGCATGCAGGATGTCGGCAGTCCTCAGGACGCACGCTTCCTCAAATCGTCAATTGCTGCTGTAAATCGGGGTTGCCGTAAGCCAGGCTTGACGTGAATGATATCTCCTCTTCTTGTGATTGCCTCGGGCTACCTGCCCGACGGACCAGCATCATAATCGGGGGGCTTCCCTTCCTGGGCTGGCATGTTATGCAATTCCACCCCTTCCCTGGTATCTAGATGTGCGGGCTCTGGTTCCTTGAGATAAGGCGGCGGAGCCTCTCCCCTCTCATCTAACCCTTCTTCTGCTGCAGTCTCCTCCCCTGCATTTCTCCATCGTGCTCCGACTCCTCTTCTCCTTTCAGGCCAGGTCTCTACATCTCGCGCTAGAGCACTTTGCTGGTTATCTCGAAGCCGGATCAGTCGATTTCTTCGCCTCCGGGCAATGGACCAGTAGGCGATGATGATTATGATAATGAAAACGGCGAGGAGAAGGAAGTAGTAATTAAGTATACCCTTGTCTCCATCATCTTCTGGGTTGTAGTCGGCATTGTCAGTGGTTGAGGGGATGGCAGAGAGGGCGGCGGAAGTTGGTGTTAAGATGGTATCGCCGTTGGTAGGGTAGGCAATCAGCGTAGGGCCACCATCGCYGTCAGTAGATGTGGCAAGGGCTGGTGGATGCTGGAGTTGGGCACATATTTGCGAAGGGTGAATTGCGAACAAAAGGATTGTCACGATAGAGAATGCTTTGGAGGGGCGATAAGGTCGTGAAGGTGGAATTGGTGGCCTGTTGTTGGCCATGGTGTGTGCCTGAAGAGAGTACAAGGACAGTGAGCACGCGATCGTCTCTACTCAGAATGGGATACGTCCAGTAGCGGTCATAACCTAGGGAAYGAACAAAGAGAGGAATGACATGGAGTGGCTCCGCCTCGAAACAAGAGTGAGAGCAGGAGATGACATGTTTACCAGTTCATGCAAAGGAGGTCACAGAAACCGGATCTCGTCGGCATCCGGTTCTCTTCATGGCATCTAGGGTTAGGGCTATTTGCTATATCAGCACTAAGGTACCTAGCACCTTGAGGTGCGTTGCAGTTCATTTACCTACTTATTCGAAGATGCCTAAAGCTTCAAAGGGTCAGTACATTCCGTAATTTGTCTCCATTCCCAATAATGGCTCTCCGTTAATCTGATTCTAGGCGTCCTCGTCGAATGCGATCCCTCCATCAAAGCCATCATTCTTAAAATCGACCAGGACAAGCACGATTACATTGTTGAAGATCTGGACGACCAGACTCTGGTGATTAAAGAGACACAACTAGCCCGACTCAAGGTGCGGCTGAGCGAGGTATGGAAATCYATGAAGGAGTCAAATCCTCAAGTGTGCTAACGAGGGGTGGATAGGAACTCGCCAATACGCAGCAAATGCCTGAGGAAAGTGGGTCGGATTAAAGAGACTGGGGATTGTCATATTCAAGCGCACTATTGGGGGGATCTTTGAATTGCAAGGGATCATAATCAAGCGGTTCTTGTCGAATCATCCGAATAAGTTATGGGCAACCACCGCCTATGCCGCCTCCCCACGCACTGAAGGGGTCTGGTTGATAACGGGCCAGCCCATGTGGATGAACATGCAATATGTGGGGAGGAATGGATGTCTAGGCGCCGTCTGAGGTCGAAACGGAACCCGCCGGAGCCGTGATTCTTGATCCTGAAGGCATTAATGAAGGGTGACACCAGTGTCCCGCGATGATAGAGCCACAGAAGCTCAAGAAATGAATCGAGATCCTCTCGTTGTTTATTTAGGGCCTACTAGAGGTAGCTCGAGCATTGGCATTTGTTAAAGTTTGTGCCTTGCTATACTATGTACCTTGCTAATGTTCCTTAAGTCTACTAGACCCCTATATATGTTGCTGACTGCTCTGCCAAGCGTACTAACAGCCATTTCCGCAAGATCTTTCTCAACCTCCTCAGCCAAATGCACAAGTGCCCTTGAAAAAGCTTACACCTTGGAGGTGAAGGTCCACGGGGAAGTGACAATCAGCAGTTGGTCGGTCCGGTTGACGATAATCCAGCCATTCGTTTGCTGAGCAGCTCTTCAGGGAAGGGAAACCCTGGTCATTGCGGTACTGCTCTTAAAAACTATGCTGTGGGCCATTCCATTTCCGCGCAGTGGTGGGATGTTCCCAGACCCGGAGACCATCCTTTGACAGGATATATCCCTCATAGGAATGTATATAAATGCTGTGTATAAATTTTGTTATTAGTACATGTATGCAGACCATGCTCTCGCTCAGTCCTTAGCCTCATGAGCAAGACTGGCTTTGACGCATTCTCTCTCCAGCACTCGCCGATAATAATTCACCAAGTTCGGATACCTCTCCTCGGTTAACTCATCAAAATTTTCGATGACATGGTGCAGTACAGGCCAGAACGCACAGTCAATGATCGTCCATGAGCCTCCTGCTATGAATTCTCTATTCTCGGCCCTCTTCTCCCATATCTTCAAAGTGCCATGGAAGTCCTCTAGCAGTGTCTGGTTGGGTGTTACAGGCCTTTCCAAGGTGAAACGATGTGTTGGTGGCGAATTACGTCCATGTTGCTGGGAGTCCCGGATCTCACGCCATGCGAACAACAGCTCGTTGGCTTGAGCGATATGACTGATATAAGTGCTGCGATCCGGTTGAGCATGTGAGCCTTGTCCATCGAATGGGTAGAGCTTCTCGAGATGAAATAGGATAGCCAAGTCACCCTCGGTTTCGGTCGCCTCGTCGTCGACATCCTGGAAAATAGGGTTCTCGCTGTTCGAGAGGCCATGCATCCAGGTGTGGAACCTAGTCTTGAACTCCTCAGGTTCTGGTTGCTGAAGCGGTTCGCGCTTAGTGGTGTCAAAGGCTATTGATTTTTCGTAGAGGGCGAGCTGCACGCGGATATTTGCAATCCAGTCATTGCAGCGAATGAGTTTCGCTTGCATGTTGATAAGATTTACGACGTCGAATCCTTGTCCATATTCGGCTTCCCAGTCGAAGTCGGTGTCATGGTTTTCTTTGCCAAATGCATTGATCATAGCTTCCATTTGGGGGCCGTCTCTGGATGGAATCTTGTTGGCCTTGTCCTTAGTCTTTTGTTTAGCTCCAGATCCCCAGATTAACCTCTTGTTCGGGTTCATAAATGTCCCAATTTGTCTAAAAGTGATCGATATTCTCTCACCCCCAAAAGCCCTCTCTTCGTCTGTCTTTTCCTGGACCGGTCGTTTGTCGGCTCGAACGCCATGGAGCCACTCACGATTGGATTGAGGGCCTAAAACAAAGATTGAATTGTGCGGCATCTTGATGCGTTGCGAGTGCCTAATGTTAGAATGATCGGTTCCTTGCGCGGCCTTTGATTTCTTGGTCCGCAAGGTCATGACTCGCTGTGCACCGATACTGACATTAACTATGCTGGAGTTTCGTACAAGGTCCAATGTCTGTCACGGTCAGAGCTGTCTTCCTTAGCATAGAATCTAGCAATAACAAACCTTGTCTGCATGCTCAGAGATATTATCGATCCCGTCACGGTATAATTGAATAAGGGCGTGATTAAACGGTTGTGATAACAGTTCTTCAACTTCACGTCGGATATGCTGTACTGTCTGGGTAAAAGCTAGAAGTGGAGGCGATTCATCCGCAGGATGGCGGTAGACGGGGACATCGCCGTCCGCTTCAGCTTCACCCTGGACAGCTACAAGTCTTGGAACTTGGCCGCTTCGATGCAGCATGCGCTGCCAGTCCACCTCTTCTTTCAATCGTTCAAATGCTGAATCCACTACAGAAGAGCTAATTGCATTGCAAATAATCCGAGAATCACCAGACCCAATGTTATCGTTCGGGCCTAGAAGTCGTGCCTTGGGACCAGACCAAGATTGTCGATTTTGCGAAGCAGGAGCGGTGGGATCGGGATCCGGCGCCATTCCATCGTGTGGAGTCGATTCATCGTGTTGTTGGGTAGGTGTTTTGTCAGTAGGTGTCAAAGGCGCTGTTTGACCAGCGTCATCAACAGCTTGCGGAGAAGGAGCTGAATCCACACCTACCGTGGGTGCAACAATACCGCGTTGGGGCCCCAGCTCTACTTCAGCCATTGCTAACCCCATGCTAGTAGTGGTTGTGTCTGCATCTAAACTGAGCTCCTCGAGAGTGATACCAGGCACTTCGGCATCTGGAACAGGCCGGCCGCCGGACTCCTCAATAATTTCTTCACTGTCTATTCCATTCACACCCATGATATCAGCCATTTGGCGCATGGCTTCTTCATGCTTCTCCTCACTGCGGTACCCTAAGCAGTCCTCGACTACAGTGACCCGCAATCCATGCTGGACTGCATCGGCTGCTGTGGAATAGACGCCAACATTGGTCAAACAGCCACAAAGGTAGACCTCAGTGACCAAGTTCTGCCGCAGAGCCATTAGTAGCGAGGTCTGGTCGAAAGCCGAATAATGGTGTTTGGTCACAATTAGATCCCGTCTTTCGTCTACCACATCTAGTAATTCGTCACAAATTTCGGCCCCTTTGGTGCCTGCAATGTAAAATCTCGCTTGTTGTCCTTTTCTAGGCTTACTCAAGTGCTTTTCCAGGATATTGTCTTTATCATTGAAAACTTGCAGATCGGCAGACCGCTTCTCTGCCCTGGTTTCTGCAGATGCACGTGTCATGATTTCCTTGGTTCGACTTGAGGGGTAAAACATCGGATAGTCTTTACCTGGACCAGCACTCGGATCAATTGGTTCCAGCTTCGCTCTTCTTGCTGCTTCCTCTTCACCCAAAGTGTCGTCTTGCAGCTGCKTCTCTGCTTTTTCCCGCTCYTGCCGGTTTTTCTCCGCCAATTTAGTAGCCTCTTCTTCCACACGAGCAGCATCGGGTGTGGGCTCTGGGGCGACAACACCCATGTGTGTCATGACCCACACGACGTCGCCATACTTGCGGAAGTACGGAATCATTTCTTTCAACCGCGGAACGAAATCTCGGTTCTTGGTGATGTAGAGATCATCCTTGACATAGAGTGAATCGTTCTGTAAGTTGATGATGATCAGAGCCTTCCTTGTCTCAAAGAGTGGAAGATTCAAGCCAGGCACCTGGCTGAGTGCAGCAAACATAGTGGTGTCTTGCGTGGTGAAGAAGCGGTATAACTTAGACTCTCCTCAAAAGGACAAAGTCAAGAGTGCGCATTTTCTATTTTGAACAAGGTGAACCCATCAGGGTAAGGCTTTAAGTGAGAGTCCTTGTAGTAGTATGAACACCAATTGACACCGTGTGACGTGACACATAAGAAAATATGACGGCGCGTGAGTTACATGGCCTTTTAATTGGCTTGGACATGAAAAGCGCAAAAGGATTGCGGATGGAGGGATAGATATGACCGTGGGCCAGCATCCGAATCCTCCGGCCGTCTGTTATGTACTGTTCAGTTCTCTTGACAGCGATTTGGTAGCTACTAGGTACGTGGTTTTGCAAACAAGAATGCATCTGTCAGCGTATATGGCCCGAGCTCGCATCGTTGGTGGTCGCTCTAAGCGGGAAGGTTGAGCGGGAATGGCGAGGATAGGTAGCAGGGCCACCAAGATCTGCTTTTGCCCATGCCCACAAGCATCCACAACGTCAGCGTCAGTGGCCAGCGGACGGAAGTTGACACAGTAGGGTACAGGATGATGCAGGTTGTTCATGCAGCTATGCAGGTTCGTGGAGACCGTTATCCTCACTCCTTACTGCTTCAGAACTAACGGGCAAAAGGTCAATCAATTAATGCGGGTAGGCCGCAGCAGATAGGCATCATGTGCTCGAATCCTGGCGGCTAACTAATTGACACCTCATCGTGCTGCTCTAATGTACTCTCTACTCCCCTCAAGTCTCCTCTCTACCGCTTACTTCTACCTAAATTACCTAGGGAGTAGGTACTCTTACTGCCACGAGTTCATGCTACGCACGCAACCTGCCAGCCTAGTATTATCCATTTAGACTGAGATCTGTCATTTCAGCTTATCATCTTATCAAGCAACATGGAACAGTTCCACCCACTGCCAGCCTCGTCGTAATCTTGCCCTCATGCTCACATCTTCCGAGATCTACTAACGGGTACGGATTATATCCGGCCATCTAGCGGGCTTCATGTCTGATGCGATATCACCTTTCAGCCAATATAAACGCAATTCGCACCTTCAATCATGCTCAACCGGGCCTTTGATCGATTTAGTAAGCCGCCACTGTCGCAGCCACCACCTCGTGAGGTCCGGCGGCACTCGCCGCGCCCCTGCCGCAATCACCTTGCGTCTGCATTGCATATCTGTTTCATCAAATGAGATGTCATCATTCGTCATTCTCGGTTTCTCATTTGTAAAAGCTCGTTATTTTCTGACTGCCGCCGTTCTTGCCTTTGGCAGGGCTGCCTTTGAGGGTTCCATTATTGGTTGCGCTTCTCGTCTTCTTTTCCGGACTTTGAACGGATCTTTTGCTGGCCAATGAGACATCTGCTGCTGGCGCCCGGGTTTTGATCGACTTGTTCGGCAGGTCGACGTCATCAAGTGCTTCACCTCCACGTTTGATGCCGCGCTTTTCGCGTTTTGTAGGCAATAGTGGTAGTGGGGCATTGTCCTCTGTACTACTCTGCTCCACTGTAACTCGCTTCTCCTCAAGGTCCTGTGTGACGTTGCTGCCCTCTTCCTTAATCTCGGCTTCCTCTTTTCTTATCTCTTGCCTTTCCTCATCTCCCTTAGCTGATTTTTTGGCATTCGAGAAGAAATTTGCAATATTATGCTTATTTT
Organism: Cladonia macilenta KoLRI003786; assembly: GCA_000444155.1. Taxonomy (NCBI): domain Eukaryota; kingdom Fungi; phylum Ascomycota; class Lecanoromycetes; order Lecanorales; family Cladoniaceae; genus Cladonia; species Cladonia macilenta. The sequence goes on from KE598558.1 coordinate 2,179,260, forward strand.
CTGTACTAGCAACGGGCACGATAAAGGCCGGAGAATTGTTGCCGACCTTCCCAACATCTTTGCTGACAGGATAGCATTCTAGCTCTCCTTCGAAAGGCTTTAGCAGTGATTGGAGGTCTTTCGACCACTCTGAGCGGCCTGGATCCAACCATGTCCGGATTTGATCCGAGCCGTTCTCCAGAATGACTGGCATGCGATCATGGAGAAACGAGAGTTGTTTGTTTGCGTCTGTGGTGATGATTGTGTAGGTATAGTGCTTCTCATCAGATCCCTCGTACTGAACGCAATCCCAGAGCCCGGCGAAGCACATCAGCTGTTCATCCTTCCTTTTCACGTAATGGGGTATCTTCTCCTTGCCACCGTTTTTCTTTAGCCACTCGTAGAAGCCTTGAGCTACAACTATGCATCTCTTCCTCTGCTTCATGGTGTTCCACATCCCACCTTTGCTAGCCAGAGAATCATCTCGGGCGTTGATAGTCTTCATGACAGAGCCGTAGTCCGGATTTCGCTTCGTCCAGAAAGGAACAAGGCCCCACTTCATTGACTGTAGCTTGTATCTTGTCTCTTTGGGCTGCTCTAGCACTGTCGAGGTGACCTCTTCGCCGCTAGTTTGATTCTCAGGATTTGGGTCATTGTCAATGGGTCTGCCGCCAGCACCGTAATCTGGAACATCTGCTCGGTAGACGAGACCATGACTCCCAGGCGCAAAGTTATAGGTCTGTCGAACTTCATCGTCATCAGGGGCGTCTGCTACCGGCATGTTGTGCTCTTGGAATTGATGGCGCACGAAGGCAGCTCGCTGGTCTACCGTTAGCCACCCTGCAATACAGTACTCTGTAGAAGCTTACAATTCCCAAGGCATATCTTCCACACATTTTGAGGTCGTATGCAATGGGCAAAGTTTCCTCATTGGTTAATGAATTATGTAGCGTAGTTATTCAGGCACATGAAATCTATATCGGTCTGTACGTCATCTAGCGTCAAATAAGTTTCGACTCAAGCCTCGGCGTTCGTAAAAATATACCTGAGCAGTGAACACTCACACGGCTGAGGAACTCCATGAGCAGACTATTGCGCTTGTAAGATGCTTGAAAGAATGTGCCGTAGGGCGTTCCAAATAAGGATACTCTGTCCAGCATTACCACAACGCCTGCCCCGCCCATCGGCATTTCACTGCTACGCTACGTCCCATTTAAGACGACCCGGACATCTACAACAGACATGGCAGCGTTGGCCTCTGTCCAGAAGAAAAGCTTCGACCTGGACAAAAACAAAGAAGCTCTTCAAGGAAAATCCGTTCACGATGACATTGGCTACTGCTATGTAGGCAATKAGCGCCGTCTCCGGATATATATATATCTGACGAGCTTCTAGCATCTTACTCGGCATGGGTGGAATCGTCTATGTCAATTATGTCTACCAGGGCTACATTATTGGAAACTTCAAAGCCTTCCCGGAGCCTGTAGCAGCCAAACTTCGCCGTGCTCTCTACTACACCAATATTGATCCCCAGCCAGCAAACGCAATCAAGTACTATCGTCAAGCTCTCCAGGTCGCGGCTCAATTGGGTATGGACCAATTCAGCGACGAACTACTAGGCATTAAGATCCAATTGGCGAATTTTTTCGAAAAGAATCGCATGTATGACACGGCGATTGAGGTTCTGGAACTAGTGCGGAAAGACTGCTTGGGATGGCTCGAAGAAGAAGGTGTGAAGCCGGGTAACGAGGGTCGAAGGACAAAAGTTCTGGTGAAGACAATACAAATAAGTGTCAAACTGGGAGAATATTATGCAAATGAATATGTTGCGAACCAAGAAGCTGCKGAAGAACGATTGGTATGGGCAGTAACGGCTTTGTTGAAAGAGCAAAAGAGAAGGGATGAAGAGGGGGTTAAAGAGGGAGAGGGTGAATGGATGAGTAACGAAGAGATCGGTGGCGCTCTCGAGTGTGAGGTCCTATCTCAATGCTATTCGAACTGAACGTTACTAACATGTATGGACTAGCATTGGGCCATCATTACGAGGATAGGGATCAGCATTACCTTTCAGCTCCTCTCTTCTTGCAGGCTCTGGGATCGTGCCCGCCAAAAAGCTGCCATTCGGTTGTTTTAAGTACGACCTGCCTCGTCATTGAACACGATTGCTATTTACTGACAAACCGTTGCCAGTGAACAACCTGGCTATCTCTCTTGCACAACAGAATCCTCCGCCCAGCCTGACTCCCCACGATGCTCCTACCTCGGCTGCCGGGCACCTTTCCGATGCACGTCAGTGGGGACTTCGAGCCCTTGCCTTGTCATCTTCCATAAAGCCTYCAGAAAGAACGGAAGAGTGTGACGAAGCATGTGCGGTGGCAACAATCAACCTTGGTGATTTCGCTATGATGGAAGGTGATRTAGCAGAGGCAAGAAAGAGATTTGAGGAGGGCAAATCGCTAAGCAAAGCTATTGGATTCCTAGACGGAATTGGAAGGGCGGACGAAAGCTTGAAGGAGCTTCAGAAGCGAAGGTATGCTAGATAGAGCTAACTCATGTTGAAARCCAAGGCATTTGCCTGGACGTAGCGATGAGCGAGATCGAGGTTCCATGACCACCACTTCAGATGAGAAGCACCAAAAACAGAAGCCGGACAGAAACGCGGGTCGGAGAACTCCCGGACTCGCCAGCGCGGCGCTGCTCCTGTGTTTCCCAGCAGTCGGAAAGCCCAGTTGTGTATCTAAATGGTGATATGTGGCAAAGAAGGAGGTAAGGAGAGTAAAGGAAAGGAATAGAGAGAGATACTATCGAGGAAAATATCGTGGAGAAGAGGGGACGCCCTCGTCTACGACGAGGGTTTCGATTACATGCTAAGAGTAGATGGTCTACAAAATTTGCACCGGCCAAGTCAATGTCGAACTTCTGAGTGTCTGTTCTGTTTCTAGGCTGGAGCCAGTGTTGGGACAAACACTGGGTCTCGAGACCCAATGCTAAGTTGGAATGTCTTGAAAGATGTGATATGCATCCGCGTGTTTTGCGTTTRGTCATGTATCTATCGAACAGCTATGCTAGCTGCGTCACTATTTCGCATTGAACATAGTGTATGATACAAGCTGATCTTTAGGCAGATGGCACATGCGCACGATTCCTTTTTTAAAGGGTGTCTACATTCGACCTCATTCAATCGTCAACCTTTGTCTATTGCCGTGACATAACGCCCCATGCTCTGATCAAGTTATCCGTATATCCTGCAAACAGTGTCTGTCCATCTGCGCTCCACGCCAAGCTCACACACTCTGGCTCCCTGCTCTTCTTGCCCACAGCGGTATACTCAGGCTTCAATTCGTCTACCTTGCTCTTCTTTTCCAAGTCGAAAATAATGATTGAGCTAGACGTAGCAGCGCACAGCCAGTATCGGTTGGGTGAGAAAACGAGGGCATGGATTTCGTCGCCAGCAGTCAGGGAGTATAGATGCTTAGACTCGTTGAGATCCCATAGCATGGTTGTGCCATCTTTACCGCCTGAGGCGCAGAGTGAGCCGTCAGGGGAGATGGTAACGGTGTTGATGTAGCCAGTGTGGCCAATGTGGTCGGTTTGGATGCGGCAGGAGGCAAGTTCCCAAACCTATGAGGCGCCAGAGAATTAGCAGAGGACTGAATACAGCAACATGTTGCGATTAGAAAGTCATCCGTGACAGTCATCAGTGCATTGGTGAATGGTTGTCTCATGGCTCGAAAGCTCTGAAGTAGCAAATACTATAAGTTGCAAAGCATCCTCTGRCATATTTCTCGCCCCACAGCCTCAATAGAAAATCACATACCTTGACAAGCTTGTCCCATCCAGCGCTGACAATGACCGGGTTCTGGGGGTTCGGGCTGAATCGCACACATGACACCCACTCCGTATGGCCCTTGTCGGTGATGGTAAACTTGCAGTCTCCCAGAGTGTTCCATAGCTTGATTGTGCGATCGCGGGAGCCGGAAACAATTTGGCGGTTGTCAGCAGAGAAGGAAACAGAGAGGACGTCGTTGGTATGGCCAACGAATCGTCGAGTTGTAACACCGGTTGCGAGTTCCCATAGGCGGAGTGTCTTGTCCCAGGATGCGGAGAGAGCGTATGCACCGTCTGATGAGATGACCTGTACCTCGATTAGCCCAGATATAATATCTCCAGGTCATAACTATCACGTACGCAGTCCGAGACGATATGGGAGTGGCCATGTAAACTTCGCTTTGGGTAGCCGTAGGATTGGTCGTCGCGAGTCAAGTTCCAGATGATGAGAGTCTTGTCGCGGCTGCCGGACAGCAGCATGTTTGGGTTCTCTAAACTTGTAGCTAATGAAGTGACCCAGCCGCTGTGGCCTTCGAGCGTGCCTCGCATCACCAATTGCTCCGCCATGATGGGTAGGGCGTTCTGGATATTATGGGGATTTGGTGGGTTTTGGAAGCTTGGGAAACTTCTGCGGTGGCTTGAGCTGCTCAGGAACGAGCTGTAAGAGCTTCCAGCAGGATAGTGCAAGTTCCAGGCTGTGGTGTCTGAGGTAGAGGCTTGGGGTGATTCCGGAAAGTCGCAATGTCACTCCGTGAAGATGTTCCCATGCTTACGATGGTTGTGGGCCGAAGTTTAAGCGAATTTGACCGATATGATAATGTCACTTTGCCATTTCTCTTCACTACAATTCAACTTTTAAAGTATCGCCTGTTGCATTAAGGCTTGATCAACCCCTCTATCGGATTATGTCTGACATGGAGGAATTGGAGGTTGTGATYACGAAGYACAGGATCTCAGATCCGCTGCACTGGTTACTAATGAATTAGGGCTCGAAATGGACATATCATGAAACTGGTAGCATTGCAGCAGAGAGTAAGTGGGGAAGTGCGTGGAAGGGCAACCAGTATGATAAATACATAGTCGAATAGTGCATTGGACTTGATCAGGCGGTGTAGCTCGTTCCCCAGGTGTTCCCGTCGCTATGAGACGATGTCTGCATTTGGTACCTGTGTTTGTTCGAGCCACCCATGATTTATACCTGTTCCAGAACCCATGAATGTCCTCGCTAGCCGCGAACAGCCCACCTCTTTCACCCGACTGGAAGCCTTATTTACAATCCCTTAGACTTCTCTTGCCATTGCCGTGTACCCAACCCTATGCACGTACACTTTCCCACCGCCTCTGCTCACAGGGTGCCTTCCTTCTCTTCTCTCTCCCGCTCCAGCTTCGCGTAAAACAGATCACGTTTTCGCGTGGCTGGGACGTGGTAGCCTGTGTGCAGGGTGAATACTTCTGTTCGTCTCTGACACCGCTCCGACTTCTGGCTGAGTGTTAAACTTCACGTACCATACCAGAAGAGATAGCCAAATGTTGTGCCCAGACCTAGGAGAAGCGGGATTAGCAATTGCACCTGAGGGACTGCCAGATTTTCCCGCTGGGCGTGGAAAGCTCGGAGATGCACTGGACTGCTGCCGGAGAGGAGGGACGCACCGAAAGCAACACTAAGATCGAGAACAAGACCTCGCCGAAACGACTGGGAAGATACGTCAGCTATTGGATCAGAGCGCAGAGAACGTATGAAGTCATTGCTCGAAGAGAGAGTTCGAGGGCGAAACTTACACCAACAATGGGCTTGACAGGCATCTTTAGAGAAGCTATGAGGGATTGTAGGGTTGTGGAGAGGTCGAGTAGCGACGATCACCAAGGTTGTTAAGGTATGCAGTTGGAGATGTTCTGGTGGAGCTTCATTTGCTAGTCCGCCCACTAGTGCCGCTCTTGGCGTCGTCGTGGGGTGTTGAACCAGCAGGATGCCATTGAAAGCCACCATCAAACATATTACAATACGTCTACCCCGGTTGTCTAACAATCAACCTTCAATGCTTCTGTTACTATACACAAGGTAGCAGCTCTCACACCAATTGCTCCGCTCCGCCGTTTCGCCACAATGTCCTCAAACTCCGAATACATAGAACCAATAGCAAACGACTCTCCTGCGACCTCCAGCCCTGACGACGAGATCGACTCGCTTCCAGACTCTGCTCCAAGTGATGATATAGACAACGACGAGGAAGAAGAAGAGTCGGATGCTGAGAAAGAATGGAAGGAGAGCCTGCAGCAGTTGGAGCTGATCTTAACGATGGTCCTGGTGCCATACGCTGGGAAGTACTTTGGACGGAAATGTGCCTACTGGGGTGAGTCCGGAAATTCCAATAGGAGAGCTTGGGTGTGGTTGTATCTTGTAATAGGTTAGCTGACGATCAAAAGGGTGGGCTAAATTCATGGAGTGGAAGTACCCGGTCGAGGTGGTCTATACGAGCAAGAGGACGTTCCAAGCAACTGGAGCTGTCGCAGTCGGCGCTTCTCTATGATTACGGAAATATTTTCGAAAGCACTTAAGGCTAGGGAATTGAAAGAATACCAGCGATGAGTTTACATGTCGAGGAGAATGGAAAACTCTCTGCCATAAGCCCAAGGGAGGAGGTCGTYACCAAACCGTCAAAAAGTACCTGTYCCAGCGACCATAAATATCCATATCGACGCTAGGAAGGTGTCCTGGACAACATTTGCTCGTGTTGTTCCGCTCACTCGAAAAGATGTAGCTACTATTGCAAACGAYATYAGGCCTCAAGCCTACACAACCTCCCACCTCTCCACACTCTTGGCAACGCCAAAATTCGGGTTAACTTTGCTCTTACGCCAGTATCTAACCACGCTGTGATCCTGCTATACGGACGCTCAGACTAGAGGTGGTATGACAGACCATTCTAACCAAAAGGCTTTGGGCAATTTGGCTGCTCGCCTGTGATAAACAGGCTATAGAGAGGGAAGGAGCATACCGCTGAAAGGATTTGCTAATTTCCCTCGCACCAGTAGGGCACAGGGTTTGAGGGTGTGCGAGAGGTGCTGTGATTTGGTCTGGCTTGGTACGGTTTTACCAACGGCTGAATGATGAGGCTTTGTATAGTAGGGTATTCCAGCGCCCGATGATGGCTCAGAAGAGACTTGTGCAGTTTAAAGACCCTTGAAGACTCCAAGATTGCCTCTTCTACAATATATCCAATTACGTGGCTTATCCTCCACTCCAACTCCATTAAAACTTTGAAAAATCGGCAAGATGACTCTTGAGAGGTTGGAAATTTAGGTCTGCGGTTGGAGCAGGCCTAAGCGGACGTTGAAGGGATACCTAGATACGTCTCTTCCAAAATTGATCTATCCACAGCATCTTCGTCCCAACCCAGCAATAACACCGTCGTACATATGACCTTGGCACGACGATGCCAGCATGCGACGCCAACTTCTTCAATGCTACCCAGAAACACCTGGCCTGAAAAGCCTCCCATATTTCCCAATGTCCCAATCCGATGACTATATACAATCGTCCATTCCAACAAGCATCTGTGGTCAGTGACTCAAATAATCCATCCAGGTCTTCTAAACGCCATCCTGTAGCGGCATACCCTGTATCGCGAAAATTCCGTCTGTGAATGAACCAACCCAATAACCGAAGAAGATCCTCCGCAGGCGACAAGAACTCCTGAATGGAATGAACCGGACCTCCCTCTAGGCAATACATAAGAAACTCTTTCAAATATCAAACACTAACACCTCCTGGTGCTCATAATACAGGGTATATATAACGACGAGGCCTCGGCTATCCAGCGCCTCGAGGCCAATGGTCCTCCAGGCTGAAGAGTGGATTATCCGTAGGGATGACTGGGACATCGTCGGCGTAAGTAGCGCCGAGGTGGGTGTATAAGATCTAAAGCCATCATTCCTGTGGGCCGGCAATGGCGCGATATAAGAGTAGGCAGCCTGGACTTCCCCCACCCAAATGAGATGGGTCTTATTAGACGAAATTCAAAGTCATAATGTGGCGGCAGACAAGAAAACCGGGATTGGAGAAACTTCCTTACTCCAATGTTGTGGGAGTAATAGTTCCGGCAATGGCATGTTACATCCTAGTCATATCGTTCGTGCTCCACAAGGCTTCTCGTACTCCGGTATCGACCATAGGGAACGTACTCTAATGGACGGGGCGAATCGATTTATTCCTCAGGCCTGCTGGGGGTAGAGCGGGTAGACGATATGCCCGAGAAAGATTGAGCTCCAGGGGAAGAGTCAACCCCGGGGGACTCATGCGTGCACTGCCGAGAAAATCAGCCTGCTGACACTGATAAAGACTCGGCTACGATGATCGATATACCTTCCGCTTCGCTCTTCGACATTCGTCGCACGCGCCAGTCTCTCGCTTTCGCTTGATTACGGCCCTTTCTTCTGGGCTGAATTTTCTTTTTGGACGCTTAGGTCTGGCTTGTGGCGTAATTGGTGTTGGGGCATCTGGGGATAACTCTCTTTTGTATCCTCGGGTCGGTACCCTATGCTGGTCTCTGGGAGCAATATGTGGCCATTGCCGGACCTCCTCGTCTGAGACATCCGATCTGGCATCACCGTACGTCTCGGAAGAAGCTTTACGGGCTGGCTGCCACCTTGGGTGTAAGTACGTCTCCGGGTTTCCTGCTGGAGAATTACCAGCTTGGATGCCTTCGATTGATTCCGGAGTGTTCCGAGCAAATTCATCGTTGTTCAAGGATGGGATCCCATAAGAAGTCACGTTCTGCGCAGGAGATGTTGAACCTCTTAAGCCACGTCGAGCTCCTTGATCCTGGGGCTGGCAGGAGAGGGACTGGAAGGCGGAGGCCCGGTGATGTTGCGCAATACTTGAGTACGAGCTTTGACTGTGACGTCTAGGTTCGCTAACACTGGGGCCGATATGCCTGTTGTGGACCCGGCTCGTGGCATTATTGGGGAGACCTGAGTCCATAGAGATCCTCCTACGGTTCCCGGCCAGGTCATTTCTCCAATTCCCATGCAGCGAGTCAAGCATTCCATCATCGAATGGCAAATCCAAAGAAGGGTCCATTCCATCCTCTGTGGCAGGCTCTAGCAGGTTGACTTGACGGTCACTAGTGTTCGCATGATTCGGAAATGGGCTGGGTGCCAATGGTGTCTGGAATGTTGCCGGGCTGCTCGTGTCCAGGTGAGAGTGGCGTTGGAGTGTAGGGCGCCCCCCTGTCCGCGACGCCGGCTGCAAATTGCGACTCACATGGTTCACACGATGATGTTCAAATTCTGGAGGAGACGTGGTTGAAGATTCCCAAGGGGTGGGGGTGAGACCCATATGGTTACCTTGCTGTAGGAAGGCGGTATCAACGGAACGAGAATCTTCTCCGGTTTGAAGTACATCATTCACCTGAGGCAGTCCTACTCTGTAATCATGTTGGCTGAAAGATGGTGGCCGTGGTGAATAACCTTGGACGCCGTTGATGTGGGGCATATGAGACGGTCCCTCTGCGGAGTAAATGGCGCTGCTTTGGGAACCACCGTCAGTGTTTTCGTAGGAATGTACCAAAGGACTCTGCTCATCAATTTCGAATAGGTGGGGGTCATACAGAGGGTCTTCTGCCGCTTCTACCTGAGGGTCTGGGAAAGGTCCCAGCACTTCGGGACCAGAGGCCTGGTAGGAATTGGAAATTGTAAAAACCTGCGGCTGGGGKGGTCTTGGCGTGTGGCATCGAAGCCTTTCATTGGTGTAGTACTGCATCTCTGGACAGTGTCGGGGGGTTTCGGGCTATGTCGAGATCCAACTTACGAGAATCTTAGCAGTGAGTCAAGGTCCTGGTCATAAGAAATCACTTTCCCTAAGCTTGATGGCTAGCCTAGAAACAGAACGGAAGATTTAGGCCTGATCCAGAACCCTAGAATTTTACGACAGCCTGGGAGCTCCTATAGCCCTGAGAAAGGGCAGTGGTTTCCTTGGATATTGGTCTATAGGGAGTGTCCAGGAAAAGAGGCCAGCAGAATAGAATTATAGTGTTTTCACGCAAATGATTTGTATGCCCGCGAGTCCTGTATACCTCCGCAGAGTATGCGCGAAGCTTTTGGATTACCCTTATTGGGCTGGTATTCTGGGATCGTGCAGCGAAAAGTCTCTCCTTGCGGGCTTTGTTTTGTCCCAGGCTCCTTGGCACCCGGACGATATTCCTAAGAATGCTTTCGTGTGGTTTGGCCTTTAACCGGTAAATTCTCTTATGGCCCCACTCAGCTGGTCTATTCCACTGCAAAAAAAAGGCTATCCTTCCAATGGAACGCTATGGTCAATAGTCCTTCGCTAAGTGTCCTGCTTTGTGGCCTTTCGCCTCTCGGCTCCGTTCTGGTCCTGGTCCCAATAGCCTTTTGTCACCTAGTCCACTGATTTCGCTGGCTGGACTTATTGCTGGTCCGGATAACTAATGGAGTTTGGTATATTGGACACTCTGAATGCTGGAAGGGACTTTCGTCCGAACAATCTAGAGTGATCAGCCATTTCAGAATGTGATTGGTGCATCCAGCTACCCTCACACTCACACTTGGCCTGACTATTTTGTACTGGTAGATTAGAGGGCTATGATACCACAAGCGAGCTGATAGGGTCGTGTATCAGTTGGGTAGCGATGGCAAGGTACAAGTTGTTGAAGATCGCACGCAGCCTGGTCAGTGGCTAGGTTATAAGGCCGTGGAGGTGGAGACAGGAGAGTAATAAGAATTTCGGAAGCCTGGGTCATTCCCTTACCCTCTCATTTAAGAGTGCCATCTTTCTTCACCGTAGTGTGACGAGAGCAAAGAAGGCAGAACGCGGCAAATGGTGCGTTGGCGAACGACTCACCGCTCACCGGGTATCCAAGCCTAGAGACTGGCCGTTTCGTGAAAGCTGGCCGTGGCAGGGTTGTGCAATGGTTAATTTTCCGGGGTCCGGCATTTATGCATTGAGGCCCAACTGCGGTGAATGGCCTATTAGAATCAAGGAGCCGCTCAGCCTTGTGACTGCTCCTTGTCTTTGGCGCAAAGATGTATAGCGGAGGACTGTAATGGTGGAATGGAATCATCATAAAGTAGTAGGAGCTATAAAAACGACAATTAAATTCAATTGATCCTAGGGGCGCGGGGAATATGTAGTGATAGCCTATAGACGGGGCGGGAATCAGAGTGCTGGCAATCTACCCTGTAGCTAACTAAAGCGAGCGCGGCGCGATGTGTATGTGGGTTGCCTACGATGTGGGGACACAAAAGAAAGCTGGCGGTGAACAAGCGAGGTTCGAACTCGGCGAGGCGAACAAAGGCGAAGCCAATGGATGGCATTATTGTGTGGATTGCTCGGTGGGAGATGGTGTACGCGTGAACAGGTTGCGAGCCAGCGCACCCTTTCCATTGATCGCACTAAGCATCAAAGTGGAGAAGGAACGCTGAATTGGGAAAGCACGAGCTGAGCCCCACGCTGTTTTGCTGGAAAGGTTCTGGGTGTGTGTGCGCCTTGTATGCGGAGTTGACGACTCACGTGTGGCCATGTAACGGTGCCTGACGCTAAGCAACAAGGATGCGCCACAGAAATGGTCATCTCGATCTGCCCTGTTCCATCTCCCTTATATCGTTCCCATAATCCCGTTGAAAGAAGCGAAACATCTCATGCTGCTTGATGAGGAGGGAAATGGAGGCTCAATTGATGATAAATTGGTGAATTATGGACAGATTTCTCACAGCCTTGCCGGGGAACACCACGCTGTACCCTAAGCCGCCCCCCCCGATAGCCTACAAATACACCTCTATAAATCGATCCTCTCAACCCGCAGATGTATCTTTCCGAGAGAATGCAACAAGTTCAAGGCGGTTGGAAAGCGCGAGTCAAGAATTGAGGACGGCAATGCCTGTGATGAACAGGAAAGTGCAAGCTTCTTCGCGATTTCTGGGTCGACGTTCAACTTCCACTGTCCGGTAAATACGACACTTCCATATACCATAGGGTGTCGTGGTACAATTCAAGCAATGTGTCAAAGAAAGGTTATAAGCGTCGATCATGGAACGTGTTCAGCGTCTCTGTATGCGGACCAATCGAGGTTGCGGTGGACGATCCAATAGAAAGCTCTCCTCTGCACACCCTGGCCAGGAGTGGGATCTTGAGAAGATCATTTGATCTATATGGAGTAGCGTTCCGGCGTTTGATATCGAGGATAGTGGTCTGTATAGGTCTGCTCGGTGTACGGTTCCGGTAACGGACTCGGCGACGAGCAGTATGGGAAGTCATTCATTGTCATTGGATACAGAGCCGATTGCGCAGTCGGGGGCGAATGATAGCGAAATGGTTGAGGACTCGGGGAAGCGTATGGGGAAGTGAGAGGTGACTGATAGCGAAATGGCTGAGGACTCGGGGAAGTGTGTGCGGAGGTGAATGCGTCCCACTGCACCCCTGGTGAAGACGGCGTACTGACCTGGTCTCTCTCTAGTACATGTTTGCACTATGATGTGAAAGGATTAGCAGAAGAGCAAAGCCACTACTCCATACAAAACTTACCCTTATCTTTTTCCGCTTGCAGTCTTTGCAAGCCCGCGCTCTCCTGACGTCTTTCGCATGTTCTCTCCCCTCAGGAGTCAGATGTCTCCTGCGCCGTGGAGGTTCATCCTCTCTTTGCCCCCGTCTCGAGGCTCGCGGAACGCTTAGAAATCCCTCAACTGATTCTTGGAGATCATCTGGATCTTTCATGTCGTTATGTGTTCTGTGGTTCCGATGGATTCGATTTGGTGTACGAGTTGAGGAGCGATGAGGATCCAGTCGCATGGATGCTTCACGAGGTGATACCGAATATACATTGGTATCTGAAGAGTCATCCTGAACTTCGTTCACTACAATACTGGGCCGAGCGACTGGCATCGTGAAAGAACGGTATGAAGGACGACCGGGCAAAGCTATTGAAGGCGTGCGATTATGATCGAGATAGGCGGAAGATACGAAACTCGGACTGTACTGTTGAGTCTGATAGCTGTCTCCAGATCCCGATGGATAGCTGTCAGACTGAGTTGACTGACTTGAACTCGGATAGTCTTGTTCTGAAACTTGTTGCTGCCCAGGATAACCCGCGCTCTGTGTCCAGCTTTGGTCTTCTGCCGTGACGGGGAATGGCCAAGTTTGCATCGAATAGCCCTCGGTTCCGGTTCTTCGTCCTCTCTCGGTTGATGAGGGAGTTGTGTAATCCTGCGGATCCCGAATTGACGGATATGAAGGATCCATCCTGTTCAAAAGCTCGCCAGCCATGTCGTAAGGGCTGATTGACGGAGCTCTGGTTTCCGAGGAGGGCGTGTATTGGTGGAAGCTAAAGCTAGGAACCTCTTCTGCTGTCTGCCAAGACTGAAAGGATCTATCTGAGTCCTGACGGTTGGAGGAACCCAAGCCATTATTACTATTATAATCCCAGAACGCCATTTGAGACATTGCCGAGGTTTTGCGACCCTGAGGCGCGTAACTCTGCAAATCAGAACGAGGCCACCTTGAATTTGAGGCCATATCTGACTGCCCTAAGAAAGTTCTAACCGGCTGCTTTATACTGATGGTACGTCGTGGCTGAGAAGCAAACCAAGAAAACTGGCCCTTGGCGCTCGTTCTGTGTTCTGTCCCTTCCAGCAGCTTCGGCGTACGAAGCTGCAAGCTATGATAGAAAGACCTCCAGATATAGAGATCAAAAATTTTGGCCTGTCTCTGCAACGTTTTGGCCCTGATGGAGTATTTCGCAGAAGCCGGTCGCAAAATATGCCTTTTGTCTTTTCCAATGCGTATCTTGGTTCGTACAGTCTGTTCAAGACGTTTTGACGGCGATAGGACGCTTTGCTGCTAACTGGGCGTCCCAAAGAGACTCAAGGTAGCCGCCCTGGGAGGCCATTATGTCAAGGCTTGCTATCCAAATAGTGGCGAATCTGCTACCTAGACGGATCCCAGTCCCGAAGTAACAACGATAATTCCGAGCCTTTGGRTGTGAATGTAATCTGGCATATTGCATTTAGTTATGGTGAGGGCACGTACAATAAGATAATCATTAAATCCCCACTTACTGGAAAATACTTGTGCGCTCTGATAGCCACTGATTATTGTCAGGGTTCTGGAGCGCAGCTTTTGAAGTGCGTAGAAGAAATTGAGTATCACACACGTCGGATGTATACACGGCACTAGAGTGAACGGAGACAGAGAGGGCGAAGTCGGTCATATATCTAAGGAATTGGAGCCATGATGGCATTCTTGACCGTGTGGCTATAATACTGCTGCTCCTCCGTGCAAGCAAGCTGACCGATTTAGTGGATACAAAGTAGGCAAAAAAAGGCAAAATACGCAGTCATAACCCAGAGAGCATCTTCAATCTGAGCAACGTCAAGAGCCCGGTAAGTATAACACAGTCAAACATGCTCTCTGCGTGTCACGCTTTTTTGGAAATGGAGATGGAGATATAAGGGCAAGCCTGATACAATGGTACAGCGCACATAGTGGAAGCCTTTGAATACCCGTAGTAGCTTCCAGCTAATGTGATGGAGCGAAGCCGATTGGATGCCTTGGTTCTTGCCTTCAACTTCCTCGTGAACTTGCGGTATCGATGGAGTCAACGCAATACTAGCCAACTGCAGTTTATGGATGTATTTGTCCTGCATATCAGCTTGACTATAGTATAGGCCCAGTTGACCGAGCACAGCCATCTTTATTGTGCGTGAAGGAAACGGAAGGGTCGTGCCCTCGGCTCGCCTTGTGAGTGATTTGTAGAATTGCATCGCCCCAGAGGCCCAATATGTGTTATTGCATGTCTTTTTTAAAGAGGAGACTCACCGGCTCCCGTCTGACGATGATCCGCAAAGTAAGTGTACGCGAACGCTTCATTTCCTGCAAAAGGCGAGTAAGAGACCGCGGGCTAGTGATTGCCAGCTTCTGTCCGTAAATAAGCAGTCACGGAAAGACCTGCTCTTGATAGCACAAGGAGATGTTGCACCTGCTTCGTAGTAGTAAATTACCCAAGTGGGCAACTTGCAATCCGTAGAACACCTGGAAGCGGTTGACGGGCGCTGGCAGGTATGATGCCAGCTCCACAGAGCGGCGACAATGCTCCTTGAAGGTATGAAAGACGTGTGGATTCCTGACCGTGGGAGTCGGGCGTAGAGCAAAAATCCTCGTGGAGACCCCGCTTGTAAGCCCCTAGTCATAACTAAGCCCCCTATATTCGGATGTTTCCGTGATCTTCCACCACGCCTTAGATCGCCTAGAATTGGAAACGCCTTCATCGTGTGAGTAGTAGGTTGTTCTACTATGAAGCAGGGTAGAAAAATTTCATGTTTTTGTAGGAGGCGGAAAAACATTTGGGCGGCACCCGCGAGTGGCGAAAATACAGGTGCTCGGTACAGGATAATCCGTGTTAGGTACGTCTGACTCGTTTGGTAGCAGCTTCCCAAAGCCAATGCGCAGGTTCGACATTTGTTGTACATGAGTCGAACTTTGGTAACAGGTAATAAGCAAGATGCAGAGTTTKTCACAAGATGAGCAGAGCAAGAAGAGCAATATTAGAATTAGCTTATTGTTTTGTGGTCGTACATCCCTCATTATGGTATTTACATGACATGATACGGCGTTACCAGTTATAGCAAAGATTAAGGACCATACATAGTAGAGGAATATCGTCACAGATGGTTGAATATCCCTTTAACCGAAATCGATTCCCTTAGTCGTAATATGTGGCGCTAAGAGTCGGATCGGGAGGTTTTGAAAATCGTTTTAGTCTCATACTTTGCCCAGGCCAACTATTAGTGGTCAGTGGATGTTAAAGAATGCGGTGGCAACATGATGAAGTCGTCTGCTGCTCACCATTCAGACCTGTGACATGGAGGGCCCACCTCTTCTGATGCCACCAGTCCTGGAAGTCCCACCGCTCTTTGCTTCAAGAGCAGTCAAGACAAGTGATGCAGCCCATGCAGCGAAGCCAAACCAAAGGAAAGCGGTTACAGCTTGCGCCTCATGACACCGTTTTCCTTGGTTGACTGATCCGTCGATCGTGCCGTTTGTCGAGATGTAGCCCTGTTGATTTCACATTAGCCTCTGTCTCTTCAAAGCCAACCCTGTCTGACATACATGGTTTCCACAGCTGTGCACGCCCAAGTCCGCCGCAAGTGCGATGCCACCAATGAGGAAGAATAATGTATTTAAGGCGTCCAAGGCCAGGGCGACGATGGGCATGAAAAATGCCTCCAGGACAGTGGCAAGGATCAAATAGATGAGAGAGAGCATTCCGAAGACGGCAACGAACATTGTGTAGTTGACGATGGAGGGATTGCCGCCAACAGCTTCAGCAATCATGTTCCCAACAAGAGCCAGAATGAGGAGGGTCCAGAAGAACTAAGAGGCTCATTAGCGATAATGCCTAGTGGTCTTGTTAGAGAGTGGGCAGGTACCTGGAGGGCCCGGAGGCCGAGCTGGATAAACTTCATTGTGAACGGAGCTGTAGAACTAGATGTGTATAGAGCTGTTCGTCTTGTCGAGTCCGGGTCTTAAACGTTGTGAGGTGGAGAGGATGGGATATGGAGTAAGGCTAAAGCTGAAGATGAAGGAGAGGAGGGCGCGTGTACGGTGTCATGTAAAATACTCGGAGCTGGAACTTCCGCGAGCAAGCCGAAGAGAAGGTCATTAGAAAGCTCTCATACAATCATATGATGCGATGACAGATGGTGACGGAATTCTTGGCGCTAAAAGCAGTGACGTCGGCGGCCATTTTGCCGTTCACCAATAGACCGAATTTTTACTTGGAATGGCCAATTAATTTCTTGGCTACCATCGACCCACAAACAGACCACCCGTTGCGGACTACTCTACTTCTACTTCTAGGTATGATTGAATGTCCGCCCAACGGGCATCTACTTTAGCTGCAAATCCAGAGAGGACCGGGAAACGCTCTCAAGCTGTCAGATGTCCGTCATTCGCATTGACCAAGGTAATCAATCCCAATGGAGCGCTAGTCTGCCATTACATGGGACCGGCATCGATAAGGGATAGACAGAGTGACAAGACCTGATAATGAGGCCTGAAATCAAGACTGCTTGTTTCATCGGAACAGTGGGTAAGTCTTGGTAGCAATGGAACAAAGTATTCGCACTTGCTTGGATTATCATGTCCCACTTCTACCGTCGGCGTCCCCACCACAAGCGTCCAAAGCCTCTCTCTTGTAGCTCGCGCTTCGCAGCTCCGTCCATGATTACACCTTCACCCTCGCTGGTCGAACTGCCGCTGCTGACTTGTTTGGCACTTGGCCTGTTGCCAACCAACCGAAGGAGCAGTGTCATGGTAAATGCACTCAGGATTGACAAGCACAGAATGCCCACCATGACCAAAGTGCTCTTGCGGTATTGTTGTCTTCCTGGAACGCTGTCTGCTGGCCAGCCCGTAAACAATGCATAGGTCGTCAGGATGGAACCTAAGTTGCCAAGTCCCGATACGAGGGCAGAAGCAGCCGCCACGCCGACCTCACCGTGACGAGGCTGGAATATTTCATTTGTCCAGGTCATTGTGATAGGAACTGTAGGGCCAAGTCCGAAGCCGACCAACAGTAAACCACCGTACCTCGGCCAAGGGTTGGCTTCACTACCTCCATACGTAGTCAAGAGCAGGCCTGCGATTTGAATACAAACAGGTACACTGAAGAACAATGCTCGATGATGGTGGAAACGGTCAGAAAATGGCGTGACTAGGAGAATAGCGATCAGATCCATCTGACTTTATTAGTACGTCTCTTTGGCTGCGTCTAGCCCTGTGATAAAACTTACTATCCAGATTGGTGCGGTCAATAGGCTGAGGTCGATACTGGTCAACTTGCTGTTTGTAGCTTGAATGATGACCGTGGCATAATTTTGCACACCAATTCCAACACCGACCACACCAAAGTACATAAGCAGCAATGGCCATACTCGCCAATCAATGATCACTCGCCAAAGGTCTTTCACTCCCCATCGTTGGCGGTGATAGACTCGCGTCAAATCGTGGTAATGAATCACAGCGTCCTCACCAGTCACGGCAGGTTTACTTGCTGGGATCCACCTGTGCCAGCCTGTTCGACTGGGCTCCTCCCCTGGGGGCAGAGGCCTGTCTGGAAGCCACCAGAGCAAGCTAATGCCCACTAAGATTCCCACAAGGCCGTAGAGGAGAAACATCCATTGGAAGCCGACCAAACCACCTAGGCCATCCATCTTTTGAAAGCCCGCGGAGACCAGTCCGACAACTGCAGCAGAGACTTGGGCGGCAGTGAAGTATTGGCCGATCCGTTTACCTGTACGCGAAGGTGGGTAGAAAAGCGTCAAATAGTAAGCCATACCAGGCCACATTCCAGCAATGACAATGCCGAGTAATAAACGAAGCAGGCTGTCGACCTCATGAGCGGGCCGAGGTGTATACTTCGTTTGGGGAGACGTACTATAGACTCCAAGCAGCTTTCATCGCTGCCATACAGCTACCAATAATACCGACCCCTATGACAATACGACTCATCCAGACCCGAGGACTAAGCCTCGTCATGATGAGATTTGAGGGAAAATCGAAGATAACGTAACAAACATAGAACAATGCAAGCCCAGTGGAGACCTCCTTGGGACTCAAGTGCAGCACTTCTTCTAAGTCATGATGCTGGGACTCATTCATAGTCTGCGCAAGCCCGACGTTGGAACGGATAGCGGAGCAAAGGAAGTAAAGTGTCCAAAAAGCTGATTCAAATTAGCCCGGTATGGGTACYTCTCATGCCGGAGACATGCCTGGTATAATGCGGAGGTCGAGCTTTCTGATTGACAACCTACTGTTAAATCGCCGTCTGCAATCAATTGCTCTGTGCTTACCGGTAGACCTTTTCAATCTTCTCAATGTCCACGTCCTCAACTCTACCAACTTCTGGATCTTCAATCCCCTTCTGGTCACCGCTCTCAGCCAAGCCCGAAGGCAGCTGGCCGACGGTCGGCGTTTTCTCTTCCATAATAAGGGACGCCGGTCAGTACAGCTTATCCGAAAATTCTCAAGATGCTGGGAGTTGCGAGGAGGTCTTAGAAAGGGAGTTGAAGTGAGACGAATTGGAGTGTCGTGAAAGGAGAGACATGCGCCTTCTTTTAGCTAAGAGCAGACTGCATCATAAGAGAGCCAATGGATAAAAGGAGATTGAAGTGTGGACAAATTTTGCAGACCATGAAGACCGTTGAGTGCGCGATGCGGGGTCTAAGAGATGACGAAAAAAGTTAAACGGTGTATTGGTTGGCTGAATTTCACGCATTGTGCATTAGGTACATCCGTAGTATCTTCAAATTGATTTACCGTAGGTCTATACAGGAGCCGTCGAGAGATAGGGAATTAGATAGTGCCCACGTTGCATGGAAGGATGTAGCTCTACGAACCTACGATAGTAATAAGCGAGGGGTACCGTGCCTCCAGGCGGCAACTTTTGCCGACTGTGTTTTCAGCCCTATCAGAGGAAGTCTTGACGAAACACCGTATGTTGTTTATAACTTATAGTATAAGCTATACTTGAGTATTGGTAGACTAGGTTGTTATATAGCCCTGATGTTTGCTCGAACGATACAAACGGCATTGGTCCGGCCTGCAAGCGTAGCAAGTCGCAGGTATGTGTCAACGCTCGAGGTCAATCCACACATTGTACGTCCAAATTGGCTTGCCTGACAATCATTAGCTGATAAATCTTAGTATGTGTTTCCCGACGAAGGCTCGATCAATAGTCATGTCCTGACACTTCTCTCCTATTCCCCTCCCCAGCGAGAACTTGCTGTTGGCAGGAGTACCAAGCTCCCTCCTACGCCCGATTCATTTACGGAAAATCACAAGTTCTTAGACATCCTACAGTCGGTCTTAGCTGAGAACGCCCATCAAGATCAGTATGTGATAGCACAAGCACAGGCTATGGCTTCAACTTCCGGGTCCAACCTCGGCTCTGGAGGAGCTTTCTTTCCGCAACAGAAGAATAAAAGGGGTACATCGTATGGGGGAGGAGGCGGAGCAGGCGGAGATGGTGCGGGAGGAGCCAGTAGTCAAGGCGGTGCTGGTGGGGGAGGTAGAGGAGGCTACATTCATGTCTACGATCTTCGACATCCACCAGATTTTGGTCGAATCCCAGACCCTGAGGACATCTTTGGTAGTCTAGAAGTAGACGGGAGAGGCAATTTCGTGGATGGACATGGGCGCTACCAGAGTTCGGGAAGTTACAGAGTCATTACCAGAGATGGCTTGTGAGTCAGCCCACTGATCGTTACAGATCTAGAAACTAACAGATGCCTAGTTTGGGCTTGAGCCCCTTCCTGCGGCAAAAACTGGTTGAGCGATTGAAGCTGGAGGATGCGAACTTGAGATCATCGGCTCAAACATAGGCAGGGGAGTGTTACTATCAAATGAAGCCAGCTGTCAGTGGCTAGATATTCAGAGGCCACGGTATTGACAGCAACTGCATCGATTCTGCGATACCGACGGCACTGCTAGCAGATTATATGCAATGCCGATTCTGCTCGGTTGATCTATACTCGATTCAGTTGCACCCCAACTAGTCGAGTGGGAGATACTGTAGCGCTCTCGCAGAACCTCGTTTAGAGATGCGCCTCCAAAATCGGGAACGGCTCGGACAATCAAATCAAAGCGGTATGATCTTCGTCCCCTGTTGCTCGTGTTGTGTTCCACCGTGTCCGCTTGCCACTGCCACCGGTGTGTGTTACAAGTACCAAAAGACGAGCACACAATGTTCACAACAGACAGACTATCAGTCCATTGCTTGGAAGCAATTACGATTACGGGGGCCGAAGAATAGAGTCGATATTCCATTTGAATGCGTACATGTGGCAGTGGTGGTGATAGTGGCGATAGTGGCATATTATCTGGCGGCAACCGTTCGGCAAGCGAGGGAGCACGTTCATGTCTCCTTTGCGTGGCCTTTCAAGGCAACTTCTAATAAGATCTAAGTGGCAGGATCTAGATATGACTGCATATGCTACAGTTGTATTACCAAGCCGACCGGTGCTCGTTGCCGTGGTAGGTATTTAGAGTTATTACATACAAGGGTGTGGACAAGTCGGGCACTCTTGCATAAGATATTCTTCAAAATGTTGAGCCTAGTCGTCCCTTCTGGACATACACACTGCCAACTCAATAGTCACGTAGTAAATGCTCATAATCAGCAATAGTGCGTACAGTGATAGTTCCAGATGAACAATTGACTTTCTTATATATGACCGTGTTAAGCATCGTTAATCATCAGCCCTAAATGACGCGGTGTCTTTCTCCATCACTTTCCACTACTATCACAGCCTCAATATTTGACTTTTCCCCCCACACTGCTTTTGCCCCTAGCTACTCCATACCTACTACAGTATGTTTCCCGTCAGCATCGTCAGGCATTGCGAACGACCGATATGAAATGCTGCTTTGATTTCACACACAACACTGTTCAGCTTCTCCGCATAGAGCTCCCAAACATCACGCCCTTTACACATTAACACCCACAACTGACTCCCTCGACCTCCGCCACCTTGGGGAACGCCCAGAAGGCTGCCTCTGCTCAGCTGGCCCTCCGATTTTGAGTGAGAAGGCCGAATCAAGTCAATTAGCGTCAAGGACGCTCCTACAACATCAGACGAAGGGCGAGCAAAAAGATTCCATCATTTGATCCAAGAGCTATATACATGCAATTGTAACACCCACGCCCCCCTGCAATGGCCTCTGGATTCGACGATGAAGAGCTATCTTTATCGCTCTCGACCCCGACAACAGACCGGACCGCCCAACGAGCTCCGCCAAGGCCAGGGAAGGCATCTCTTGAAGCTGGCACCCCGGTAGCCAAGACCAGTGACCGTCGCACTGCGCAGCGCATAGGGGTATACGATGTCAAGAAGACATTAGGAGAAGGTTCCTTTGGAAAAGTCAAGCTCGCAACGCATCGTGTCAGTGGACAACAAGTGGCTCTGAAGATCATCTCGCGCAAGAAGCTTATATCGAAGGACATGGCTGGAAGGGTTGAGAGAGAGATCCAATATCTACAATTGCTTAGACATCCTCACATCATCAAGCTGTACGTATTGCTGTTCACCAGTAAGCGAGCAGGCAAGCTGACCGTTCTAGGTACACCGTCATAACAACCCCGACCGAGATCATAATGGTACTCGAGTATGCTGGGGGAGAACTATTTGACTATCTTGTCAAACACGGGAAGATGGCAGAGACTAAAGCCCGCCGGTTCTTCCAGCAGATTGTGTGTGCCGTGGAATACTGTCATCGACACAAAATCGTGCACAGAGATCTCAAACCCGAGAATCTACTGCTCGACGGTGATCTCAACGTAAAGATTGCAGATTTTGGGCTAAGTAACATAATGACTGATGGCAACTTCCTGAAGACCAGCTGCGGTAGCCCGAACTATGCTGCTCCAGAAGTGATATCTGGGAAATTATATGCGGGTCCGGAAGTTGATGTTTGGAGTTGCGGTGTTATCCTGTACGTCCTACTTGTTGGCCGGCTTCCGTTCGACGACGAGTACATTCCTACTCTATTCAAGAAGATTTCTTCTGGGGCTTATTCCACCCCACCTTTCGTGTCATCTGGTGCCAGGCATATCATCCACAAAATGTTGAAAGTCAACCCAATGCAACGCATTACCGTCCAGGATATTCGTCAGGATCCTTGGTTCAACGAGGGGCTGGCTGATTACCTAAAGCAGCCTGTGGAGGAGTTTATCGATACCGGGGTTGATCCCAACAAAGCAATAGATCCGCGCAAGCTGGCCCCAGGAAAACCACCTGCGGTACAAGAGCAAATTCACGAGTCCGTAGTCGGTAAGCTAGGGAAGACTATGGGCTATGCCAAAGACGACGTACAAGAGGCCCTTGGGAAGGATGAGCCAAATGCGATCAAGGACGCATACCTAATCGTAAGAGAGAATCAAATCATGCAAGCAAATCGTAAGTTCAAGCCCACAACATCCCTGTGCTCCCTGTAATAAATGCAGATGATGTGCATCTTCATTCAATCGGCTCGGCGCTCGCTATTGATGCATGATTCAGGGGTCACGGCAAGAGCTAACAGTCTATATAACAGCAAGCATCACTACGGGACAGAATTTGGGATACCTCGCAACCTCACCACCAGCCTGGAATCCAAATATGCCTCCAACCCCACAGCCGTTGTCGTCACCTTTGGCTGCTGCTGCTCACATACAGGCCAGCAAACCATCAGTTACCACAACTTACCAACAGCTACGCGAAAGCCAAGTGGAGCAGGCCCATGTTCCCACAACTCAAGACCCTCAAGCCGACTCGAAAGTTCTTGAAGACACTAGACGAGAGTTGCCTGAGAAGGAGTATGTCAGCAAGATCGGCATACTAACAACAAGTTTGCCAATGTATCATAACCAACTAATGGAAATGAAGGCTGCGGATGAGCAGCGTAGGAAGCAAGCAGAAGAGAACGGAGAACCTCTCGAGCCTCGTGAGGAGCAAATGCTTTCAAAGATGTCACTCGACATTGACCCTGGCGAGCAACAATCAGACGAACAGCAAGCCGAGACCGCTCGTCGATTGAAACCGCATTCTCGCTCCACCATTCAGATACATGCCATTCTATCAAGTGCTTCGCAGAATCCAGAAGAAGCAACACCGACCCCACACCCAAGCAAGTCGCGAGGAAAGAGCACACGATGGCAATTCGGCATTCGAAGCAAGAACGAACCCCTGGATGCCGTCAAATGTCTTTACAAGGCATTAAAATCTATGGGTGATTGTCAATGGCATGTCTCGCCGCCCAACGACCTATCAGAAGACCAAGAGAAGAAGAACGAAGGTCCATTCCCTGTGAACGTCGCTGGAGCTACTCACATCCACACGGGAGGTTCTAGCCTCTCTGAGAGCCCAGAGAAGGACAGGCACCACTATCGTGACGCCGAGGGGGCTCCTGAAGAAGATCGTTCTAATTATGGTGGTGATGGCACCCCACCTCCTCGTCCAATCTCTGTCAAAACTCACGTGAACCCTGATGATTCAGATAGTGAGAATGACGACGAAGTCGATATCTACAACCCTCCGCCGGGCTATTTTCCTAAAGATCCATGGTGTATTCATGTTCGCTGGGAAAAGAAAGGTATGGCTCCACCCAGCATGTCTACAAGTTCGGCGCGGAGCAGCCGCATCGATTTAAACAGCAATGATGGATCAGCACGCCGTGGCAGTATCGCCTTAGGCAGCCTAAGTTCGGCTGCCGGATCTACTACAAGTGTAGCGGAAGTCGAGCCTCTCAGCAAATTTGATACAGATACTGCTTGTTTTGTTTATTTGGACCTTCAAATCTACGTATTGGAAGAGAGTATTTATTTGGTGGACTTCAAGTGCGCAGGATACGAATCAATTGTGGGGAGTAGGGAGGTGATGAATAAAAATGGGGAGACGATCACAGAATACATTGGCTCTGGAGTGAGGATCGCGGATAAAGAGGTCACTAGCCCTCAACCATTCCTCGACCTGGCCAACAAGCTTGTGATCCACCTTGCCAGAGGGAGTTAGAGCTAGCAACGATCAACTGGCTTTGCACACTGCAATTGCTGGTTCAACGTCTGTCCAGAGTACTGTGTGACGAGAGCGAGCGATACCTGTCACCCACCTTACCTGATGTGGCTGGCGAGGACAATTAAACCTCCTGGGAAGCCGGACTGAGACGAATGATGATAGCATGTTTGAAAGACTCAGTATCAAATGGGCAGCGCAGGCGCTTAGGTTTAAAACTTAATGCATGGCGTTTGTAAGATGAATTTATGAACGGGATATGGCAAATCAGCAACAAGCTGGCTATGTTCGTCAGAGTATTCGTGGAAAAGCTCATAGAGCATAGCATTTAAAAAAGTTGAGCGGTCCGATCAACTCACATGAATCATATACTTCCCACACTTGATCTTGCTAACTTTGACTCGTGTTAATCTGAATGCTGTCGATGGAATAGTCACAATAGACATTGTTCGACGTATAAGGCGTCATAACCGCATGCATAATGGGTATCTGTAGATGTATGTACAATCATTACCGTTATCACGCGTGTTAACACGACCTCCCTGTACCGTCTCTTCCCTTGCATGCAATCTTACGCCCAGGTCACCGCTCACTCAGTCCCTCTCCTTCCTCTTTCTTCCCTTTCCCGCCGCCCCAGTCGTGGACCCTTTCCTTCCACCACTATCCTTTCTCCGCTCCTCCAACCCATTAACCAACTCCACCCCCTCATCCAACTCCACCCCCTCCCCCTCAATCCTCCTCCTCTTCGGCGCCACACTCTCAAATATCTCCTGCAGTCTTTTCTGCTCCTCCTCCCTCTCCACAAGCTGCAATTCCCGCGCCATCTCCTCCGCTTTCCAACGCCGCGCTATCTCCTCTTCTTCTTTGCTCTCCATGCGGTGGAAGCTGGCGTGATGGCCGCATCCGTCGCAGTCGAAACTGGAGGCTGCTTTGAGGGGGTGGATCATGAAGCGGTAGCAGGCGCAGGAGGAGACCATGGAGGTTTTTTGAGAACAGGGGCCGCGGGGAGGGGTGTATGCCATCTATTTATGATGGAGAAGTTAGTGAGCTGAAATGGGTATAGCAGGGAAGTGCTGAATGGAGTACCTGGGCCCAGATGTTCGGTTGGTGTTGGGTTGCTGCCATGCTTGATGCTTGGTTTTCGGGAAATTCAGGTGATAAGTGAGATCATTGAAGAGTTGGAGGGCTGGAAGCAAGCCTTAAAAGGCCTCATGGCATTCCTTCAACACTCCGTGCTACCAGGGTGTGTCAAATCACGCTGTTTACTTTCTGCAAAGAAGTGTTGTTGACCGAGTGACGTAAGTCTAGATAATTAGCAGCCGCACCCAGCCTTACAGGGCTGGTGCCGAGAGGGAGCAAAAGATCCCTGAGCGGCCCTAAAGCTTGAATGGACCTAGGGGCTCAGAAACTCCTTTAGGCGACCAGCTCTAGGGTGTACGAAGTATCTAGGGTACTTCTAGGGTGGTCTTCTCCATTCTGACACATTGCAGTCTCAGCACGCCCCAGCAATAAAGCTGGATAACGGGAAGACTTGACCCGAGGACCATCGGTGGGGACTGATACCATGAAATGGCTATGCCCACCAATTTGGCAGCGTCCTCCAACAACAAACCACTGAGTGCTTGTGACGAATGTCGTATGTGATTACTATCATCTCCCAAAAGCGTCCCCGCTAAACTTCTATGCAGGTACGAGAAAGCTGAAATGCTCTGGGGATCCGTCAGGATGCTCACGCTGCATCACTGATGGGATTCCATGCCACTATTCACAACGGAAGACCATGGGAAGACCCCGCAAACGGCGACGGGAAGACGAGGGGGATATATACCCTGCAATGGAAAATCTACAAGGCGCTGGCAACTCTTCGAACCGTCTAGAAGAAGATCAGTATCTAGACGATTCTTCAAACCACAATAGCTTAGGCATGGGTAATCTGTCGTGTCCCAGATTCGATATGGATGGCTACCAGGACGACAATCTAGATCTGCAGATCCAAAATCCTGATTTCCTGTCCGAGTATCGAGCATGGGATGCTTTTCAGCATTTAGATGGAGGTTCCAATAACCCAGCTACACATCCAACACAATTGCAGATATCCCCATTAAGGATAGGTTATGACAACAGTGAAGGAGACTTCACTACCTGTACATGCTTGCCCAACCTCTATTCTACTTTGGCCTCTTTCCAATCCCCACCACCACCCTCATTTCCCTATTCCATGGGCTTGTTGAGGAACGCTGTTTGCCTAGGCCATACTGTCGTTCGATGCCAAATATGTCCTGAAACATACAATACCGGAGTGCAAAATGTGATGCTACTAGGAACACTCGTGCAAATGATTTCGAACGAATATTCTAAGCTTCTCAAACATATCGAAAAAAGATCTGCAAATGAAGATAAAATCACGTTCCGAGTTGGTGAACATTCCTCGTCATGGGACAGCCGTCATACCGGTACACCAGACTGCCCAATGGGGATAAATATCGATCTTAGTGGGGCAGAGTGGCTGATGCTCGCTCGAAAAGCTGTCAGACAAGGAGTCGTAGGCGATTCCAATAGCACTGACAGTTTGATGGCCCTCATAGATGCAATGAGGGAGAGGCAGGAGAGTTTGCATGAGGGCTATTGTCCAGATAGGCATCTCGCCGGCCATGAGCACAGTGTACCCAAGGATGCTCATGATGGAGGCCTAGCAAATGACGTATGCCTGACAGTCACATTCATTGACCAGCTTCGGAAATCGATCGAGGCGTTGCAGCTGTAATTGGTTCATGGCAACGTAAAAGGCTACGGCATTTCTGCGTGGCTAGTGTTCGTTGAAGGAGACCAACAATGATCAGCCAATCGAGAGAGAACGCAGGCGGTTAACCGAAAGAAAGCTCAGAAACGAGTTCACCTGCCTGGGATAAAATCGCCCGCATTATCTAACAGTGAGAATCATTATGATCATCGACGCGGACCCAAGCTGAAGCATCATCAGTTCTTAAGTGCCATACGTATGGCAACTAGGCTAAGATCTAAAAGTACAGGAGTCCACGTAATCCTTTCCACTTTTCCTTCACCACAGTCATCTTGCGCCCACTTGCCCTTTTGGTATGGGTCGAATCCAGGCTACCAACAGGCTTGCGCCAATGTTCACGAAACCAACAGTCCAGAATACCTTTGCATAATTCGTGCCATTGTATCTAGCAATTAAGAGATAGACGATTCCGCCAAGATTCCCTGCGGCACCTGTGACACCAGTGATGAGGCCTTAGGCTATCTGTTAGCCACTGCCCGCCGCATGCGGCTTTCGTGGAATGGTATGACTCACCGTTGGAGGTCGGATGCACATGAGGTAGCAAAGAGAAAACCGAACCATTCCCAGCTTCTTCGAAGAACGCCAAGCCAGTCATCAAGCCAAACATCATCGATTTATGACGAGGGTCAATGAAACCAATGGCCAACATGAAACAGCCCATGATGATAGCCAGAGAATGCATCAGCATTTTCTTTGCCCACAACGACTTGGTTGCCCGGTAAATCAGATCACTGATCATGCCGCCCATTGGCCTAAAAACTGCGTTGAAGAGGCCGTACATGGCTGCCCATCGACCAGACCCTGTCTGTCCAAGGTGGGGAAAATTCTTGAGATAGTAAGCCCCCAGAAAAGAGTTGACGGCGAGCTCAGTGCCAAAGGTGCAGAAATAGGCCGTGATAAGAGTGAGAGTCGGAAGGGACACGATTGCCCTTATAGTTCCGTGGTAGGTAGGCTTTTCGACAAGCTCCCAGCTCGCAGCGTTGAGGAAATCGTCTTCGTTCGCAGTGTCCTGTTCTTGTTTTGCGCCTGGGAAGTAGTCCATCTCCAAATTGTGATTAGACTTGTGGGGACTCTTGCGGCCTGGCTTGCGAGTTTCGGCTTGGTCATCGAGATTGCTCACATACATATCTGGTGTTACATCACCTTAGTTAGCCACTCTTCTCTTCATGGCAGCAAAATGATATCCGGGACTGCTCAGAGTATGGATTTTGTCCCGAGAAAAGACACATGAGCTGGAAGGCCTACCTCGATGCTCTGCCTGGCGCTGCATGTCATAAGCTCTTGTACTCCACTTGCCCGTGGGTGCATCGGGACAAGTAATAACGATTACTAGAGCTGTCGCAACGATGAATATGAACGGAACCACGAAGGCTACACGCCATGCAACGTGTGTTGCGAGGTGTTGATGCTGAACCAGCGAGTCGAATATTGCTGGCATCAAAAAGTACGTGACACCCGAACCAGCGTTTCCAAAGCCTGCCGCGAAGGCATTGGCGGTACCAACAACATTTTTATCAAAGAATCCGGTCGTCCATACTTGACAGGGTACAAAGGCACCTCCCAGTATGCCGACGAAGAATCGCAATATGATAAGACCTGTAGCGGTAGTCACAGTTCCCGCCAATGCCGTCGGGATCGCGCCAGCTATAAGGATCGCTGCAAAGGTCCACCTAGGTCCGAATCGATCGCAGGCAGCACCTGCAGAGAGTCGAACTATAAAAGTTCCAGTCAAGGCCACGATGTTAGAGTTGGCGATTTCGTTCTGGGTCAGATGAAGATCTTTTTTGATGGTTACGGTCAAAAGTGGCGGAAAGGCATACCAGGACCAGAATGCAATGAAGAATGACCACCAAGAGAGCAAGAAAACTCTGCCGTAGATGTTGAAGGGGTTGAGGATGGGAATGGACTGAGCTTTGTTGTTGACTTGGTTGATTGTAGGTGCGCGCCAAAGGGAAGTCACCTTGAACGCCATCGATTGTGTTGATTTCGTGGATATCGTCCTTAGGTCCTAGTCTTCGCTCCGTGGTCAATGGGAATGCGAGAACCACAGTCTAAGTAAAGTTCTACGCGAGTAGAACGATTACTGGTAGCAAGGATGCGGGGTGATGAATGTGCAGCTTGTTGGTTTTGGAGTGTGTCTAGTAGTGAGCCCGACAACACTTTCTCAGACCGAATGGGGAAATTGAGAACCGTGCATGGAGGTGGCACAGCGACAGGGGATGATATTATCGAGTAGGCAGGTCCTATAGGTAGGAAAATTTCTGAAGGTGCAGATACATTCATATTTTCACAGTAAGCCATATGCATGCTGCTTATGTTTCACTTGCCGTCGTGACACTTTCGGCATTAAATTGCCATCGAAACTCGCCGATAGTGGATTCACACATGGTATGTTAACATTCTATTGGTCGCATAAGCTAACAGAGTAAATAGATTGCTACAGATGCAAGGTCATATGGAAACCATGGCTAGTGTCAGGTCTCTTCATGCTAGAATCGTGTCTAATAGAGTAGGACACCCCCAATATCTTCCCGTGTGCAAGTGAAGTCGCGGCCCGAGACCTTAACAGGACCGATCCTCCTAGGCGATTTTCTAAGCTTACTTCACATGGCCCTATCATTGGTGAGCAGCCCCCGCTACTGCGACCTCCGGGGCTGACCTCGCCGATCTGCCTGCTACCCTGATGCTTATCACCTATTATCGCGACGGCTGTCCCCGAGCCCCAACTGCCAGAGATGATTGTGGAACGTGTGGGTCTGTGCCATGTCCTCGTGGTGTTGGTACCCGCCACAGTAGGCTCTAGGCAAACTGTTAGGGTGGGGGTTTCGGGAAACGATAGGCTTCCTCATAACACGACGCCAGAGTTGTGGGATTATTGGGGCGCAAATCATGCATCCTGCAACGGTGACACATCGTCGCTTATGAATCCTTCCACTTTGGTGCGGAC
This sequence comes from Cladonia macilenta KoLRI003786, assembly GCA_000444155.1. Lineage (NCBI taxonomy): Eukaryota > Fungi > Ascomycota > Lecanoromycetes > Lecanorales > Cladoniaceae > Cladonia > Cladonia macilenta. The sequence goes on from KE598558.1 coordinate 2,209,376, forward strand.
ATACACTGTTCCTTGAGGTATCCATAGGCCCAATACGGTGCTGTGGGTGGGGCGGAGTATCTCTCTGTAAAAGCTGGCATGTCTCAATATACCCGTTGCCGGTCGATCAAGTGTGCAGAAACCCTTGTTCGGCATGACCAGGAACAGGGAAGGTCACACCTTAGTTTCACTTGTACGCCATTCCACGTGCCTTTTGGGGGCGAGCTAAAGCCAAGACTGTGTTATCATAATATGTTGACGTTGTGTAACACAGTGGTCTAAGATGTCACCCAATCAGGTCATCAAGCAGGTCATTCATCTCTCTTGATTCTCAATGACACTCTTTAGCAATCAACGTTACCGCCGTGGGACGGATCACTAACACAAATGACACCCAAATTTCATACCAAGCATGATGCGGCTGACGTAAGCTCAGCTATAAAGCTGTTTTGCTGTCCATAAGGGCTGCATATAGTCTTATCTAATAGGCCATGAAGGGCTTGGAGCAAGCTGTCAACATCAAGCTGTGGCCTGGCAATGGAGAGCCAGCAAAGGCATGGGGCAAACTCAAGCAAGTACGTATATGGTAACCTCATCTATTACAGCACCAGAATATTGGAAAGCTCATACTTTCTAGGATCCGGAACTCTGGGATGATAGCGGAGATACTCTCGTATTCTTTGGGCAGAGCCGTCCGCAGCCGTCCTTCCGAATTAAGTCGAGCTTGCTTCGGGAGATTAAGTCACCAGCTTTGGAGGATATGCTGTACAACGGAACACTCAAACAGAGAGAGTCAACAGAGACAACATTTGACGTTGTGTATAAGGTCTTCATGACTCCGCCAGCCAAGCATGATAAGGTCGATGTCTTGCGTCATCATATCACGACTAGGAACTTCTTTGCTTTCCTGCGCCGCCAACCTTTGGTAGGGTTCACTTTCTACCAGGCGCTCGTTGATTTGCAGGAGCGTCTGGAGGAATATCTGCCATCGACAACGGACTGTGCGGGTGCTCTCAAAGCCTACCTTGTCACAATTGGGCTCGTCAATGTTTGTAATGAACCCAGGGCTGCTGCAGGTCTCTTGGCTTGGAGTGAAGACGTTAGGTGGAATGAAGGGTGGCGTGAGGCGTAAGTCGACTCCCCAAGCACTGCTTAGTCAAATCATGAAAGCCTCTTGTATCATACGTCCAAGTAGAGCATTCACCAGGTCTAGGGTATATGTCGAGGGACGAATCTTGGAAAAATGCTGATTTGAATGACTGCAACAGCTTTGTCCACAGTGTTGGAATGTACGAGCAAGTGAGCGAACTGCAAGAATGCGCCGATGTTAGCCTGCCAACAAAAGCCCACTTGGATCGTGCCCATCTCGAACTTCAAGCTCGTATCCACGAGGCTCAAGATAGTCTTGCCACATTTTATTTTGACGATGCTCACTTCTCTCAAGAAGACATGTCGCCCACTGTCCGAGCCGCCTCTGACAGATTTCGTAAATTTCTGAGGCAGTTCTACGAAAAGGTGTATCAGGCTTGGCCGGTCAAAAAGGGTCAGCTTGGTCTGTGGTTGGATCGAACTATTGTCAATCGTCTTCAACAAGGTTTCAGCGCTCTTTACGAATATGGTGTTGACCGGAATGTATCTTGGAATGAAGATATCGATATCGACGACCGCTCGAAAAGATACCTACTAAAGTCAGTTGACTCCGAGAATTTCGGTCTTGATGCTGAAGACTTTCGAATGCTGGGAGTTTTTCAGAACCTGGGCTGTAGACTGAATGTAGTAGACATGCCGTATCCTTACCCTCTGCTTCCGAAGTCGATAAATCCACCAATTCAGACTAAAAAATTTGTCCTCCGCGGCAAAAAGCAGGACAAGGGTCGGGAATCGCGGGTTGCGCATGCATATGCCGAGTCCAGCAACGCTTTCTTACTATCTCGAGAGTACGCCGAAAACGACCTGACCAAAGCCTTCGTTCAATTTGAGAAGGCTGACCAGCCAGGCGAGGTTGACCCCAGAGAGGCGCGAAGAGAGCGATGGATTATCATTTACTCCATCCTGCAAATTTTGGCTGGAATTTCGGTTGACGTCCCCCAATTGAGTTTCAAAGGAGACGTGAACTATTTCTTAAACGCGCGGCTTCAAGGTCTTCCGCCTTGGAATCCTTCGGAGAAAATCTACATGGAGGCATCTCGCGAGCAAAGCCATTGTTGGACGGCCCCTGAAACGTGGGCCAATGGAAACCATGGGAACTGGACGTCGTCAAAGAGATCTCAGTCTGATACGAAGAGCGAGCGTACGTATGAAAGTCGTCCACTGTCACCGGAATCTCAGTCGTCCGCGTCTTTCGCAATCTTTGACTCGACTCCGGCAACGCCAACTGGTGACTATGACTCCAACGACGGCTTGCTGAGAAGATCCGGCTTCACTGAGGAATCCACGTGGGTACCAAGTCAGGGGGACTATGATTCTTCTGTCACAGGCGCTTCTAGTGGATATCCTCTATCTAGTCACAGGGGCTACGCGTCTTCCGCCACCTCGATGACGGAAGGGTCTATGAACACAAACAGGCAATCGTCCGAATATCGTGCTGTTTCTGCCAAATATGCTGCGGTGACCGGCATCTCTCAGTACGAGAAGAGACCTCTTCCTCTACGCCCGGGTCCGCCGACCAATCGGTACGTCGAGTTTCCAAAACCTCAAGGCGATGAACAGACTACTTTGCCAAGAGAGATAATACCGAAGCGTGGGTCAGGGATGATCACTCAATCCCAGAAGATGTAACTGTTTGAGTCGCCGCACGAAACTCCTACATGATAAGGTTGGTGCCCAGTCCATGCCATTTGTGAGTCCAGTTTAGCTGGGGGTTAATGATCGACGGTGCCATCACCGGTGGCCATTAGCAGTGCCACCAGCGACTGCTAGGGAAAGGGGGATCGACACAGCAATATTAGTAGGGCCCATCACCCATTCTCGCTCCTCATCCTTTTTCATCCCCACCGCTTTTTCCACTTGCACCTGCTACCCAAGCTTTTGAAGCAATCCCCTTGCCCCATCCACCCACGCCTGTATATATTTATCTTAGCTGGCCACCATGCCCCAGGTATCCTGTCGCTCAGACGGAGGGGGTCTCGGCGATGGTCCTCCGCTCCCTGTTGCGGCCATTGGCAGCGCTGCAACAGGGTGGCGGGCCTGCAGCTGAGGGTTTCGGCCAACCGATAGAAAACATGCATTTCAACATCTTACAGCTTCATTTTTCAGCTCCTAGTCTCACGGGATGAGCATTAAAGATGACGCAAAGGATGTCTAGAACTGAAATGAAATATATGAGAATTGGAAGAGCGTCATATTGTGGTCTGGATATCAGGGTCAGTCGTTGGCAAGCTGCACCTGGTTCTCAGGAAAAATTGACAAAGATTCCTTGCCTGCAGTAAATTTTTTAGAGATGGACAATGCGGACATAAATAGTTTCACCCGAACCAAAAGCTAGCATTTCCAGAAGATAAGAAAGTGGAGTATGCTGAGCGGATAAGAAAGTGGCTGCGCATGGCTTGGAGCATTATACCCAGCGTTCACTTATTGTTAATTTACTCGAATGTCCAAAGACATTGACTTTGATTGAGTCAATTTTAGGCTAGTGCTAAGAGATAGCAGCGTGTCTAACACCCAGTGGTGATGATGAAATAAGCATGAGAAACATCTTGAAGCTTACTCCTAATCTCTTTCCAATTTTATGGCAGCAGATGCAGGCTCCTCCTTGGGTCTATGAATTCTCAATAAGCTCAATGCCCAATCCTCGAGCGGTAGAAGATTGAGAAGGACCCGTTCTCCTGCCCATGCGAGCGCTATCACGAGGGTCCCACCAACAACATCCAAGAAGAAATGATTTGCTGTCGAAATCACCGCAATCAGAATAAGCAACGGATACCCAAGTCCAAAGCCAACACAAAGCGCTCGTCGCCAGCCCATCGAACCTCGCCCTCTCGCCTTAAGCGGCAACTCCATAATGGTAAGGCCTATCAAGAGTGCGTACCCGAAATGCAAACTGGGCATTGCAGCCCACTGATTGCAGAACTTGTTAGTGGTCCAAATACTACMTCCATTCTTGCCGCTACGATGCACGGTATCCTGGAATCCAAATGCTCTCGCTTTGTCACCACTTGGACCTGTTACTGCGGTATCGCTTAGTAAGCGTGGTGGCATGAGTGGCCATGTGGTAAAGACGATAAAGGCGATCAAATTGGCCGTTGCGAGGGTACGGCGGCGAGCTTGGTAAAGTGCACTACCTGTGAGGCTTTGGGGCGGATGTTCTCCAAGAGCGGCGGATGGATGCTGAGACGCTGCTGTGTTGGTGGAGGTTATGGTGATGTAGTAGAGTGCGATGAGGAAGAGGATGGTAGCCGGAATGTGAACATAACTACGCCTTGGTTGATTCTAAGGGCTCCAACCGCACGCGCGATTTGGTATACCTGTTATCAAGATTCGTCAGCTTAGGGACTTGATTGTCGACGAATAGCCGTTTCATGAAGGTGTATGATGATCAGAGAATTAGGCATACCCAGTAAATTAGGAACCAATACCACGCTTCAATCAGGAATGGGTAGCGGTAGAGCATCTTGCTCAAGAAATAACCCCGATGTGTATCGGGCGTTGCAATCGACCGCTTCCACCTAAACATTCTAAAATTTCGTGTCCGCTAGCTTTGTCTGTTCCTTAAGCTAGTGGTGCTAAAGACAGATAAAGGCACTACTGCGTTATTCGCGTATACAAAATCCTCGTCGTTAGAAGCAATGCCATCTTCGAGACTCGAAGATGATTGGTCGTCCTTGAGAGTTCCCAAACTTATGAGAGATCTGCGCCGGCGATTCGCTACCGTTCCTCCTAGTAGCAGAAAGAAAATGAGGGCGGGTTCTAAGAACCACACGGTGAAAGGCATGCTAGGTCAACACCCGCCCTTCAACTCGAGATTAGTGACGAGCTAAAAACAGGAATCGACTTGACCAACGGCTGCAATGTGCGTGAGGCCAAAGAGGGAGCTTAACTGGTGATAATGTTAAATGATACAAGCTCGATGTTATGCCGTTTAATACCCAGTTTCTTGGTCTAGTCTAGGAAGGAACGAATAAATGGGGCGCAGTTCAACACCAAGCTTCCCTTGGGTTACCAGCAAACCTGGCTTGGCGAGTTTGACAATCCAAGACCAATCAATGATAATGATTGAGCTTCTGCGGTATTCTTCAGGCGCCACAACAGCACTGGAATCAATTCAGAAGCGAGATACATGCCATTTAGCGGTTCAAAGAAACTTTTGTACCAAAGGTAGCAAGTACACTGAGGGCGGGGAAGAGCTGTATTCACGTTATAGTGATGTCACACAACATCCATCCTGAAAGGGAGAATGTTCTCGTGCCTCCGGCATTGTCCGGAGATGCGGCTATGTACCCTGACGAGAAGAGAAGTACCAAGACACCGTAATCGAGCTATTTTGGGCTACACTGGATTAACAAGATGCACAATGCCCTAAGGAATCCCTCGGCTGAAGCTTTACACAGGATCACTCATGTCTCGTAGCCGTCCTCAATTCTTAGATAGACTTTGATCATCAGCTTCGGCGCGCTTGAACAAGATTGAAGGGCAATGAATATGATACGTAATACTTTGTTGATTGATAGTGGGTAGTATTCAGTTCATTCTTTCCATCTTGATCTAAAGGGCATATGTACTAATTCTGCGAAAGTTTCTCCAATCATTGCCGCTTGCACTCTACGAATTGAGATGAAAGTGAAGTAGTCCTCATCGTATCCATACATATCACCAGCTTCTACGAGGGCGTCTGCCCAGGTGTTAGGGTCTCTCGATGCATCCTCACTTTTTCCTGCCCACATCGGAGAGTCGGGATTCAGACTTCGATCTGAGCCGCAAGCATGGATATTTTCAGGACATGCCGCGAATTCTCTCCTCTCCATATCAAGGATGAAGCGTATGCCGTTGGCCAGAGAGGTGCGTACAACTTCCACATTGGGATGCAGGCCTAAGTCGGACCGTTCTAGAGGTAGAGTCTTGCCTTTGAGGCTGTTAAAGGAAATCGGGCCACTTAGACCGACCTCCAAGCCTGTACGAACAAGAAGTACGCTTTGTCTGTGTATAGCTTTTTGAAGATCGAACACATCACTTGCGTCAGGTTCCAGATCCATGTCGAAACGATCGACTAAGAGAATCACCGCCTTGTATAGCGGCTGCATATGATAGTCATCCAAATCCGCTCCGCGAGGTAAGCCAACATGTAGGTTTTCTTGACTGGCTTTGACCATAAGTTCGGCTGATTGCTTGCATAGGGATTTATGAGCTTCGACAATACCCTGGACGTCTGAAGGACCACCAGTTACAACTCGAATAGGATTAGCAACATAATGTCCAAATTCGATGTTCGGCTTGGAAGCGTGATATCGTAACCATTCCCCACAGATCATTGCAAATATCATTCCAGGTATCAAGATAGGTCGCCCAAATGCGTCGTGATGATGGGCCGTTTGAAGATAATACAACGCAGTGGCTTTATTGCAGAAATGCAAAAGCAACTCCGGTGTCACTGTTCCGGTTTCATCTTCAAGAAGCACACGTTGAGTATCGTCGGTATTCCAATTTACTTTTACCAGCCGGCGGACTTTTGCGAGCCTTTCAAAGTACCACAAATTTTTCAGGTCTTGCCTAATCAATTCTCGCAGATCTCGTGAGATTGGTATCGTTGTCGTTTCAACGTCCCACCAGTACCGATGGGCTTCAGAGTTGGAGCGTGGGCGTTTCTTACAAGCCATATTGGTAATGCAATTTCGATCACTAATACTTTGATAACAGCAGAGACGTACTCTTCAGATTTACTCTTGGAATGCGGATTGTCCGTTGGTTTAGGTTGAGTATACGTCACAAGGGAGTGAATAATCCTTATCACCTTCTTTGAGTATGTCTATTAGCGGATGTGTGTTGGTATGATTAAGCGAGCGTTGCGAGCTGGATCGAGGAGAGGTATTGTAGCCAGTAGGCAAAGAGCTGAGACTTGGTCTCTGGGTTTCCTTTCGTAGATCTTAGGGATTGAGGTGCGCAATACTGAAGGTACCGCGCGAATGTGCAAGGTGCTGTGAAGGTGCTGCTACAATGCAGCAGTAGGTTGAATGGTGAGGGTGTTGCTAAGAAGCAGTGGTTTTGGCAAATATAATACGAATAAGGGTTCTGCAGTTGGGCAAGAACTCGGCTATTTGTTGCAAGCTCGAATGCCAAGCTTTTATAAACATTTTGCAACTGCTAAGATTGATTGGTAGCGCCGGGAGCGGCCGGCTTGGGATCCGACACTTTTAAGTTGATTGGTATGTCGACCTTTCGTAAGCTGATTGGTATATCGACGATCGAAAAAGATCTCAACCGTTTGAGGATTGGAAGCCGACAAAGGAGACTGGTGTCTGACCACATAGCATTATGCCGGTTTCATTTTGACTCCTATGACGAGCTTTTGCGACCTTTCGGGTGTGATCCAGCAGGGTGGTATCCCATGCGTTGGGGTCCTTGTCGCTGAAGAAAAGCATAGCGATGCCACTGAATCTAGGTGGCCGTCCGATGTACTTCTATCAAGAAGTAGTCTCGCTTGTAGGCATCTGTCTTGAAACCTTATGCTTCTGCTTATACTAGTGCATTGTCAAAAAGGGGCTCTGCTCGTCACAAGTGCCCATTGTATACAGCTTCAAATGAGCCACTGACCGCTCCAATTGTGGTTCTCAGATTCCCTGTTCACTGAAGAAAAGGTGATTTCATGAGCACTCGTGGTCCTCTCGGTAGTGACTCGATGGGTGTTGTCCTTTCATATCAAAATGGTAACTTGTACTCCGTTTCGTTAGAGATTCCGGTTCTTTCTGTTTTAGAACGCTTGGCACGCAGATAATCTTGATGAAGATGAAAACCAAAGGAAACGGGATAACTTCTGAAAGGGTAATCTGTCTGCTGCCTGTGTTTGAAGTACCGCCCTGCTTTGTTACCGCTCTAATGAAGAGTGGTATCCAGAGGCACCGCGTGGAGGTGCAGGGTCGGATTTTCGCCTCCGCGGCGATGGTGAGTGGTAGTGTGACTGCTACCCCTACACACCCGAGGAACAATCGGCAGATTGTTCTGGTGGTAGGATGCTCACCAAGACTGAAAACGGGGTCCGTCTCCCGCTCCAGTCCCATCAAGAAGCAGGTGTTGCTATGACCAGCAACTCTGCTATGAAATTGACTTCGCTTGGATCTTCATCGGCACCTTCACCGGGATCCTACTCAGCGGTTGTCTCGTGTTTGAGAGTACGACTAGAAACGTTCTAGCTTCTGGCCCACTCAGCTCTAGTGTCTCATCGCCAAACAGAATAATCCGCTCCACTGTCTTGTACCCAAGATGGCTTTTGTGGTCTAGGATCATTCTCATTATAGTCTTGCCATTGGGGCTGCCCAACAGTGCGTGGAACCCGTCATCCAGCGGGGAGTATTCTACGTGGCCACGTACCGGCCCTACTCTGGTGGTAGCTGAGTGCTCTAGAGACTCCCATATGATCTGCTTCGTTTCGGCGTTCGTCACGAAATATTGGCCAATGGTTCGAAGGCAACGAGCGTGTCTTTTCTCAGTTTTGGCAAGGTATAGCCAGCTCTGCCAAATGACTTCGGATGCCCAGAGTTGCTTATCGGGAGAATTCTTATCATTGGTCTTGAACATGTCCGCAGTTAGGATAACCCCATTACGCCCATCTATATAATTATTGTATGCTGTCTCCTTGTCTTTGCGTCTACCTCCTTTGGAGGTGACCTCGACATATCGGAGATTGCTCACGCTTATGCCAGCGCCAGCCAGAGAAGATTGGACAGAACGTTCGACATTGGCTCTTAGGAGGTCCGAGTCAATCGAGTACTCTCCCCGAAAGGTAGCAATTTTCGACTCCGTGGCTATGTGCAAAGACAAATTATTCAACTGCTCAAAAAGAGCCCGCCCACTCTTACAAGCCTCAATGTAAAGGTTTGAAGCCATTGGTGTGATCTTTCGTGTAACTACATATGCTGACAATAACGTATATTATTTACATGTTGTTGGCCGATTGGTACCTTCCTCCAAAATCTTCCTGTCAATAGTGAGGGCAGGAGCAAGACTACAACCCGTACCTACCTCTTGAACTCATCGTCCATGGGTCAATTTTGATTACGACGCAGAAAGCGACAGATTCCTCGACGAAGAAGGGTTTTACGGTGTCGCTTCATTGCTGGCTGAGATGACATCGACATTTAAGGCAAAAAGTGAACAACGAGCATTGATCGACGCGGAGACAAAGTCCTGAGCCCGTAATGATTGCTCACGACAGAAATGTAAGCAAGCCTCTTACGATACCAGGTTCAATTAACTTACCACATCGGCCACGTCGATCTACCACGATTGACAAAGCCACTGTTCGGTCCTTTGCTCGTTGAGCACGAACCCCAGTCAAAGAAGCGCCCAAAATGAAGCCGAACTGCTGGACTATCTCGAACTGTAAAATCCTCAGCTCGAACAGGGCAGCGTTGGTGTAAGTCTTTATGCATCACAAAGCATCAGAGCATATTTCATGGACAGCAGCCTTGAAATCAATTTGGCTTGGATCTACAACTCTGATGACGGAGCATCCACTACCATGCTTTTGTGTTACCTCATCACCACCTCCGCTTAAAACATAGGGATTTGACGTGCATGGGTACGCTGGCTCCATTGTAGAGAGAGCTACCTCACCAACCCTTACACATATGTGGATCGTACCGCTGCCAAGCGAGCCAGGTCACTCTACAATAGCGCACACCCAGTCTTCCATTGGTAAACTACGCTACATCTACCATCGTGGGAGAACAGCCAGTTAGCTTTACAGGATGTGGTCACATGCAGGAAAGTCTAATCATTCTCTATCTCATATCAATGCTGTCGGATGCAATATATGTGAGGCTAAGCAATTTAGTGACGGCCCAAGAACTAAGCTGCGCCTTACGTAGCCTACTGCTTTACACAGAATACCGCTTGTAGCTTATCATTCGTAATCCTCGCTTGAAACGAACAGTGTATTGAGCGATATAGAAAATGTTTATTCGTTGGGGCTACCAAAAGAGCGGACAGTGGATTTGTCTAGTCACTATCGACGGACCTTCCAAGTGAGCTGAAGCAGAATTGATGCTGGATGTTACTATAATCAAAACCATCATGCACGGACTTTCCCGAGTCTTTCTGCAAGCCAGACCATTGGAGGTACTTTCGCATTTGTCTCGCATGCAATCAACGGGCTGCTCAGTCGTTACACTTTCTTAGGCTCTATTGTCTTTGGTGATTGCATCCCTCAGACGAAGAACGACCGAGCACTCTCCATCTAGTATTGTCTCGCGTAGTGCCGACGGACTTCAGCTGTTTATCCAAGGCTACCTTTCGTGCTTTCATGGGAGACCATCTAACACCTTAATTACCCGGGGTGCCTCGTACCACTCTTAGCGACTGTTAGTAATAGAGAATACCCTGTCACTAATTCAAAGCCCGCAGCCAGGAACCACGGGTCGGATACTCGGGGTTATCGATCCTCGAAGACCCTATCGAGCCTACGGTCTAGGTCTAAGAGCTCTATTCGAAGTCCCCCAACAAGAAGTCTCAAGCAAAACTTAGGTTAATTGGCTAATGGGTCAATATGTTTGACCCCGTCTTCAGCACCTTCGAGGCAACTCGAATGGTAGCTCGTGTGCKTGCGAGCAGAATCGTGAAATTCTCATGGCACAAATTGAATTGATTACACAGTTGATTTATAAAGGAGCAAACGACAGTGATCATTACAGTACTTGCATCTGCCATATGCACCTTGGTAAGTCTTGTACCTTGACGCTCTCAACACCCGGCCCCATCTGACGACGTTACCAGACATTCTTCAACAAGAATTCCTTCTCTCCCTCGGCTGATGGCTCAACTCTACTGTCGCAAAGTCTGTGGATCTGCCCGCTGAGACCGTGGCCTGGAAAGGAGGAACCTTGTCAGGGAGCTTATCAGGCTTCGATGATCTCGCTGAGAGGCTAACGTCACCCATAGGCACATTCAATGAGCAATCTGGCACTGTAGGACTGGTTTGTGTATCACTACCAGGAAGCGTGAAATCGTGAGGACGAATGATCCCGATGTGCTGGTAACCGCTAAACGGGGCTATGGCGTCCCAAAGCCAGATGGGAAAAGACCATATTGTGATGCAGGAGTTCGCGTTGCTGTTGAAGACTGCAATCAACTTCGTGCCCTGACATGCTTTGATGATGACATCGTCGCACTCTGTAGGGGCGAATTCGAGGCAGCGTCTCCAGTCTTTCCTAGATTCCTCGAAATCTTCCATAAAAGTTTGTGCGGTGCACTTGAAGGTAACAGCGATACAAGTTGCCATATTGGAAGTTGCTGTTCGGCGGGCTAACATGTCAGCAGGTGTCCGTGGACGACCTATAGATTCAGCAGGAGAACCGACCTTGTCGATGAGCGTCGAAGCAGATCGACTTTGGCGGCCCATGAAGTCTTGATAATGAGGGAATTCTGCAAGGTTATACATTGTCCGATGTTCAGTGCAGCATAAGGCGGAGTGCAGCTCCCGGATGTCGTAGGTGTTGATCGAGATCTCCTCGAGGAAGGCCGTTGTGAAAGAAGAAATCTCCAAGGCGGAGGCTTCCACGTCTGCGGCGCAGGCTCCAAGTAATTCACAGGAAGTTTCCCATTGTAGCGTCGGGTCGATCATCGCTCCGGCACGGCAGCAGTCGAAGATGAAAAGTTTACTACAAATCGAACTGTCCGTGAAAAGTGCCGCTTCCGCTGTCGACCACGAAATCTCTGGTGACCTGGACGAGATCTCTTTTCTCCACGAACGTACGTTCGAGGAATCTATGGAGGCGTGCCCTCCATAGTATAGAATGAACAGGCCGTCTCGGTTATCTAAAACCTTGTCTAGCTCATTGCCAAATCTAGTAATGAAATCCATTGTGCGGACATCCTCTGCGAGCTTGTAGACCAATACTTCGTAATTGAATTTGTCTTTAAATATTGTTGCCAGCTTATCAGCCTTATTCCGGACATGTTCCAGTCCGGTAGTGGTCTCCCAGTAGACGATGACGGTAACCACCTTCTTAAAACATGTCCTCCTACTCGACAATGCAATCTTCGCAGCTCTTGTCATATAGGACGCGAAGTCGGAGAATGTTTCCCACTGCCTCGACCCTTCGTCCTCGGTCTTTCCCTCTTCCATCTCCGCACAATCACGGGACTCGCCGTCGATCGGAAATTGGACCCGTGAGAGAGGTGGAGAGTTGCCAACGAAGTCAACGGAATTACGAGATGTGGAATCGCTGTCAGAAGGTGCCTGATTGGTCTTTTGTACCACGTTTTCAATGGAAAAATGAGTTGAGCCCAGTCCGTTGGTAGATCTCCTCATTCGCTACAAGTCCTGCGCCATAGCGAATTTCACGGAGCCAGTAAGAGCGGACAACGCGAAAAGGTTGTCCTGGTGGGGTAAGTGTGCTCTTGCACATCAGCCAGCAATACAAAGTATACCATAGACAGTAGCTCCACACATACAGGTGCTGGTAATTGAGTTGTCCTTCGCGCTAGGCGTCAGTATGGAGCTCTGTCCAGCGGCTAGATCACAATGTTGGCGGGGCAAGTAGGGTTTTCTTTTTGGTTCTTAGTATACGTTCGAAAGAGAATACTACAATCAACAAAGAGTCAAAGTTCGGAAAGTGTCTGAGTAKGGCATATGCCTCAGAAGCAAGAATGAAAGTAGACGGTTGGAAGTCTTGATGTCCTGACGGAGATCAGAAGTGTGTCAGATGACGGGCTCCAGGTAGGCGCGCGAAAGTTTCACTGCTGCCACTGTTGCAATATTGCTATTCCTATTCTATCGCTCGCTTAAGCTAGTTCACCCCTTTTTTTTTTCCACCTTTGACATTCGAGCATCTTCTTCCACCATTCCATGGCAAGGGCCCCCTGCAAGGCTTCATGTATATAAAGAGCATCTTCCATAAACCTTAGAAGGTCAGGCAATGCACCGTTTATCCATAGAATAGAGTCCTAGCATTGCGACAGCCACCAAGAGGGTTCCCGACTTATTTATAGCCACTCTCCTTCACTCGGAACTTGATCGGCCTGTCTCCGGTTAGCAAAAGGTCAGAAAGCACTGGTGAGACTATTTTCCCATCGAATACTACCTATAATCACTTACAGCCTAGCTTGCGAAATGATGGCACACAAGCTCGAATCGACCTCTGGCGCAACTCATCCCTCATTATATCCCGTATTCTAGACACTACAGCATTTAGGATAGCTCCTAGACACGATGACTAAGTGATCTAGTCACTCATCTCAACACATCTTACTTTTGTCTGTTCTTGGTGGTTTTGCGTCCACTCCTGAGGCGCCATTCGTGATAATGGCACGTAGGAGACCGTACCAAATCGCTCTAGAGGCGCTGTGAACACTAGGGGTGAGGGTTCTGCATATTGTAGGATTCAAAGAATTAAATTTGATTCACGCCCTTTATTAAAGTTAACGGATCTGGTGATGGCCGTGAGAATGACACGCGTTATTTATTCCACTTTCGTAATTATCCTCGTGCGTCCGGATAGGCCCGGATGCTACCCTATCTAACGCGACAGAATGAGAACGACAACAGCGACTCCCATGAGTGATGGTCACGATACGTGAAGCATAGTACTCATTGAATTCAAAATCAACGGCGAACGGCGGTGCGTATTCGTTCAGGGCAATCCCCACCAATCTCGCCCCAACTTGAAGCTAGCAACGGCTACCGGCAACGGCTGCCCATGAAGAGATATCTTACATTCAGAACTGAGGTATTACCTGTATAGATTTAGGCTTTATATCTAAAAGGACCGATCGTAGGCGTCCTTGCCAAGAAACAGAATAGGCAATACCTACCTACCTACGGTAGGGATTGTCCCTAAAGCCGGCCCTCAAGTGATACTCTAACGAGGACCGACTTACGCGACGGCTCCCGAGTGGCTCCGGTACCCGCATCCCACCGTGCTGGGGGCCGTTTGCCATCGGAAAAATGCTTCTACCAGCGACAGCCAGCAACCACAAACGATAGACCCACTCATACCAAGGTTTAAGTAAATCTGCTATTCAAGACTTATCAAAGTTTCGTCCAAAGTTGTCCGGACGCCCAACTGTTCCGGACTGCTCTCAGTCGTGTGGTTCATGACGTACAGATCAGGATGCTATGACATCTAGCTTGTCGATGTTAGCTTGTTTTCTGCTGAATGGGCTTTCAAGTACTGACTTACTTAGCAACCTGCCGTACGCCTTTCGGTATTCTACAAATAGGAGGACGCTTGTATCGGACTCGTCTTTCCCGTCATAAAACATCCTGCCGTTTACCTTTTCGTATCATATACTTGAAGGCTGATTTGCGGAAATCCCCGTCGTCAACAGCAGTACATACTTTAAATGCATCCATCCCGGTCTCATCTTTAGCGTCAAGGAAAGCACCTGCGTCAACTAATAAGCGCACCATGGCCAGGTTCTGGGCTCTTAGAGCGATGTGAAGTAGAGGGGTCCTTTCCGTGGACTTATAAAGATGATTTGGCAAGGCGCAGTGGTCGAGGAACATCTTAGCCTCCTTGGTCATTCCCGTTAACACCGTGCTCACTACAGCACATTGGTCTTCAACGGCGGGTACCGAGTCAAAGCCTACGGATTCGAACAGAAGGTTCATAATTTTTCCATGTGTTTCTGGACCCATCTTAGTGATGTTTCCGTCATCGCCGGCGTAATGAAACGGAGTGCGTCCATTGAAGTCACAGATACTTGAGTCGGCTTCCGCTTGCAGGAGTAACAGAACACCCTCTTCGTATCCACAGGATATAGCTAGGTGCAGGGCTGAGCTCTTATGTTCACCACTCTGTTCGTTGACATTGGCCTTGTTTGTCAGTAAAATTTTCAGAACCTCAGTCTGGTTATGGGTTGCTTTGTTGGTCCACCCGTTGGCTGCCAACATCAGCGGGGTCAATCCGGACCCATTAGGCTGGTTAACATAAGCACCTTTGGCCAAGAGCATTGATACAGCCCAAGGATCTTTCCTGCGCACAGCTAAATGCAAAGGCATGTTCAGCGTGCCTGGGGGCATGATGTTGACATTGGTATCAAAATGTAGGAGGCAGGCTAAAGCATCCCTCCTATACTTTTCCAGGGGTTCGTATCCACCATACAATATTTGAAGAAGCGGATAGTCTCCATTCTTATCCTTTACATTTGGGTCCGCCCCAGCTTCTAGGAGATCGCGGATCAAGTTCGTATAGCCATGGAATTCTTCATGTTCGATCGCTAGGTGCAGAGTCGTTTTTCCTCCGAAAAATCTAACGTTAACATCTGCGCCAGCTGCGAGGAGTGCTGCAACACACTTGTTGTGCCTTTGACTCCCGCCTTTGATGGCCCAATATAGGGGTCGTTTTCTGACTTTTTCTTTTGTCCCGGGATTGCACCCCTGGCTGAGAAGTATTCGAACGACAGACGCTTTGCCAGCTTTTGCATATTCTTCTAGGAAATTGAGGTGCTTGTCCTGCCATGCAACCCCACTCTTTAGACCAAGAAAGGTTGCTTTAGTTCTATCCGACATGATCGATGTCGGCGCTGAAGATGCAGCTTCCCAAACCTCTTGCATATATTCTAATGGTGAGATATCGGGTTTCATCATGGCTGCATTTCTGCGAGTCTTCTTCTCCGTTGAACTAGTATATTTTGGCTGTTCTTCCTCCTTCGTGGTAGAGTCCCGCTTGACCGATTTGGACAGGATTGCAAGGTTGGCCGCATTCAGGGAACCGAGCCGATAATCAATCATTTGCTCCTGAATCCCGGGGCTGGGTCCAGCAGATACCTTCGTTGTCGTGAAAGAATCAACGTGTATAATTTTCGACGAACCAGGCTTGGTACTCTTTGTTTGGTTCTGGCTTTCAGAGCTCAACAGGATATGGTCTTTCATTGTCGTAGGGTCGTCTACATTGCTAGCATTCAATGAATTAGGTTTAGTAGCTTTTGTAGGGTTTTCGTCACTAAAGGTAGGTAGAACACGACTGTCCTTTATTGCCATAGGGGAGCTAACATTGGCAGTTTCTACTGATTCAAACTTGACACTCTTCGTTGGCTTCTCGTTTCTAGAGCTCGACGCTTCAGTATGCTTTATCTTTGAAGATTGATTAATACTCGCGCTGGCCAGTCTATCGAAGTCCATGTTCTTCCTAGTATTCTGGTTATCAGCGCTTGACGGCGTAGTGTAGTCTGCCACCGTAAGCAAGTTTACTTCTGGCGCTGGAAGGCATGCCGGTGCAGGCGTAGTGAGCGGGCGTCCTTCGAAGGAATCCTCTGGCAAAGCGTCTAGATGCTCTCGAAGAGCTTGTGAAACTTCGCTGGACAAAACTTGAGTATTATTGGCACCATTTACTAGGATTGTGTCATCACTCTCCACCACTCCCGACCTTCTGTTTGACGTAGAAGATAAATTCTTGACGGTCAATTCAGACCCTGAGCTATCTTCCACTGTCTCATATCCCTGACCTTGCGGATCGGTTGTCTTCTCGTCGTCTGATGTATCTTCAACAATATCATATCCTTCGCATTGCTCAATGGTAAGTTGGTCCCCGAACACACTAGCTTCTGGTGAGCTGCTTTGGAATGTGTATTGTGTTGTAGTGTCTTCGGCGATTTCGTACAAGGTTTCTCCGCGATCTCTACCGACCACACGAGGAAAATCTGTTAGATCGTTTGGATACAGATCTGGATCCATATCTAGCCATTGTTCAATGCTGGTCTGCCTCGAGTGTTCAATTAGAGAGCCAAAGGGTTTCTCCTGCAGCTCAGGAACCTCAGTGGGATAGAGTTCCTCTACTTCTCCCCAGTGACTGCTCGACGGTGGTGAAGGGTAATACTCTGCTTCATCCTCGGTAATACAGCAATGGCCTATAAAGTTGGCTACTGAAGAAGCATTCCTGATCTGATTGATGAGTGCCCAAGCCATTGGGCGGTTGCTGGGTACTGACTGTGTCAAGTCTTTGATCCACACTAGTGGCTCGTTGTCCGACTCCGGGCCCGATCCAGCTTGCCGGAGTCGTTCGAACCACCCATGTGCTGCTTCAGCGTTAGCCCAGACACTTTTGTGACGGCTACCGTGTTCTTGGAAGAATCTTCTCATATCTCTCAAGGTACGTCCTCGCAGCACAGTTGTCATGTCCAGAAAAACTATCCCTAATGACCACATATCAGAGGCCGAATTACGTGGAGCTCTCTTCGCAACTTCGGGCGCCATATACTGCTCAGTGAAAGGAGCATTGATCGTCATAGTCGTGTCTTTTCCCGTATTCGACCAATCAAGAGCGGTACCAAAGTCCGTGATGAAAACACCGTGGCCCTTCACTAGGATATTCTGCGGTTTAAGGTCTCTGTGCCGTATCCTTTGCCTATGTAAGTAAGAAACTGCACTGGAAAGGCAGCCAAAGTAACTCCGCAGAGATGGCAGTCTGGCTTCAATGAAATTGCGCGACTGGCATAGGTAAGTCTCAAGATTGTAGTCTGCGACAGGCTCCATGAGGTATGCAACGGTACGTTGGTCGGTATAAGAGCCGACATAAGAGACCAGGTGTTGATGGGAAAGGCGCTTCAGACTGGAGATCTCATGATCAAAATTTCTAAGTAAGATCTGGTCTTCCCGAGGATTTTTCTTTCGCATAAATTGCTTGCGCGCATACTCATTGGAACTCAGCCTACTCCAGACCCTATCCACAGATCCATACCCTCCACTGCCAAGGTGTTTATGGAAATGAAACAAATCTTCGCCCTTTTTGGTATGGGCATGACGACCTTCAGGGCCGTTCTCGAGCTGGCTTGCCTCCGTCAGAACATAGTTTTGTGCGTTCATGAACTTCTCTCTCGAAGAGTCATCAGTCAGAACCTCTGGTATCTTTTCTACCGAGTAAGGAAACGAATAGTCTTTCAAGCCAAGGTTGATGAATTCTGGCATTAGATCTAGACGTCCAATGTTTCGAAGGACAGTATAAGTTCGGGGCCGCGAGCTCCATCCATGTGCCTTGATATGCGGCTCTAGGTGCTTCAACAGGTCTGAAATACGGTGGAAAGTCTCATCGTCGATCGAAACTTTTGAACGCCTCTTGTCACAGACCGGAGGTGTGCAAAGACGTTGTAAGGCTCTGTCGACTTCATCACGCGGTATCGGCTCTGGCTTTCGAGTCACGCCAAAGAAGTTTGCAAACATCGCGAAAAAATTGCCAAGCTGCAATTTGTATCATTAATAATCGTGGTACCGCTTTATGAGTTGAAGAATGGATGTTCTCTCAGCTGGTGAGCCGCCCCCACCTTACCCGCAGGTTATTCGCTGAAATGGGCATGGTCTTCGGGGTACACGTCACAATGCGTTAGAAGCTACTATTGGTCAAAGAAACGAGGCGAGGTGGACAGGAAGCGAACGCCAAGAGCATGTATAGCTCGCAACGGACATCGTTAAACCAAACAAGATGAGCGGTTTCGAAGCAGTGGCCAGTGCGGCAGGTGTTATTTCGCTCAGCTTTACCCTATTCAAGGGTTGCATACAAGCATTTGGTTTTGTCGAGACGGCTGCGCAATTGGGAACCGACGCTGACATTGTACGCTGCAAAATCGAGCTGGAACAGTACAGGCTGTATCAGTGGGCGGAGCAGGTCGGCCTTGAGGATCGTCCGAACAGGCATTTGAATTGGAGTCTTGTTGCAAACATTTTGCAGCAGCTGGAAGCTCTGCTGACTAGTAGCAAGGAATGGAAGGAAAGATATCATTTGGACGTCGTCGAGTTGGACAAAAATGCCCTAGTGCAAGATCCTGCGGCCGTTCTGTCCCGGAAATCCAGGTTTGGGATTCTTCTTGCCCGACTTCGACCTAATTTTTCTTTGACGAGCTCCCGCATCATCCAGGAATCGAACGGAGCCATCAAAAGGTTGGAATGGGCCGCAGTGGGCAAAGACAAGCTCGATCGACTCGTAGCTGACATCAGCTATTGCAACAACTGTCTCAATGATCTGCTYGATTCTGCAGACAGAACGTTTATCACTTCCTCCCTCGAAGCACTGTTAAGAGATGTGGTCTCACGAAGCAATGCCTCAACCGACTTGGACGTGGTGAACGAACTACTTCGATCGACCTTTATCGGGTCCCCGGAGGCTGTTGCATCGGCTGCAAGTCTAAAGAAGATACGCCTGATGCTTGGCCTTGGAAATGTATCCCATAACCCCAGCAGCCAGAAACCAGCCCCAGCAACAGATGCGAAGGCTCGTTTACGACAACTCAAACCCGAGCGTCTCGTCCGAGAATCGTCTTCTATTCCACCCTTCCGTCGTGAATTTGCTCATTACAGATCAGATCTTGTGCTAGTCGAGTGGAAGCACATGGAGAAAAAGCTCGAGCCCCAGCTGAAACATAGGATTGACCATCTTGCCATTCTCCTGGGCAACGTTGATGAAAGGTCTTTCCATTCACTACGCTGCCTGGGGATACTGCCCAAAAACGAAGCCTATCAATCACAGGATGATGCCTACTTTTGCTACGGGCTAGTCTTCGAACTGCGTAGGCTCCAGGTTGACATACCCTTGTCTACAAAGCCATCCATCGCAACATTGTGTGATCTTTATGCGAGGCCACGCAAACCGAGTCTCAATGAACGAGGGCGAATCGGACTCTGTCTCGCAGAGACGGTCTTGCAGCTGCATACCGCGGGCTGGCTTCACAAGGGACTTCGGTCTGACAACGTCCTCTATTTAGACCTAGGTGATCTCAGGTGGGAGAATGGCACAGCTTATGGGCCGTTTTTAGCAGGATACGAATATGCTAGACCATCGAACGCGGACACAGAAAAGACGCCTGAAGCGCCTGAATTGGAGCTCTATCGCCACCCACTTGCTCAAGGACCGGCGCGTTCGAATTTCAACAAGTCCTTCGATCTATTTGCACTTGGTTGTGTACTATTAGAGCTCGCACTTTGGAGAAGTCTTAAGGATATTCTCAGGGAGACTGGTTTTCGAATTCATAACCATCGCATTAAAAACGGATTCTTGAGTCAAAGTGGCTATGAGAGGTCTCTTGAATGGATGCAGATCAATGATGCGAAAGCTCAGATTCTGCAGAATGATCAAAATGGAGACCGGCTTGCTGAAGTAGCATTTCATGCAGGAGAAACTTTCAAAGAAGTGATCTTGCTTTGCTTGTATGCGAGTAACGATGATCCTGATGATGAAGACTTGGAGGTTCAGAAGTTGATTGTGGAGAAATTAAAAGGTTGTAGATTCTAATACTAGCTTGTCTATTTTCAGCTATTACTTAATTTAGTTGCGGGTTGGTGCTCGATGGCACCGTCGCCAGGCGTCTTTTTCTACCCTAGCCGAGCTGCAAGCCCCCAGGCGTCACTACCACTGGCGAGCTTGGGAAATGAGGATCGACGTAGCGTTATTTTCAGGGGCCATCACACGATTCTGCTCCTTATTCTTTTCGATCTCCACCGCTTTTCCCTACCCGTTCTTTCAGCATCTCAACAGCCTTTTAACCTACAAGATTGCTCTACCTACCTACGACTGCATATATCTACCTAGATAGCTAGCTATTACGCCCCAGGTATCCTGTCGCTTAGCCCCTGTCGCTTAGAGAGAGGGGGTCTTGGCGATGGGCCTCCGCTCCCTATCGGGCCGACGGTAGCGAGCGTGAGGGGCCTACAACTAAAGTTTTCGGACAATCAACAATAATTCTGAACATCTTGAAATTGCCAGCTTTTCACTCTGACTAGATGAGCACTAATTGCTGAGTAAAAGTCGGAACCCCGAATAGCCTGCAACCACAGTCATCAAAGCGCATTCAACCCTTTCCTCATGACACTTAGTCACTGTTGATAGGAGTTTTCAATTGTATATTCAATGTGCAAGCAACGTAGCTCTGCGCCTGGAGCTCACAATGATATTCAAGCGAGCTGAACTTTCCAAGCCATACTAAAAGAATGCAAAACCCTAAGCAAAATTATATTCAGTTTGTTACCTGAAATCTCTCCTGCCTCTCCTGCGTGGTGTTCCTTTCCAGTGCCACTGAAGCAACACAGTCTGTTCCCAATCTGATTTCTCTGGGGCGACAAGGTTTCCCAAGAATGACATCCGCCAAGGTCACAACTCGGACCAAAACTGCTAGTATTAGAGTAGTCCCCACTTCCAACGAGGCTCTTTGCAACGACTCTCTTGCCCACCAATACGGCGGGAGTCATAATTCAGGCTGGCAGGGCCATATACCACCCTCATGGCTGCCGTACGTGCAATTAAATCGCCTCAGTCCTCCAATCGGAATCATTAGCATATACTTGCTCCACATGTTCGGTTTGCTCCGCCGTCAGTGCTGCCCTGTTCCTACCGTATCTCTCGACATCCACTGCCCAGAGTGCTATCTACGCCATACCGGGCATAATCAGCTGGACATACTACCCGTGGGCTAAACGGCACATAGATTTTCCGCAAGTTGTCCTCGGGTTTTGTATGGGCTGGGGTGTCGTCATGGGATCAGTAGCTATCGCTATCGAACCGTTTACTAAGGGAGTGCTTGGATCAGGTCCGAAGCTACGTGTAGAGTATTCATCCATGTGCCTTTTCTTCGCTAGTGCTGTATGGCCGATGATTTATGATACCATCTACGCGCATCAAGACTTGAAGGAGGATTTCAAAGTAGCCATCAAGAGCTTGGCAGTTCTCTACCGTGATCGTACCAAGGTCCTCCTTTGGCGATTGCTGACTTTTATGATTTCGCTATTATTTGAATCCAGGTGGCTGGGTGCTATGGGCGTAATGTATTCTCTGGTCTCTGTCGGCGATGCGGCGATGTCACTAGGCTTAATGATTGTGAGAGTTGATTTGGACGATACCAAAAGCTGCTGCTGGTGGTTTAGCAACGGCTTTTGGATTGTTGGAGGACCGATCGCGGGTGGCTTGCTGGCTGAGTATTTGCATCAGAATTACCTTCCCTACTAAATTTGGATCATCAGCCTCACCTGTACGGGACCTTCTGTGTATAATGAATGCTCATCCGTAGATAAGACGCCAGACAATTGCAGTATCAATTACCTAATGTTATTCCCTCCGCATACCTTGAAAATTGACGACATCGATCCTTATAGGACAGTGATTAGAGGCCTCAGAAGGTTATCCATGTATTGTGGCCTTGGTAAGCTTATTGCTCCGAAGAAAATCGTTCGTACAATATTCCCTTCGATGATAAAGGAAGTCTCAGCTGGACTTGGCTCGCATTTGGCATCAGAGCAAAGAAGCTTTTGAGATCTAGTCATCTTCTTAAATCATTGAAATTCTCATTCTGGCCCACAACGCTTCCCTCCTACCACTTTAACTCTTCAAGTGTTTAAGCGCGTTCACTCTGCGATATCCGTCCGTAAGAGGGTTCTCATCTTCGACTCGACTTGAGAACCACTCTTTTTCCAAGATAGAATCCCCTTATTTCAAGTCTACGGCCTTGACCTGATGTCTTCTGGCTCTGTTACGGACCTTTCCCCATTGTTCTATTACACTTTTACATCTGGCATAGTATTTTCGGGAGATATATTAAGAGATTGCAAGGCTGACGATGATCATTTTCATTTTTACACCTTGCTGTGAGGCAACGAGTGAGCAAACCACTAGGTCATGGGAATAAAAGTCAGCAGATGAGCAACTCCTAACGGTACCAGTCAAAGGAAAAAGAAGTCCAATAGCATCCCACTGAAAAACTGCTATCTACGGAAAAATATGTTCTCAAAGCTATATGTGGGAAGACGGCTGTGAATATACACGTCAACTCCATTAGCTATGTTTCTCATTATATATAGGGAAACCCGCAGTCCGGGCCACGCTTGCGTGAACCCATAACAAAGATATTTTAATATTATTGGAGTATTAAGATCGTATTTTGTATTGGAAACTAAGTCACAGCGCTACATAAAGCGCCCGACAAAGCTCAAATAGTAGGTAGTAGCAAAAGGCAGAAGCATCAGAACGGGAAAAGAATGAAAGATGATTCAGGAGGCGTCCGGTCATCAATAATACTGCGGGCGGAGATTGATGCACTTAGGTATGTGCGTGTTTTGTTTGCTTATCCAAAGCAGCCAAGAAAAGCTCGATTAACTGTGGTCGGTCAGAAAGTTCTGAAACAGGTCGGTCTAGCAGTGACCAAGCTTCTAATTCAGGGAGTTTGGTACCCCTGATAGGAGCACTTTGCTTACCCAAGCAGTATATTTCTTGTCTTGTTGATTGCTTTGGAGACGCGCGAGCTTTGCAGACAGATCGTCTGTGGAGCAGAAGACCATACTGCTTATTTGCTGATCGGTTTCAAGGCTCTTGAGAAACAGCGTGGCACCCTTGTCATTGCCAATCTGTGAGATGAGGAAGATTGCCGCTGCGTTGTTATATGATTGATGGCTAAGAACTCCTTTGCATTTGCGGATGGTGTTTCGTAGACTTCCAGGATGCTCGGTGGTAGGCTATAAGAATTTAAAGAGTGTACGTATGTTCTTGCGGTCGGCGGAGCAAGAATAATGTGCGTTCTTATGCAATCATGAATATTATGATAACATACCTGTCCGTCCGTAATGATAACCACGAAGACCGGTCTCTCAAGCTTCCCCGATTGTACCTTTTTAATGATCATTGGCTGTACAATTTTGGCATCGAGAACTTCGCCCAATCGAGTGTCGCCATGGAATGGTACGCTCGCAACTTTCATGTCTACGTCATGCGCATCCGTCAAGTCGTCAAAAACTTTCCCTGCCCCTTCATCGTGGTTCAGAAAGCGGATTGATATCCCCTTCGGTTGGAGTCTAGTTGCAAAATAAGCGACGCGTCGGAGTGTATCACGAAGTGCTGGAATATGCTGCTCATCAAAAGTCATTGAGCTACTATCATCTAGAGACAAATTGTTAGCCATCATCGAGAATGACCTTCTCGGAGATCACGGCCAATCACTGAGAGGATGAACGAACTAACCGCACAAAATAACGAAATCATAGAATGCGAGCTTCACAAGTCCAGGAATGATTTCAGTCCGCAATCCAAGTTCTGCAGCAATGATATCGGCCTGGGTCGCGGCCTTTTCAGCAATAGATTTGACAGATTTGTCTGTCACCTGGGAAAAGTTTTCAATATTCTCTGTGACAAAGTCTTGCGTGTATTCTACATATGCATCTTTCGTTTGCGGGGGAGCGACTCTTCGTTTACCATCCGAAGATGCGGGTGAGGTGCGCTATAAGATGGCGGCTCTGTAAGTTCAGCTCGTATAGACTAGAAACATCCCTTACAGTAGTTGCTGGTACACCGGATCGGTGCGGCGGTGACTGAGTCAAATTAGAAAGAGCATCTAGCTAGCATCGTCTATGCGAACTGAACACATACACTTGCTACAGGAGGGTTAAGACCTTGGTTTACTGATGTGTGCGTCTGCCAATGGATGATTGGAGGTGGTGGCTGAGAAGGGATCGTAGTCAGTAAAGCGTCTTTAGAGGCGTTCCGGTATAGATATACCATAAAAATGACTACGTTATGTGTCTGCTGGTCTGTTGCCTCCATAAGTTCTCCCAAGAGTGGTTGTGAAGGCTCAATAAAATGTTACTGGGYCTGCTGCTTTCTGAAAGGAGTCGAGATTCCTTTACCACTGTCCGTGTTTCTCTAGACGGCAAATTATCCCGGGGTTCAATCGGCCCAGCCTGTGTTTCAAATTCTCCAGGTTCTTCCCAAGTGATCGACTTTCCGAGGCAAAATGAGCGCCAAATGCCAGAAATTGATTTCATGGTGCTTAAGTTTTGGATACTCTGTTAGCTCAATGCTCCGTATATGTGTGGTGTATCGCGCACGGAAGGGATGCAAATCGCGGGGTACACGCTGATTATATAAGAAAAAGCTATTAAAGATCTAAGTGGTTCGTCTAAAAAAAGCTTTAACATATTCTCGAAGCTTTACATATTCTCGAAGCTCTACATATTCTAATATGTGAGATACAATACACCTTCCACATGAATCCTTCAACACGCGGCTCTGTCTCCATTCTCCAGAAACTTAACGTCTGTTGTAATATGTGTATTCATAAATGAAATTCTAGCCTTGKGAAGCTGGAAAATACTATCGTCCTCTTGGACTCGACGCAAGGTGAATCTGTGTCGAGAAAGAAGAGGGGCATTCTGGTTGCTCATTGATGGCAGACAGAGGGTTTGATCCGATAAGCAAGGAGCCCCGCCCACTAGCAAGTGCTACGGCATGATAGAAGCTAAAGTAAGCCCAAACCATGTCTACTATACTATTAACGATCCCAACATATTCATAGATACAGGATAATTCAAGGCGATACGCAATGTGCACTTCCTTCCACTATATGTAGCAAAAGACCGTTGCCTTGCTGAGCCTTGTCATGCGGCGATGATGCTTTAGTTCAAAAGGTGCCACTTCTTGCAGCCGCTCTGCCTCATCCGCTCCTCAATATAGTCCATAGCCAACCGCCACAGCCCTTTTCCACCTATACAAGCGCCGCTCTCAAGGTGCTGTGTTAAGCCACTGAGTGTGGAAAAGATCTTTGGAGCTTTCTTGGCCTCGGAGTCGCCGAGAAGTGGCGCTGTGATGGAGAGAGGGCAGTGGAATATCTTTGACTCATGAACAGGCGAAGACATGTGGTTCCGGAGCGCTTGGAGGTTGCGGAACTTCTTGGAACATTGGGGGCAGGACGGAGAAATTGTGAGTGCTAGGTCCGAGGGAGGGTTTTCGAAGTCCGAAACGGGAGTGAAGAGGCCCGAAAGGGATGGAGATAGGGAAAGTGGAGCGCTCCGGGTGCTCCAGTGGGTTGAAGGCGTTAACACTGGCACTCCGCCAGAAGAGGAGTTCGAGAGGGCGTCGTCACAATTGAGACTTAATGCGTCATTCTCAGCACCGTCGTTGGAGATCAGTTTTTCGATATCGTTGGACCGGACGAGGGCGTTCAAAGACTTTCTCGTTATCCCTGAACGGCAAGCGCCGCTTTCCAAATGGTGAACTAATGCCGAAGGAGACGTGAACTGTCTCTTACAGCCCTTTCCACCGGTACATGCAATTTTGCCCAAGGGATGATGAATCACAGAAGAGAGGTGTTGTTCCAGTGCTTGATCGTTGATGAATTCCCTTTCGCACTTTTTGCAGTACGGGGCAGAGTCTTCCGCGAGAGACGACCGTACGGATTTCTTAGGCTCGTGGATTTTATCGGCTAGATGCATTTGCAAAGCTTTAGAGTTGACAAAGTCCCGGTTGCAATCGCAGCAGCGGAATTGAGTAGCATGAATCGATGAGTGAAGATGGTCTTGAAGAGCTTTGTCGCTGCCAAAAGCTCRATCACAGTCGCAGCAATAAGAATGACCCGTAGCCTCTCGGTGTTGTTTCAGTACCTGGGCGAAAGCGAACTTTCTCCCGCAGGCTTCGCAGCGGAACGCGGGGGTGCAACATTGTAATGTATCTGCAGCTTCATTCAAGGGATCGCAGTGAGAGCAAGAATCATGCTTCTTTGCGTCCCGGTGCTGTTTTAGCGAGACAGCATCACGAAATCTACGGCCACAAAAGCAGAAGGGCATAGTGACATAGATCAGTCGTTAGATAGAGGGAGAAGGTGAGGACGATAGAGAAATAGAGGAGGTATAGGATGGAGGGAGTATGTGAGGAGTTTTGCTGGGCACACACGCGCGTTGAGGGTGGCTTAGATACGAGATCCAAGTATGCCCGGTAGCTGCAGCCTCCAGCATCGTACTTGTACACAGCAGTAGATGCAATAAAACGATTGGGCAGTAGGTAACGATTCTGGGGCAGCGGCGGGTCGGGGAAGGGGACCCGCGCGCCAGGGATCTTTGTTTTTTGCACTGCCCCACACCACTGTTGTAGAATGCGCGCGCCTCCAGTCAGATGTCGCAAAAGTCCTTGTCATAGTGGAAGGCCTTCTTTTCACTGGGCCACGATGCTCCTGCATGCAGGCAGCATCTTACTGCGGCTGCAATGGACATGAACCCGGGATGCAGCCAAACGCTTCCGTAATTTATGCCTTCAAACCCTCTCCAACTCCCCTCAACTTTCCTCTTTAATATTAGACTCAGAGCTTTTCGAATGCAGCGACTTCTCACAATCACCAAGTCAACTTTCTTTTCGAAAGCACCTTCGAACAATAAAGCTACCTTGCACTGCAACCTGTACGAAAAGAATATGGAAGATCCGGGATCCATGTTGTGCCGCGTCCGCGTTCTAGTTCCAAATGGCAGCGAGGAGAAGCCCGCCCTCTTGAAACCTCGAGACGTGCCTGAATTGACCGATCAACTTCGCAAGACTTGGGTCCAGGGTATGCAACAATTTGTTATGAGCTCAGCAGAGCACCAGTATATCAGACCTTTAGACTTTCAACTCTACCTCTCAGGCACCGTTGAGCATCGACCTATCTCCCTCACATCTCTGATATCCACAACAGTCTATCCACCTTCTTATCGCATTCCACCAGAGACGATCGCTGAGCTAGCCACTGAGGCAAAAGTGCAGCGATCGGAGCGCTTCGCGCTGGGAAGTCTGATTTACGAGATATACGCCGGAGAAGCAGCCTTCGAGGGCTTGTCCGAGCATGAGATTCAAGACAGGTTCCGCCGCGCGCACTTCCCGGCCGTCACACACACTCCTCTGTGGCTCGTTATCCTCTCATGCTGGAGCTTGGAGTTCGCGATCGCGTTTYAGGCGATGTCAGGTAGGCGCTCTCTCCACCATCGGCCATTTTCTGCTCTTAAGACCAGCGTAAGTAACGTATTTTCAATCTCTAGCTCCCCGCCTTCCAAGTAAACTGCAAGGCCTGTTCCGCTCCGCCAAGAGTTACGTTTCCGCGCACCCTGTGCGCTTCGGCTTCCAAGTAACCGGGGCTGTAGTTGGCCTTGCCGCTACCATTACCTTACCCGTCCTCGGCGCAGCAGGCTTTTGGTCACTGGGTCCTGTGGCCGGCAGCTCGGCAGCGGCATGGCAGGCATCCATGGGGGCTGTAGAGGCGGGGAGTTTGTTCGCATGGTGTCAGGGCGCGGCGATGGGGGGCGCAGCGGTGAATGGAATTATAGCGGCAGGGGCAGCAGGTGGAGGAGTCTTGCTTGGTTCGACGGCTCTAGGGACTTTGATGGACGCAGGGATAGATGAAGGAATGGATGAGGCAAAGAAGGAGAAATTGGTGAATTTGTTTCGCGGCGTATGTCGGAAAGAGGAAGGTGATAAGAAGGCGGAGGAAGACACGGAGGAGACTATTGAGTAGTGGTACCTCTTCGGAAGAAGAAGGCTACTATCCTTGTTCTCAAAGCGCCCAGAAATATCTATATAATATTGGACGACTTTAAGGTTTACCTAAATGATTAGCTATAATTTGTCGCTAAGGATATCATATTATGTAACTTAACTATTAAAATTTTACCTGCCTATATAGATTTATATAACTATTTTATAGTCCTTATATTACTTCTATATAATACTTTTATAAAGATATAGCT
The DNA here is from genome assembly GCA_000444155.1 of Cladonia macilenta KoLRI003786. NCBI lineage: Eukaryota > Fungi > Ascomycota > Lecanoromycetes > Lecanorales > Cladoniaceae > Cladonia > Cladonia macilenta. The sequence continues at coordinate 2,237,949 of KE598558.1, forward strand.
TTACTTAGCTTTATATCTATTTATACTTTTCTATATACTATAATATATAATTATATTATAATAGACTTATTTTAAATATATTTATATTAAATTTATTACTAATTTTCTTACTTTTAATAAGGTAGTCTCTTTTAAGACTTTATTATTATTATTAAGTRTTATAGGTCACTTTATATAAGTTATATACTAAGGGACTTAAGGGTAGGACATAAAGTCTTATAGAAATAAAATAATAAGTGTTAAGATATAACTTAATAGAGGAATAATAGACTAAAGGAATTAAAAGTATATAGAGGTAGTATAGCCTATTATTAGAACCTAATAGAAATGATGTGGTGAACGCCTAGCCAGCATATACCCTAGAATAGGCTTAGCAGTAAAAAGTTATGTGAGGAAGTTCAGAGGGTTCATACTCTAAATAAGGTAAATAAAGAGTTCAGAGGGTTTATACTCTAAATAAGATAAATAAAGAGTTTAGAGGGTTTATACTCTAAACTGTTTAAACTAAATAGTCTTAGTTGACTTTTCTTTATCTATATAATTTGGGCTTTTACCTTATAGTTTAGATCTCCTTATATTTAATTTAACTAATAAATTAATATAATTATTATAATATAAAAGGTTTACTCTTTATTTATATAAGTAGTTAGTAATATTATATAACTTAGCTTACCTTATTTTCCTTTACTCTTTAATTACTTATCTTTAGAAGATTTTATAATATTAATTTATAATACTTTAAATATCTTTAAGTATAAGTTTATTAAACTAAAGAAGTATAACTTAACTTATCTTAAATAAAACTACCTAGACTAGGCGCTATAATAGTATTAATAATAAATTTAAGGGAAGTATTAAGATTACTTAACTAAACCTCTATTATAGAGAAAAGAAGAAGCTTAAAAAGTAGTTAATATAAATCTAACTTTACCTTTACTTCTATAATAGTATACTAGTTAAATAATATATAATAGTTACTATTACCTTTATATATAAAGATATATAAAGATAGATATAACCTTACTTATAAAGATACTTAAATAACCCCTTAAATATACTAGAAATAATAAAATAAATAGAAGGGTTTACCTATTTTAAAACTAAACTCTATAAGGTATTTATACTATCTAATAAAATAAACTAAGTAGTATAAGTTATCTAATATATTAAATAAAAAATTTATAGTAGAGTATATAACACAGTTCTAATAATATATAGTTAAAACTAAATAAGATAATAATACACTCATAATAATATATAGAAGGGGGTTAAAAGAAAATATTAAGGATAAGTTAATAAGGATTARAGTAAGCTTAGATATACTTAATAAACTTTAAAAAAAGCTATCTAAATTAATAATAATCTCTATCTACTAGAGACAAATGCAAAATAACTATTTTGCATTTATAGTATACTAAAATTTTAGTCATATTATATTTGATTTTCTTTTTTTAAATATAAAATAGGTTTTTTTGTAAGCTTTTTTAAAAGTTAGACTAGATTTAGAAAGTACTTACTTAATATTATAATCTAACCCCCTAATAACCTAAATCCCTTTTAGGATTATTTTAGAATTAATTCTTAAAAAGTAGGTTTTTTTTAATATTTAAACCTTAAGTAGATAATTAATTACTAAGAAAATAATTTCTTCTAAGCTTTACCCCTACCTTAATATAAAAATAAAATTTATAATAAGATATAATATAGAATTAGCTTACTTAGGGCTATAAAATATACTAAAAATTATTTAAATTAGATTAGTAATAAAAAAGTTATTCTTCTATCTATAATTTGTTATAAACTGACGTCGTGGGATCTTCTAAAGATGAGTAATTAAAGAGTAAAGAGGAATAGGGTAGCTAAGATATATAATATTACTAACTATTTATATAAATAAGGAGTAGACCTTTTATACTATAGTAGCTATATTAATTTACTAGTAAAGTTAAATATAAGGAGATCTAAACTATAGGTAAGAGCCCTAACTATATAGATATAAGAAAGTCTRCTAAGATTATTAAGTTTAATAAAATTAATCTATAAACTATTTAAACTCTTTATAATTTAAATGAATTAATCCTAGATTTGTTTGAACCTTATAGTTTATATGTTTTACTCGCTGAACCGTTTAAACTATTATATAATTTATTATTAAGCCCGTTCTATAATGTTCTATTAATAGTATGTTCCTCTTATTATACTATTAGGTTCTAATACTATCTCCCTCCTTTATTATCTTTATCCTAAAGATAACTATCTATCCTTTATACTACAACGCGTAGCTAATCCCTTATTAAAATCTACTCTTTACTAAAGGCGCGTACTAGAGAGTGCCTGTTTAGATAAGATTATATATTATTATAATAACTATATCCGCCGTGATAAGGAGTGTAAGATAGGTATAAATTTAGATTTCTATATTAAGTACTTTAGTATTAGTTTATTTTATAAGCTTACTTTCTTAGAAGCTAAGCTTTATTATATTTATAGAAAGAGGTATAAGAAGTTAGAAGCTACCTATTATATAATATTTTAAATTTAAGAGCTAGTTATTTATTAATTAAGGCTTTATATTAAAGCTAATAACTTAGAAAAATAAGAGGAGGAGCTAGTCTATTATAAGCTTTAAAATATAGAGGAATTAGAAGCTAATAAGGTAGCTAGTACTAGTAATAATCCTTTCTTTAACCTAAATTTTAAGGTCTTTAAGATTTCCTTTAACTTTAACTAGACCTAATTCTCTATTTCTAAAATTATTATAAAAGGGTCTAGCAGTTCTTAAGGTACTTAAATAATTCCTATATATTTTTAATATTATTAKAACCTTTTTATTTAATAAGATATTTTTAATTTTATTAATCTAGAATCTTCTTAATTTCTTATTTATCTTCTTTCTTATTATGGGTGGTAGAGGGTTAGGGGTAGCGGGCGCATGCGCAGGGACTTAGTGAAAATGTAATAAATTTCACCCAACTAAGTTAGGCGGATAAAAAAATTTTATATATAAAAAAGATACGTATTTTTATGCTAAGATAGAAGCTAGTCTTCTTATTAAATTATATTACTATATGATATTAATATAGATGATTAAAGTTCTACTTATATTAATATTTATAATTACGGAGGACTCTTATAGAGTTGGACTAATTAAACTAATAAAAGCTTATTAACACGGGAGATTTCTATACTTAATTATTATATTAATAGGCTTCTAGATATTTTATTAGTCTAATTAGGTTAGCTCTATTAATAGGCTTAATAAATTTAATTAGTCTACCGTTTAGTTATAAGTAAATAATAATAATATCTATTAATAATATATATAACTAAACTAGTAATTTATATCTAAGACTTATTATTATATTATTATATATACTACTATATCCTTTTATCTCTAATAAGTTTATTCTTTATATAGAATACTATTATTCTAGTCTATCCCTACCCTAAGTATATAATTATTAATATAGCTATCCTAGCTAATATAGTCACGTAATAAAATTATTATAGTTATTTATTAAAGCCCTCTTACTACTCTACCCTTCTATTAGCTAAGATTAAATTCTTTAAGATATTAGCCTTCTTTTCTATTTTATCTATAAATAATACCTCTATTATAATAATTAACTATAAATAGATAAATATAAATAATATTCTTATATAATAACTTAGATTAGCTAGTACCTATATTAATAATAAACCTCTACTCTTTACTATAAACTTATATTAGATTATATATATAGTTATAGATAAAGCAGCCACTATAATAATAAACTAATATAAAAAGATAAGAATAATTAAGATAAGAGGATAAAGACCTATTAAAAAAGAGTATATAATAATAGAAGTATAATATCTTTTAAATTAGGCTTAATTTACTTATTATAGAAAATTAATCTAGACTAGAATATAATAAGACCCTATATCTCTATCTAATATTAATACCTAAAAGGATAGATAGATTATCCTTAATATCCTAATAATATAAAAAGGTACTTAATATCTATAGAATATTAAAAGGTACTTATAATCTAAGGATTATAAGGAGGTAATTACTTACTATATATATGCTTTACTTAATATTAATTAAGGCACTTTATAATCCTAAGAAGTATATAATATAAGAGCTCTACTATAATTATTATAATATATTAGGCATTAATATAATATTAAGCTTAGTGCTATATTAGATCTATATAAGTTATATACTAATAATATAAGTAACACTAATAACTTATTTAGCTTACGCGTATAATAATATAAAGTTAGGAAAATTTATTAAGGTAGAAAGATAGAATATAGCCTTTACTATCTATAAACTATAATATAAGTATAGTRAATAGTAAATAGTAAAGATAAAATAATAAATATATTATAACTATTTTAAAAGTAAATAAACCTTACCTTACTTTATAAGACTATCTTTTTAATTTCTTATTTTCTTTTTTTTTTAACTATTCTTACTAGTCTTATCTCACCAATAATTTAATCTTATTAATTATATATAAGGGTAATCACTAAGCGTTTCTATTAATATTAAACCTATTAATACTATTAATAAGCTTAAGTAATAGTAAGGTATAACTAAAGTTAATAATAAGAGTATAACTAACTTAATATATTTAATAGGCTTCTAGGGATATTAGAGGACATCTTAAGTAACTTACTTTTAAGGATATTAAAGGACCTCTTAAGTAATCTATATTAATTCTTAGTTATATTACTAACTTAATTTATTCTACTATAACTAAAGTCCTAGTATAGAAAGTAAAGGCTATAACTATAAATTTATATAATATTTATATTATACTATTTTTCCTTAATTTTATTATAAATTTAGAGGCGCTTAGAGTATATATTAGCTTAAATAATAATAATATAATAAGATTATACTTTTTTAAGAGTATTAAGGTTAATAACTTAGAAGTATATACTATCTTTATAACTTTTATAGATAAAAAAAGGAATAACTTTAATATAGCTTACTTTCTAACCTTATAAAAGTAAGTCTTAGCTATAATTTATAACCTTAATAACCTATTTATTTTCTTTAATAACTTATTATTATTACTAGATATAATCCCTACTTATAAATAAGATCTCTATACTTATATTATTAATATATACTAACTTATATAAAAGGACCTAGACTATTTTATAAGGGAAACTTATATTAATCCTAAAATCAAACGTTACTTTAATTATAAATTTAAAGATAAATATATTAACTATTTTATTTATATTAATAGATATCTTCTAGAGAATTAGAATTAAGCTTACTAGCTCTTAAAGGTATATAAATAGTCTATAAAGAATACTCAAATTATTATATTATATATAGTAGTTAGGAATATATTATATATTACTCTAGTTAATACTTTATATTACTAAAACATACTAAAGAAACTATTAGCGGATAAGGAAAAATATAAGATAAATATTATTAAGTAGGAGGATATTACTAGAATAAGTAATAAATCTAATCCTTTATCCTTACTATCTTTAGATAATATACGTGGTATTATTACCTAGCTTTAAACAGCTCTAAAGTCTTATAAATTAGAAAAGGAAGGTCTTACGGCTAGTAAAGAGAGCTAAGTATTAAAGGGTTAATAATTTTATTATTATTAGTAATATAAGGCTATACCTATAGCTAGGATACTACTAATTATATTTATTTTTATTTAGTATCTTATTAAGCCCTAATATTAAAGTAGAGTCTATTAAATAGGTAAAGATCTAGCTAAATTTAAAAAATCTATATTAATAAGATAGCTACTAACCTCTCTTAATACCTAGAGTAAATAGATTAGACGTATTATATAGTATAGTAGTATTAGATACGCTTATTATTAATTAATAAATATCTATTAATDCTTTTCTTCTAATTTTTATATTCCTTCTATCCTATATCCTATTTTATAGGCTATATCCTATACTACCCTTTATATACTTCTTTACAGTTTATTTATTATAACCTATAAAGATTATATAGGTTATAATCCCCTATAAATAAATTAAGGTATAGTACTAAGGTTCTAAGGCTAACCCTTAACTAAAGACTACCTTTAAGCGCTTTTAATTCCTATTTAGTAATATTCTTATATTTTAATATAATCTTTTATTCTATAGTTACTTAAGAGTTATTAGAATCTTACTAGAGATTTTCCTATAGCTTAAATACCTTACTAAGTTAGAATTTAAGGACTATCTTATTATTTACTAATATCTACTTATTAAGAGCTCTTTTATCGACGATCTTATAGGTATTAGGCATAAGGTTTTCCTATTTATTTACCCTAACCTTAAATTACTTCTATTTATATTTAGTATCTAGCCCTTTATAAGTTATTTCTAATTATTAATACCTTTACTTAACAAAGGACTTCTATTCCTAGTCGTTTAATACAATTATCTAGCTCTCCTATTTTATACACAGATCTACTAACTCCCTTATTAATATATAGAGTCTATAGCTATCGCTAGTAGCCCTACCTACTAGTAATTAATTAAACTTAATATTAATTTATAAGTTATTTATCTTAGCTACTTATTAGAATTACTAACAACTCCTATACCTAACCCTCTATTAATACAAGATAATATATTATTATTATTTATATAAAGATAACTTTACTTAGGTATTAAGAAACTCTTAGACTTATTTATAGTAGGATTTATAGGCTTATAAACTTCTTATCCTTCCTAATAATAAATACTAAAGATTCTTACTAGTCAATATTTAGTCTTATTAAAATATTATATGCACGCTTTATATATCTAGATAATTAAGAGGCTATTATATATCTAATAGCTATCTATAATAACCCTTATAATATATATTAAAAACATATCTAATTTTTAAGGTAGGTCAGCGTATAAGATCTTTAATAAATCCTTAATAATTATAGGTTATAGGTTTAAGGGTATTATACCTAATATACTAGATAAGCTAAGACTTATATTATGCCTTTAGGCTAAGGATATATACTAGGCCTATATTAGGCCCACTACTACCATAAGGTTAGATATTATTTATATATATATACATTATTAAGTCAGGCAGTATTAATAGAAATTAGAAAGATTTTATTAAGGCTATAATAAGGAAGCCTTTTATTATAGTCTAGAGAGTACAAGAGGCTAGTATTAAATTAAAACTATAAGATATTAATATAGTCTAGGGATTATAAGAGGTATAAGTCTAATTATAATTATAAGATATTATAATTAAACTATAAATATATAATAATAGATAGTAGATCCTATCTATAGATAATATAAGATATATTATTATCTACTATATTTTATAATATATCCGTCCCCCGCTTATATTATTTAGATAATTAATATATAATTGCTCCTTCTATTCCGCTATTTAACTAAGCTTAATTATTTATAGCTTACTTAAATAGATTAAAAGCTTAGCTAGAATCTCTTATTTATAGAAAATCTATTAGTTTTTAGCTACCTTAGTTATTATTACTAACCCTTATTTATTAAGCTATAGAAATTTCTCTACTATTATTTATTATTCCTTAGTACTTATTTCTAATACTTTTTATTATAAAGGCTTAATACTTATTTTACTTAAGACCTCCTTAATTATAGGCTGTCCTCCTACTACTAAGGAGCATAAAAGGATCAAAAAATATATATAATAATAGTAATATCACGTGAAAAAGAAGGTAATCTTAAAATAAGAGATTAGTAAGGATAGCTTATTTACTTATATAACTTTAGTTCCTATTTAATAAGATTCTATATCTATATATTATACTCTAATAACTATTTTTTATTAGAGGAATTAGAATAACTCTTCCTATTTAATTATTAAGTTTAATTACGGCTTATTATTATCTAATTTAAAGATTATAGTATTTAAATTATATATAGATTATTATAGGATAATAGGGGATCTTATTCTACTTATATACTTACTAGTCCTTATTATACAATTATTAGTTAATAGGCTCTAGAAATTAATATTAAATTAGGATATAAATTTAAAAAGTTATTTACCCTAAACTATAGTTAGCTAGCCTAGACTAACCTCTTAAAAAGTATCTTTATTATTAATAATTCTAAGGGTTTCTTATTTTTCTACCTTTTTTTAATTATCTTAAGTAATTAATTTCTTTATTATTTTTCTAATCTTTATTCCTATATACTAAACTTATTACTTATATAGTAATAAGATTATTATTATTACTATTATTATCTAGTACTATTTATTTTCTTAAAGCTATATATTATTAATATAATACCTACTCACCTGAAATCTTAGGCTAAAAAGAAGGCTAATAATATTTATTAAGTTTAGTATTTTAAGTAAAAGTAAAAAAAGAAAAAAGAAGCCTTAGATTATAATAAAGATATTAAGGCTACTAAGTTAATTCTAGTAGTACTCTATTAATCTAAAACTAATAATATAAACTAGACTATTATAACTTTATTTTTTAATACTATTATTATATACCTAGTATCTTTATTATTTAGTATAATATATAATCTAGAGCTATCAGCTATTAACTTAGTTAATAATAATTATAAAAATACTAATAGACTTAACTATAATAATATTATAATTATATCTCTTTTAGTCCCTTTCTATCTACTAACTACTATTATATAATTAATAACTAAGCTTTTTAAAGAGCTAGATAATATTATTTAGAGTTTAAAATAATTAAATCTTATTATAAGGTTATTTTAGTAAGAAACCTATATATTATACTTTAAAAAATATAGTTTATTATTTAAAGATAATAAGCTACTATTTAAGCTATATACTTATATATATAGACTCTAAATATATTTTATTAGCCAACACTCTATCCTATTAAAAAGTTTATAACTTATAGTCTACTTCCTATCTATTTTATTAGGGTATTTTAAATACCTATACTTATATATTATTTATAGTACCGTCTACTTATATTACTAAATTAGTAGAGTCGCTCTATAGGTATTCTAAATAATAGTTATATATTAGTTATAAATAAGATTTAAGGGTGAATACTTAATCTATTATTAGACTTTTTAATACTTTATAGGAACTAACTATATTATATACTAACTAATTTAAGGATAATAATAATAACGATAGTAATAATAATAGTAATAATAATAATAATAATATTAATAGTAATAATAATATTAAAGATTATAGTCCTAGTATTTTATAAGCTAATTATATAGTTAATAAGGATATAATTATCTTAACTAAGAATAGAGTTACTTATATCTTAGATAATAATAATAATATAAGTATTAATAGCTTAAATAATAACTATTTATAAGCTAGCCTAGTTATTACTAATAATAATACTAGTTTAATTAAGGCCGAAATAATACTATATGTAGTATAGACTCCCTTTTATAATTATAGTATATAGCTTTATCCTTATAATAAATTAGGACTAACCTATTAACTATTATATAGCTACTAAATCTAATTTTATATCTTATAAGTAATATTCTCTTACTAATTTAACTAAATATTAGAATAAATTTCTTTCTTCTCTTAATAGTTCTATTAATTATAATCTTTAAACTTTCTTAGGTTACTATACTATCCTTCCTTAGAATAACTCTTATAATAATTATATTAATATTAACTAATAATTATTTTTAATAGGTCCTTAAGGACTTACTAGCTTACCTTATCTAAATCTTATTAAGTCAGAATCTATATTCTAGGAGAGGACCTAGACTTTAATAAATAAAATCTAATATTTTTAGGATATTAATAGTTTCTTAGCTTATATTACTATATTAGTTATCTATAAAAGCGGCTTTTAACTAGCCTATAATCCCTCTTTCTTATAATAAATTATATAATTATCTTAGATTAAATTTAGGGGTTAGTCTCCTAATAAGATTAAATAACTCCAACTTAGATATAATATTATTAATAGAGGTTTTAGTTATAATACTTATATACTATTCCTTTATATATCTTTTATTAATATAACTTATCTTACTAAGAGCTAGTAAGCTATATAGATTAATAATATTATCTATCCTTCTTTAAAGGCTAGTTGTTCTAATAGTATCTTATAGTATTATTTATAAAGMTTTTATAATACCCTTTATAAAAGCGCTGTTAAGATAGAAATTAATATAGTATATAATAGTTAACTTATTAATATTATATACCTAGTTCTTACCTTAGCCCTAGTATAATTCTAGTCTAAAATATTATATTATATAAATAAGTATACCCTCTTTTATAAACCTATCTTAATAGTTTCTAGTTATAACTTAAAAGTATATATATAGCGTAAGATTATTATTAAAGTATAAATAATATTCTTTAACTATCTTAATAATTACTATAATATACGCGAGGAAATTATACCTATATAGGAGGTATAGTTAGACTTTAATACTAAGGATATTCTTATTAATCTAAATCTAGCTAATAGTATTACTCTTTTTTATAAAAGTTTATACTTAGAATACTAGTAGAGCTATTTTTATAATTTATATATATAGGCCTTTTAAGTAAAGTTATCCTAATTCTTATTTATACTAACTAAGGATATGGCTATAATATTAATAAAGTTAAATAAGGGTAATTAGCTTTATAATAAGGGTAGTTTTATTTATTATAAATTATATAACCTAAATAAGGATATGTTTGTTACTCTTATAAAAGTATATAGTCTCTTTAATAATTCTTATCTAGAAGTACTTAGTTTATTTAAATTCTACCTTAAATAATAGTTTACTACTAATTGCTAGGGTAAGGCTATTAATATTAATAAAGAGAATCTTATTATATCTATTACTTATACTAAAGCTTAACTTATTAAGGCGTATAAAGTAGTTAAGACTAGAGTTATAGAAGCCCTTATTTCTATTAAATATAAATAGATAAGTTTTAGAGCTTAATAAAAATATTATATTAATTTATTCCTTTTCTATTAACTAACTCTAGATATAGATATTATTATATATAATTTTTAAAAGATACTACCTATATTACCTTTTTAAGAGTAATTTTAATTAATTATTTTATTTATTATATTTAATTTATCTTACGCGTTTATATACTCTCTAACCCTTAGGGATTATAATAATACTAGGTAGGGCTTCCTATAGTTTAGGAAGTATAAGGATATTAAATTTAATATTTAGTTATTATTTAATAATACCTTTTTTATTAAGCTTAAAGATAACCTTACTAATATTATTATATTTAAGAAGGTAATTTTTTTAACTAACTTAATTACCTATTTATTTATATACTATAGCTTTTAGATCCTTCTTATATAAAAGGTTAATAACTTTATTATTATATTTATAAATTAATAGATATTTTACTTTAAAGTATTAGCTTCTTAATTAATTAAAGGTATTAGGAAGCTAGTAATTATACTAGAATAAGAATAAGTCCTTAATAAAATAATAATTTATATTATAATATAAACCTTATAGCTAAGTTTTTTAGGTATAGAACTAATAATAAAGTAAGCTCTTTAATTATTATTATAAAGGCCCTAATATAAGGTGCTAGATAATAGGCTTACTATTAATTTATTAGCTAATAAGGACTAGTTAGATATTGATAATCCTATAATTAAAAAGGTTTTTAGGTTATGGTATTATAATATTTTTTAAGAATATAATACTATTTAGCTACTATCTAATATAATTATATAGGAAGGTTTACCCCTCTTTACTTAGTCTATCCTTCCCTAATTAGTATTAGCTTAATAGGATAATACTTTTTAATATATCTTTTATACTATTACTAATATCTAGGACAAGCTAACTAGAATGTTAATAAAGGTACATTAATTCCGCGAATATATAAAGAAGGCTAGGGGTGATTAGTCTAGGATTAATAAAGAAACTCTACCCCTAAGAATAATAACGCCTATATTTAATCTTAGGGCTAAGTTAGCTATTTAGATATATATATAAAAGGTCTTCTTAATTATTCTTACCTAGGCTATAGAGGGAATAAGGGATTATATAGAGAAATAATATATTTAATAGCACTATATTACTTAATTAATAGATAATAAGCTCTTAGGCTTAAAGAGGCTTAATTATATACTTATTATATAACTATTAAGGGATAAATTACCCCTAGTTATATTTATTTATAATAGTTAGGTAAATACCTATTTTAAATCCTATATTATTAACTAATAAGTTAGTCGCGTCTAAGAGCTTTTTACCTAGAATAATTATCCTAGTTATAAAATATAGGGCTAGAAGAATAAACCTTTCCGCTAGTTTACTTATTAAATATATTAGATAGTAGTATAAGAAATTAATATTTAAATAGCTAAATAATTCCTTAATAAATTAATTATTATTATTTATTAGAGACTCCTTATTATTCTATAGTATAACTATAATAAATTATCTATTATATGTAAAGCATTCAGCTATTATTCTAAATATATATAAAAGAAAATTTAGAAGTAGACTATAATTAAGCGTACTTAATAATTAATTATATAAGTCTTATTAAATAGTATAAATAATTATTATATAACTAAAAAGACTAGTTATAATAATAATGTTTATATTATATATTAGTTAATCTTAAAGTATAGGCTGTTTATATTAGGCGCGATGAGTTACCTTTATAAAGAAGGGGGGCTAATTAATAATCTTAAATATATTAGATAGAATACTAGAATAGTATAAACTAAAGCTTTCTACTATAAGTTTAAGACTACCCTTAAGGATATAAACTTTAAAGGAGATTTAGAGGAGGTAGATTAGCCTATATTATTAAATAAAAATATTTATTATATATAATATATTTTAATTATAGTATATTAATATAAGAAATAAATATATTAGTAATAATTACCTATATAGTCCCTAGACTATAAGCCTATAATTATAGGTTAATAAAAATTAAGCGAGTCTAAAATAATATTAGTCCTTAGATTATAATTTTAGGGATAATAATAATCCCTATTATTAACTCTATTAAGGATAATAAGATCTATAATATATTTTATATCTAAGGTACTAATATCTATATAGGATGTTTTTATATATATTTATATAAATAAGAGCTAATGTGATAATACTTAATAATAGTAATACTAAGAAAAAGTATTAAATACTAATCTTTTAATATTTATTTATACTAAGATAATATTGCTTAATCTTAAGTATATTACTATATCTAATTACCCTCCTAATTATTTAGACTTAATAGAATAATTATTATATTCCTCTTTACTACTTAATTATTATATTATACTAGGCCTATCTACTTCTTATCTAGCGCTTATATCTTAGCTAATATAATTAAATAATAGTAAATAACCTACTTACTATTAATAAGTAAGTAGCCTTCTTAATATCTATAGAGTATAATATCTTGCTATAAAAGTAAATATAAAATAAATTATTAGTATTAGGCTAGCCGCTTTATATTATAAAGCTTATTTTCTTACTCTTATATTTTTTTTTATCTATAATACTTATTTAATCTAATATTATTGTGTTTTTTATTTATTACTTACCTTTTTTTACTTATAATCTCAACGCTTTATAATTAATATTATCGCCGATAATAGATCAGCTAGGTTATAATTACTATTATTATTAAATATTAAGGTAAGGCTGCGGTAAGATAAGCTTTTAATTAATAGGTAGTACACTAATTCCTTTTTTAAATAAGTCTATTTTTACAGTCCTTAGACTATAATAGGCAAGATAAAAGAGAAGATAGTTAAAGTAGCTATATTAAATACTAAAATTTACTTAAGCTAAATAGATACCTAGATATAAAGTATAATACTTAATATATAAAAGGCTAATCTACTAGGGATATACTTAGCTACTAGAGATATTAAAGTTAATTAGTGAGCTAGCGCGCACTATATTAGGTTTCTAGATATAATAATATATAAGGAGTAGTATTAGAAGTTAGAAGTAATAAGATAAATTATTAAATCTTTTATAGAAAGTTATAAATAATATTTTAGAGGGACTAAGGCTATCTAAGTTAGGGTTAAATACTTATTTAACCTCACTAGTAATAAGGAAGCCCTAAAATAATTAGTAAAAACTATTCCTATTCTTAAAGACCTAGATAATCTAGACCCTATTAAGAAGGAACTTATAAATTATGCGCTATAGATATAGCTAATTAATATATATAAGCTTATATAATATAACCTAACGTATTTCTTTATTAAACTTAGGGTAAAGGGTATAAAAGCCTACTAGGGGTTACTAGATAAATAAACTAAAGTTAAGCTATAAAGTTATATACTAAAAGATTAGTATTAAGCCTATATAATATTAAAGATTAGAATTAGATAAGCGTTAAAGCTAGTAAAGGATAAAATTATTATATAAAAATAAATAGAGATAAGTAAAGAGCTACTTTATTTAATACTAAAATAAGAGATTACTTAGGTTATAAGGCAGAATATTTTACCTCTTATATAAATACCTAGGGACCCTATAGGGCCCTTATAATCTAGGGAGTATAATACCTTAGTTAAATATAATAATTTAGTTAATATAAAGTTATTTAAGAATATTAAGGAATCTAGGTTTCTAGATAATTAATTTACTAATTATAAAGAATTTAATAAGTTAATAGATATCTAATTAATAATAGTAGGATCTCTATAGAAGTTATATAATAAAGGTTATATTTACTTATATCTATTAGTATTTATATAAGAAGACCTCTATAACTATCTAAGAAAGTTAATTAAAATCTAATACCCTATTATAGATAATAAATATCCGTTAATCCTAACTATTAAGTAGGTTAATTAGATAACTAAAGATTTTTTAAATATCTCTATTAATATATCTACCCTTAGTAAGCGTTTGCTTTAAGATTATAATAAATAGATACTTTATAATAATGTTATTAATTAGATAGTAGCGGCAGAGATATACTAAGATAATATAGATACTATCCTTAGTAAGTAAAGAGTAAATAAGCTTTAGATATCCTATATAAAACTATAAAAAATATTAAATATTATAAGTATAATATTCCTTACCTTTATAAAGGCTTACTCTAGACTTTATATAGACTTAGTATAACTAATTTTTAAGGTATTATAAGATGCTTTGCTTACTAATAGGATAGTAATAATAACTTTTAAGTATATCCTTAAATCTTAGTAAATATAATTTCTAGCTTAAACTAGACTTATAAAGGAATCTAAATTATATATATAGCTACTAACTAATAAAATAGGCCTAAGTAAAACGATTTTAGTACTTTCTTATATAATATACGCCTATACTAAAGTAGAAGCTAAGTAAAAATTATTAATAAAGGATATTAACACACCTAGGTCTCTAATATCTAAGAATAATAAAGGGATAATTAAATATCCTAKTCCTATAAATAATACTAACCCTTTAAGTATTTTAAAGGGTAACTAGTTTCTTTCTAATAGCTAAGATATTAGTCTAGAAGGTTAAGAATATACTATAATTAATTAAAAAATTATATTAATAGCCTAATATAATATAATTACTATAAGCTTTAAGGATAGGTAGTATAGGCCTACCCTTATTCTAATACCTTTATAGGTAATAAATATCTAGAAATATAAGAGTTACTAATACTTTTTTAATTTAGAGGTTTAATATTTCTTCTAAAATCCTAATTACTTAATAGCTTTACGCGACTACTCCCTTATATTAGGTAATACTATAAATAATTTATTATAGTATCTTAGCTTAGTATTAAACTTACTAAAAGCCTTATAATATATTATTATTAGTAGCTACTTAACCTAGACCTATTAAACCTTATATAAGATAGACCTTAGTACTAGTATCTAAATAGACTTTATTTAAAATAATACTACTAAGTATAATCTTAAGTATAAGGTTAATAACTATAACCTTAATACTAATAATAAGAAGGTTATCTTAAAAAAGGAGGTAAAGAAGTAGATCTCTTACTACCCTAATATATTTAATTATATAATATATAATAAGGCGTAATACCTTAAAAATTTATTTATATATAATTATATATCTATTATTTACTTAAGGGCCTTAATTCTTAACTTTTTTATAGCTACCTTAATAATAAATTAGCCTATTAACCTTATTAGGTTCCTATACTTAATATAGAACCCTAAGTTTAATTCTAAAACTTTAAAAATAGAAGATAATAATAGTAATAAGATTATAATCAGCTTACCTAGTAATATTAATTAAGAATTTAAAAATATAAAAGCTATGTTTATTATAACGCTTTTATCCTCCTTAGATTATATAAAGCTATATTTATACTTTCTAAATCCCACCTAATTCTCATCGCTAATAAGTATATTAAGTAGGGGTTAAGTAGACCTTTAAATTATTTACCTAATTTTTTTTATTATCTTATAGGTTATCTAGCTAAGATAGATATTAGCTTCTAAGATTAACTTAGGTAAAGATTATAGAGTCTTTATAATTAAGGTAACTATTCCCTAAGCTATTTAGATATATATTAAGCTAAGAATAAATATTATTACTTAAAAGTATTATTATAATATCTATTATAAATATAAGCCCTTACTACCTAACCTAGAAGTAGATAATAATAAATAAGAAATTAACTTTATTAATATAAGTATATATTATTATTTATATTAAGCTGTTTATAACTCGCTCTTAGACTAATTTTATCTATAGTCTAAGACTATTAAAGCTAGCGTAAATAAGTACCTTATAAAAGGGAGTAATTATAATATAACTTATTTCTTCTACTTAATAAGACTATCTGATATACTTCCCTATTATAGGGATTATTATTTATTTATATTATATATAGCTGCGTTATTACTAAAGCTAAAGCTCTTAAAGAGTATAGCTTATACTATATATAATATAAATTATTAAAAGCTTCTTATCTTTACTAACTAGTTAATAATCTAATAGGAAGTAGAACTATTCCTATACCTTCTTAGATTTAATATTATAGGAATTAGGGCACAGTATAAGGCTATTAATTAAGATAAAATTATTAATAGTTTTAATAATTAGTTAAATAATCTATAAATCTTAATAACTAGTCTATATATTTTAGCTATAGTATTAAATCTATAGAATAACTACTTAGATATAATCTTTATAGATACGCCTAGTAATATATAGGTAGCCTTATAAGCTAGGGGGTAAGTCTCCTATATTAGTTAAAGATACATCTATTTTATATAGGTCCTAACCCTAGACTATACCTATAATCAGATATTATAATAGCGCAGCATTAATAAGATACTAAGGATTTTAGCTAGCTAAGCTAACATATTAATTAGCAACAAGGAATAAAATATATAGTATAAGTTTAATTTAGAATTAAACTTAAATAAACCCTTAGATCCTATATAGACGGATATTATATATTTAATAATTATTAGACTTAAATACATAGCTTTATATATTAATATATTTAGATAGTAGTTATCTTAGATATATAAGGAATAAGGTTATATATATAATATAACCTAAAAAGATAATATTTCTAAAGAGTAAGTATTTAGGACTTTTCTAAAGTTAAAGTCTAATACTTTTATAAAACTAAAAGCTAGGGCTTAAGGTATAGATTAACTATTAAACTCTTTAGATTATAAAGAGCTAATTTAACTTAACTTATTTAATAGCTTTAGTTAACTTCTTATTAACTAATTTTAAATTTAAGTAATGTCTTAATTTAAGTAATAAATTCCTTAAATATATTTAAGATTAATAATATAATCTACTATAATTTAAAGAGTTTAAAGGATATATTTTATTAATTATCTTATTTATTATATTAACTATAAAACCTAAGTATATACTAACTATAGGGTCCCTACTAGTAGTAAGGTCTTCCTTTAGTAAAATAAGATATAGCCCCCTTTTACTAGCTTATTACTAATTAATTATTAATACTATAGTATTATATATATTAGTAAACCTAACTCCTAATACTTTTTATTATTATAATATATACCCTTCTTCGCTATTAAAGGCTAAGGATATAAGTATAATTATATTATTACCTAATCCTTAGGGCTGGTCCTCTAGTAATAATAATAATGTTAATAATAATATAATTATACCTAGTCCTAAAGTAAAGTCTTTAACCCTTTATAAGCTATCCCTACCTCCTATAAGGCTATATATATATATTTATATACCTAAGCTACCTTTATCTATAGAAGGTAAGCCGTCTTTTTATAATTAATAAATAATATTATGCTTACTTATAATTAGGGTTAACTAAATCTAGTTTACTTAATAGCCGCTTTATAATATTAGAATTATCAGACTTTATAATATTAAAGTGGTTATATATATTATTTAAGCCTCTTAATACTATCCTAGATAAACAGCGCTGTAAATACTCTAAGCTTTATTTAGATCTAATAAAAATTATAAGAGGTATTAACACTACGCCTAATATAACTAAAGATAGAAATAGTTAGTCTTATAATTAATACCTTCTATCCTAAGGCCTTAATATCTAGAAATAATAATAATTAATTTATATTTAGAATTCTCCTTCCTAGATGATACTTTAAGTAATAAGAATAACCTTAAATATAAAAGTAGTAATAATAATAAAAATAATATAAATAATAATAATAATAAAGAATATTAACTTAGTATAATATATTATAAGAGGGCTAAGATAATTAGAGTATCTTAAGTTCCTATAAAGTTAAAGTTATCTTTAAAGATAAAGCCTATTATATATTATATAACCTAAAAAGGTAAGTCTAGATAAGGGTAATATTTTTCTATCTTTATATAAAGAGAATTAGTTAGGGTTGAATTAAATAGATATTAAATATCAACCCTAATATATACTTATTATATTAGTATTAAGTATATTTATATATCTAGGCATACTATCCTCCTTTTATAAAGTTAGGACTATATAACTAACTAGAAGCTATAGCCCTACCTATTTACTAGAATCCTATATTCTATAATTAGATAATAAGTCTAGTCCACTAACTATATAAATATATTAGTTAATTATAAGGGTTTAAATAGTAAATTAGAATCTATTACTATTTTAAGACTATAAAGGCCTATATTTATATATTCTATCTAGAGCCCTTAAGCTCTATAGTTAATTACTTTAATAATAATACTTTAGTTATTTATATTATTATTTAAATTTAATAATAATAGTACTTATACTTAACTGATTAAATAGAATAATTTACAGTTATTAATTATAAATCTTAATAGATATCTAAATATATCTATTAATAATAATCCTTTTTTAATAAGATATCATAACTACTTCTATTATTAAGATATATTTATTTTATACTATAACAGACGCTAATCTAATCCTTAGATATATATATAGTTGGATAAATATAATCCTAATAACTAATATAAGATAATATTTATATTTAAGGAATTAGTTATAAGCTACTAAGTTTTCTTTACTAATATATAACTTTATTTTAGATTAGTAGGTATATTCTAATAGAAATATACTAACTAGGTTATTAATTACGTTCTATATTACTAATAGTTAATTATTTAATAGATTTCTATATTTTAAAAGGATTCTTTACTTCTTCTAGATTTTAATTATAGTTAGTACCTTTTATATCTTCTTTTAATAAATTCAACTCCTTAAGATACTTTAGGAATATAGTAGCCTTTAAATTAAATTTATCTTCTAATAATACTACCCCTCTATTACCCTCGCTAGATATATTATTATTATTATTATTACTATTATTAGCTTCTATCCTCACGCGCCCTTTATTATCTTTATTATTATTAGAGGTACCTTTTCTTCCTACTATTAATCTAATATATAGTTTAATATTAATAACTACTACCTTTTATATTATTATTACCTTTAAGACTCTATTATCTTTTTCTTATCTAAGCTTAGAATTAACCTCTATCCTACCCTTATAAGTCCCTTTACCTTTATTAAAGTAAAGTTATTATCCTACTATTAATAAGGGCTATATACAACCGGATTATTTATAAGATTTAATTATTATAGTAATTAAAATATTTAGGATTTTAACTAATTTATTCTAATTTAGGAATAGATTAAATAAAAAATTCTTTAAATTTATTAACTTTTATGCCTAAGTCTTTACTTATCTTTATATCTATATTTTTACCTTTTTTAATACCTTCTCCTATACTAGACTAAGGATATATAAACTAACCTTATTTAATTCTTATATAGGGCGATTATCATGTAATAGATTAAATAGATATAAATTATAATATAATTACTTAGGAATTAAGATATAAATTATAAATTATAAATTATAAATTATAGATAAAATTTTAATAGGAATAATTATAAATAAGATTTTAATTATTATATATAATTTCTTTAAATAAGTATTAATTTTAACTTTTTAGATATAATTAATAATAATACTATATACTATAACTAATACTTAAATATAAAAAGACTAAAGGATCTTATATATATATATTTCTTAGTATTAGGAGGTGTGATAGAGCTATTATTATTCTAAGATATTAATAACTAAGATCTCTCTACTAAAAATTTATACTCTACTTTAGCTTTAGTATAATATATACCCTTTTATTATCCTTATAAAATCTTTTCCTAGGTATCCTCTGTCCTAATCCCTCTTACGCGGCCTTATTCTATACGGAATCTTTATAAATTCTTTATAAATTCTTTTTCTTACTTTATTACTAATTTTATCTTTATTTATTCCTTATCTTATCCTTATAATCTATTAATCTTAATAAAGAAATAAGAGAATATTTTTTATTYTTTTTAAATTCTTATAAATTTCTTTACTAGATTTTTTTAATTAATATTTTTTTAAATTCTTTTTATTATCTTAATCTCCTATAGAGTTAAAGAAGAAAATAATAAAATAAATTTATTTCTTTTAAAAATCCTTAATTTTAAAATAAATATTATAAAATCTTTATAGATTCCTTACTTAAACTTATTTTTTATAAAATTCCTTTTTAATTTCTTAATTTTAATTAATATTTAAAATATTCTTTATAATCCTATTAAAAGATATATAAATATAATTATTTAARAAYYTTTATAAATTCTTTAARTAAGCTATTATATAATAGAATAAATAATAACCTATTATATTATAAAATATTATTAAGTAGTAGATTTAGTTAATATATTAAAAATAATAAARCTATAATATATATAATATTTAATTATTTATTAAATAATTAATTAAGTTATTATAAGGAAGGTATTAATTATAAAATAATAATAACTAAGATACTCTAAAATAATAAAATATTATATATATTCTATTAATCTATAGTAATAGTAATAATAATAATAATAATAAAAAAATAGATAGATAGAATAATAAAAAAAAGATATATAAATACTTAATTTAATATAAGCCTTAATATTAACTTAGTAATATATTATAATAATTTATAATATAAATACCTTAATATTATCTAAGTATTATAATAAATATATATATAAATAATTTAAGTAATAAAGATAACCTTAATATAAATATTATATTTAATAAAATTARTAAAAATAATAAAGATATAAAAGATAATAATCTCTATAAATAGAAATAATAAAATAATAAATATAATAAATATAATAAAAATAATAAATATAAGATTTATAGTAATATAAAGCTATAAATAATATAAATAAAAATATAAAAAATAGATATATTTAAGAGCTAGAATAATATTAAATAAGGCTTTTAAAATAAAATAAAACTAATTATAATTAAATATCCCTAAAGACGCTAAAATTAAATAGGGCCTAATATATATATTAATTCTTTAATTTTTTTATTTATTTATTTTTAACTATTTTAAACCTATCTTCCTATTATATCTATATAATTTTATAAGTAGCCTTAGTATTTATTTATTTTTAAATAACTTTAATTAATATTTATAAGAATAATTAAATCTTCTTAAACCTATTTAGCTTTATATAGCCTTATTTTATATTATATTATCTTTTATATCTTATAAATAGGTTTAATTTAGCTTAATTATTTTATTAATATATTATATAACTCTATTAAAACTAGATTCTTTTCTTAATAAATATTTTTTATTTATTTTAGATTTTTTTTATCTTATATACTCTTACTTATCCTTATTTATTATTAATATAATTAAAGATAAAGCTATAACTATCTTTATTAACCCTAATATATAACTTTAATAAGAGTAAACTATAAATAATTTTTTATTTTATTTTATTTATAATATTATTATYTTCTTAATTAATATTAATCTTTYTYTTATTAACCTCTTTAAAATTAATATAAAGTTAAATAATTTTAATTAAATTAATTTTTTCCTACCTACCTTTAAACTAGAGTTAATTAGATTTTAAATATTAAAACTTTAATATYTAACCTTTTTAATAGCCTCTTTTTAAATACTTATTAATTCTAATATATTAATTATAAGTATAATTTAGATTATTATAATAATTTTAGATACCCTTTTTATAACTCTAGTTTTTTTAATATTTTTAAATTAGCTAAAGTTATTATTATTAAGTTATTTTTTATAAAAAATATAATTAAAGATATTTAAAAGATGCTTTACTTTTTTATATAATATATAATTAACTTTATAATAGATATCTATCTAGCCTAAGAATTATTATTTATATTAAAATAAATTATAAATTTYTTATTTATTTCTTATTAACTTTAAATATTATTAAATATTCTTAAAGATTATTATTTAATTTTATTAAGAATATACTATACTATTATATATTTATATAATAAAGGTATTTAATAATCTTTTTTATTATAATAACTATTAAAAAACTTAGTTTTATAATTTTTTTATTAAATATTATTTATCTTTATTAGCTTTTAAAGGTATATACTTTAATATAAATATTAACTAGACTTAATAAAAGATAATAAAGGCTATATTAATAAAAATAATACTATTTTAATAATAATATTAATAAATACTCTTATAAGGAGTTAGTAGAGATATATAAAAGTTTATATAATATATATTAAGCTTAATTAACTATATTTAATATTAATTAAAGGTATATAAGATAAAGTATATACTAAAAATATATTAATTATAAAAAGATTATAAAGCTTTAAGATAATTATAATAAATTTCTTTTTATATTACTTTAATTAAGATTAATTAGATAGTTAAAACCTTTAAAAAAAAATTTATTAAAACTTTAAAGTATCTTACGCCTTTAAATAATAATACTTTATATAATAAAAACCTATTATATTATTATTATTATATATCCTCCCCTAATTAGTTACTCTTAGTTATAAAAGATAGGCTTAAGAATATAAAAAAAACTATTTAATATTTATTTTAAAAAATAAATTAGGTAYTAAAGCTACTTAATTAATTTAATAAATATTTAGTTAAGGTAGAGGCTAACTTAGCTATTAAAAGRTATATATAATAARGGTAAGTATTATTTAATTATATTTTAGGATATTTAGATATATTTTAGTATATATAATAATATTTTATATTATATTATTTATTTTAACTCTTATTAGCCTTATTAAGTTTTAGATTATAATAATTAGCTTCTATTAATATTATTAAGTACTAGTTAATAATAATTAGCTCTAATTAATATTCCTTTATATTAAGTTTTTTTATAATTAGTCTTAGGGTAGTTTAATCTTATTAGATTAGTAATAAATAATATTAATCTTTACTTAACTAAAATATAATATAATAGATATTACCCTTAAATAATACTATTCACCCCTAATTATACCTTAATATATAACATTACTTATAAATATATATATATTAATTTATATTAATATAAATATTTATAATTATATTTCTATTAACTTATAGTTATATTTATATTAATTTATATTTATATTTTTATTTCTATTATTTCTATTATTTCTATTATTTCTATTATTATTAATATTATTAATTTTATTAATCTTATTTATCTTATTTTTATTCTAGTTAAATTTCTAATTTCTAATTAATATAACTTTAAATTAAGTAATTTTATATTATATTATTTTTTATATTTTATAAATAGGTCTTATTTAACTTAAATACTTTATTAATATATTATATAGCTTTATTAAAACTAGATTCTTCTTTTAACAAATATTTTTTATTTATTTTAGATTTTTTTTATTCTATATACCCCTATTTATCTTTACTTATTATTAATATAATTAAAAATAAAGCTATAATTAGCTTAATTATTATAGGGAAGGTATCTACTAATAAGGTATAATAATTAGAATATTTAATAGATATTAATAAAATAAGCTAATCTATATAATAATAATAATAATAATAATAATAATAAAGGAAGGATAGATAGAATAATAAAAAGAAGATATATAAATATTTAATTTAATATAAACCTTAGTGCTAGCTTAATAATATATTATAATAATCTATAATAATATACCTATAAAAAAAAGAAAAAAAAGTAATATCTTTATTACTTATATACGCTCTATTATATTATATATATTTTTATAATATTCTTTATAACATCCTTTATCCTAAATACTAGTAGTAATAATATTAGTAATATTAATTATATTAAAATAAGTAATAAAAAGAATAGATAGTTAATAAAATAAATTTAAATATAAAATTTTAAGAATACTAAAATATCTTCTTTAGAAGTTAGGATTATATAATAATAATATAAATAATAACTATTATAAAGATACTTATAAATAATAGTATTAATATATAGAATAAGATATATCTTATAATAAATATTAACTAATTAAAAATAAGTTAAAAATTAGGAAAGGGATAATAATAATTAAATATATATTAAAAAAATTAAAAAGTTAAAAAAGTTTTAAAATTATTATAAGGTTTTATATATTTAAAATTATAAAGATTTAATAATAAAAATAGTAATATCTATTTATATAATACTAACTATTACTAATATAATTATTATTAGGATATATATTTAAATCCTTATCTTTATAATTATCTTTATTAATTATTATATAGGAATAGCTACCTTTTCTATATTCTTTTTTATATTATAAAGGATATTTATTAAATTAAATATTATAATTTAATACGCTTATTCTTAATTAGCTAGAATATTATAATTAAGGATTTTAAATAAAGCTATTATACTATAAATTTTATAAGAAATTATATTAATAAAGACTTACTTAGAAATATTAATAATATTTATTAATTTTTTTAATATTAATCTAGATTTTAAATATTAAAATTTTAATATTTAATCTTTTTAATAGCCTTTAATACTTAATTATTTATTAAATAACTAACTAAGTATCTAAGTATTATAATAATTAAATATTATAATAAATATATATTTTATTCTTTTTAAAAAGGATAGATATTATAATTTAGTATTATATAATTATAGATAACTATAATTTCTATAAACTAATAAAGATTTAAATATTATTTCTATAATAAATAAATATATAATATTAATAATATTAGTAATAATAATAAATAAATAAATACTAGAAAAAAATAGATATATAAATATATAATTTAATATTAATATATTTAATATAATTAAGCTTATAAATTATTATTAATTTACTAATTATTTATTATTTATTTATTACTATTTTATATAACTAAGATATATATTATAATAGGCTATTTTATTTATTATATTTATTAATTAYTACTAATTATATCTATTTACTCTTAAGTAATAGGCTATCCCTTAGTTCTTATTATAGTTTACCCTAAATTATTCTTATTTATTTTAAAATACCTAATTTTTCTAACTGCCTCTTTATTTATTATTAATTTTTTTTTATCTTTTTTTTTCTTTTCTATTTATAATTAATTATACCTACTAATTATTAAATATTATTATTATCTATTATTATTATTTATAGTATCTTACTATTTAGTCCTAAAAAATACTTTATAAATAGTTAAATATTAATAACTAATAATATTTAGCCTTAAATAATATTAGTTTTTTTTAATAGCTATATTATCTATTATCTTTTTAAGCCTAATATCTATTTATATAATTATTAATTATTTTTTATTAGCTTTATTATATATATCTTTAACTTTTATTCTTTTTAAGATAGCTTTTTTATATATAGATTTAACTTTAATTTATTTTTAATAAACTTTATATTTTATATCTTAAATTTTAACCTATTTTTAAATAGCTTTAATTTTTATTTATTAAACTTTAATATACTTAAATAACCTTTAAATACTTTTAATTAGAATTATTTATTTCTCTTTTTTTTTTATTACTTTTAATAGCGTTTTCTTCTTTATTATAAATATAGTTAGTTTTTTATATAAAAAATAATTATTTATTACYTAAAAAATCTTTATTAAAGTTTTTATTATATTATCTTTATTTTTATTTAAGATCTTATTTACTTTATCTAATAAATAGACCTTATTAATATTAAATAGGATTAAAGTTTATTAAAGATTTTTATTTATTTTATTTTAAAGTTAGGCTAGCTTATATTAAGATATTTATATATTATCCTTAATTACTTTTTTTATATTAAGTTTTTTAAAAATCTTATTTATTACTTTTATTATAAATATAATTAAAATAATAAAGCTTATTAATTTTAACTTAATTAAGCTTAGCTAATAATAACTAAGCTTATATAAAACTTTTTTAATAATAAAGGCCCCCTTCTAAATAATTTTATTTTTATTTATTATAATAGTTTACTATACCTTTATATACTTATTAAATAAGATTAATATTAAGGTTTTATCTACCCTTTTTATAAAGCTAAGAATATTTTATTAAATTAATTTCTTTTATTCTAACCCTTTATATCTTTAATACCTTATTAATTAGCTCCTTTAATCCTATTAATAGCCCTAAATATCTAGCCCTTTTTTTTAAAAGATTTATAACTTTACCTAATAGGCTAGAAAAATATATTTTTTATATATAAATAAAATTAATTACTATAGAGTAGCCTCTTTATAGGATAAATTTTATTTAAATATATCTATTTAATTATACTTATTAATATTTAGAAGTCTTTAAGAAAAAATTTTTAATTTATAACTTAATTAACTAAAGAGATCCTAAAACTAGTTAAAATAAAAATAAATAATATTATTTATTAAGCTAATAATTATATAAAATATATTATTTAATAAGCTTATATTAAGTTAATTAGTTTTTATTTATTCTTATATATTAGCTACTTATTTAGTTCCTTAATATTTAAAGATAAATTATTTTTTTATACTTAAGTATAATAATACCTAATTAACTATATAATCTATATTAGTTAATATAACTAAGGTAAATAAAATTAGAATTAAAAATTAATATTATTTTTATAAATTTAAAAAGTTATTAAATAAATCTATCTAAAAGGCTTTTTATTCTATAAATTATAAATTAAAACTAAATACTTTTAAATATAGGTTTAGAATTATAATATATTAAAAAAATAATAATACTATACTTTTAAATTTAATTAAATAATTAGTACTTTCTCTATAATCTTAATTACCTTTAAATAATATTATTATAAGGTAAAGGACTACCTTCTAATCTACTTTATTAGTATATTAAGATTAAGTAAAATAAAGACTTTCTATATTATAAAATAATATTTA